>NW_020868641.1:253596-266096 GCF_003789085.1 Penaeus vannamei | reverse complement strand
ATCATCTCAAACTTAAAACACATACACATCCGGCCTGTGTCTTATTATCATCATCACTATTGCCATTTTAATCTTTAATTGACATGGGTTTAATTATCTTTTTTTTTTTTTCTCTCTCTCTCTCTTCGTAGGTTTATCGTAAACTTTATTCCTGTATACGCAGAAGCCCTTTTTGAATTATGTCCTTTCTTTGAAACTTCCTCCTCTCGTGAATCAAATCTTTTCACCACCGAAGCATTTTTCCCTCTTTGACCTTTCTTGACCTTTCCTCGTGGTTGGCCTCAATTTCTTATCTTCACTTCGTTTCCTTATCAGCTTCGTCGAACTTTCTTGGTGTCGGCAGCTCCCCTTCGTAATCTAGGTTTGATATCTTAGTTTTAGGTTGTTGTTGAAGTAAATATCTGTTATTTTTAGAGATTTGTTTGTTTTACAGGATGCATAATTTCACAAGTAGGGCGCCCAGTTCATTCGTATATTAGTAGATTAACGAACGACTGATAATTATGTTTATTTTTCGTAAGTTGATTAGGTTCCGTAATTATTCGCTTGTTTGTAATGGATATGCAAATTCTTTCATCCTGACAATAACATCCTGACATCCTGTTCCCTTCTTGATACCATAACACATATCTGTCTGTATTCATAAAGATAGACAGACAGATAGAACCATAAATACACATAGATTTGGATATCAGTATCGGCATATAGATATAGATGCAGATAAAGATGTAAAGATATGAATAGATATATATAGAGAGGTATAGACATAGATAGATATAGACATAGATATACATATAGATACCGATGTAGAGATAGACACAGATATACATATAGATACCGAAGTAATGTACATGAAGATACCTATGTAATACACATGCATACTGAAATATATTTGGTCCCTTCTATTCAGGCGAATGAAACTAGCAATGACACCGTTCACACTTTCGTTTCCGCCGTTCAAAAAGCGTATTATCCGTGTAGGCTAACAAAACCTGGCACCGAAACGATTTTTTCTTTCTTTCTTTCGTTCTCACTCTCTCCTCGATTTTGTCCACTTCCCTATCCGCCCCCATCGGCTGCCGTTTTCCAGCCTGACCTTGGCTCTAAAATGGAAGTTTCTTTTCTCTTCGTTCATTCTGTCCCTTTCCAGTTTACGGCTGACATCAACCTGTACTTCTACTTTCGCCGTGACGAATGTAGAAAAGGTACAAATGGGAGTGTATTCCTCCCCAAAGCTATCCAGTCTCGTTTATAACCTTTTTACATCCCCTTTTTTCCTTCTTTATTCGTCTCTCCCAAACCTTTCCACCGCTACACCCGCCTTTAAAAAGATATTCCATCTCTTATCGCCTGTTACTTCTATCTCTTTTACGATTGCATCTACTCCCCTCTTCTCCCCTTTCAGCTGTCACCCTCGCGTCCCTCAGGTCCCGCTTCCCTCTCGGACTCCTCCGCGGGAAGCAGCGGCAGCGGCATCTTAGGCAAATTCATCTTCACGGATGGATCGCTTTCCGAAAACAAAAGCGTGGCCGCAGAAAAAAAATGGATATGTGAATAGTTTCGTCTACTTAGGCCATCTTTTTATCAGCAGTTTAAGTGCATATGTATGTTTATTCAACTGTGTGACTACATTTTTTATTAATATACCTATTTTCCAATCCGTCTATCTACCCATATATCTTTTTATCTACCTATCTGTCTATCTATCTATCTTTATACCCCTTCACCTATTTTCTATTCCGTTCTATTCTACCCTTTCCTCCATTTCCCACCCCATACTAACTTCACTCACTTCTATCTACTCTATCTGCTCCTCACACCTCTTATCATTTCTTTATGTCACTCCTATCACTTACCCCTCCTTTCCATATTTCCTATACTACCCACCCTTTCCTCCTTCCTTCTCATCATCTACTCCCCTCCCACCCATATATATACTCCCATACCACCCTCTTCCACTCACCCTCCTATATATTTTCCCCTCCTTCACACCCTCTCCATTTCTACCCATACCGATATATCACTATCCCCTCTTCATCTCCTCTCTCTTATACATGCATCCTCTTATCTATACACGATAAGTGTTTTTATTTCTGGTGTACATTTAATAACTCATCCTATCCGGATATATAACGCTCCTCTGTTGTGTCTTATTACATACACGAATATCTTCAAGGTACATATGTGGTGTGTGTGGTGTGTGTGTGTGTGTGTGTGTGTGTGTGTGTGTGTGTGGTGTGTAGTAGTGTTTGGTGTGGTGTGGTACTGTGTTGGATGAGAGTAGGAGAGCAAGAAGCGAGGAGTAAAAGTGGAGATAAGAGTTAGAGATGAGATGGGTGGAGAATTGAGTGAGATGGGAACGAGAAGCAGAGAGAGGAAGAGGAGAAAAGGAGCAATTGATAGGTGTGGAATTTGTAGGAAGCAAGGAAAGGCACAGGAGGATAAGGAAAGTTGATTAAATGAACGATGAGTAGATGGGTTGAGGATATATTAGAATATGTACCATAAGTATAATATGTGCTATTAAAGTGGATAAAATGGATGGAACGAAGCAATGAGGAAAAAGTATAGATGAGCGATGAGGGATGGATGGATTGGAACAGTATATCAGTATGATTTATTATAAGTTAGAAATAGAGCGATAATGATGATAGATAAGACTCTGATAATAATTGCTAGTAGTGTGATGGTTAATTGAATATGGTGATATTTGTAGAAATTATATATGTAAATTGGTAATTTGACTGATAAATGATATTATTGTGGTTAATTGATAATGATTAGTATAATTTTCACACTAATTAACATCAATATATGATAATAATACTAAATAAATGATAAATTATAAGAAACTATATATTATATTATATATTATATTATTAATATGATTATAGTATAATTTATTTAATAAATACATTGGTATTATAATAATTAATTAATAAATTATAATATAAATAATATATTTTAAATATAGCTATCAGTTAATAAACGTTACTAAACTCGTCCGAATCCATATTTCTAGGAGTGTGTTCGAATTGTATATATTATATGATTTCGGTAACTAATTTATACATAATGTATTTTTCTTTACTCGTTTATAAATACTCAATCATATTAGCTGACATTATACGTGATTAATTTATTTCATTATAATAAAAAGGCATTTAATTCAAGTTACTTTTCAATATTAAAAAAAATTATACTTACTTTCAGAATTATTATTAATAGATACAGATTCGTGACCTATCTCTCATAGTATATGAATATAAGTAAATTTGATCACGGATATAATATAAATATAGTAATATGAATAAATATCAATCAACAGTAATTATTAAATACTAATTACATTATGTTAGATTAGATATAAATATAATGATATATTATAATTTCATACAAATTATATTAATACATGTAATGATAATATTTATACTAACATTAAATAATGATATGTAATAATATAAAATATAGATATTATTAAACAATAATCAATACACATATATTTTGTATGCAACCAAACATATAACAATCATACGCATACATAACATTAATGAATACTAATTTATATGAACATTAATCAACTCGAACACTACGTGATCGTACCGTATACATATAGACATCATTATCTTCCCCATAGTCGATAGGTAATCGAGCTATGATAGCCACGTGAATTTCTACCTCATTCATCATCCTTTAACGTGCGATGATTCTATGAGTGACTCAATTATATCTCGATCTACTGTGGAAGACATATACGAAAAATCTCAACAAATTGATCCTGAGTAGTATTTTCATACTCATCTTAAACGCGTATTGCACTGTGAAGATAACCGTATGCATGTTGCTAGGATTAGGCATTTGTGTTTCCCGGCGACACGGATATACATGAATACTAGACGAGTGCTGAGCAGCTTTAAACTCAGGGCATAGGTAAACCTAATTTATTATCCTCTCGACTTGGTCTCTATTGTAGTTGCTTTGTTCTATGTAGATCAGCTCTCTCAATACAGTATAGATTACTCTGTCCTTCGTTAAGAAATGCGCAACGATAACGCCTGAAAGTAAATATTTAATACTTTTAGGCATTGCTTAGTTATTCCATACACTTCTGATATAGATCCGAGAAACATGCATATTAGCTATATTAACAGCCTATAGTCACTCATAAACATACGACGCTCTTGTGTATCGTCTGCAAGTAAACAACATTTACCCGACTATCAACAATCTCTACTCGCATGACTGATCATCTAAAGGCCACAATACATCGACCTACAATGCGATCATACATGCAACCACACATCAAACTATCACCAACTCATAGACCATAACTAATATTAGACCACACCACATCGTCATTTGTATTAGACATAGATAACACAGCACTCACTCAATATCTATATAGATTATTTTAGGTATAATATTATAGTTATAATTACTACGGGTGTTGTTAAATATTATTCAGCTTATATAGATCGGCCAGTGTAAATATTTATTACTATTACGGTAAATATTATTACTATATATTTTCTGAATAAAATATAGCGCACATATCAGTCTTATATCTATTATCTAACAGATTACGACGCACAGACAAACGACACATACACACACACTACACTATCTAATCAGATCATCGACGGTATTCTAATTTATTTATATTATTTAATTATCTATTATTATATGTGTTTATTTTATTTAATTATTTATTATTAGTGAATTATATTACCTAATAATATAATAGTATGATTTATATATATATGAATCCATTATCATCATATTATAGTAACTATATGGCTTAATATTCTATTAACCTGATGGCATTATATATATATATATATATGTATACATATATAATTATAATGAATCTCGCTTTAGACATATATATACTATACTCAGTAGTAGAAGAAGACATGTTAAGGTAAATTATATTATTTCAGTATACTCTACGTATTGTCTTAATAATTCTGATATGCCAGGTCAGATGCTTAGGATGTTATTAGCTCCTTATATAATAAATGCTTATATTTCTTATCCAGATTACCTAGCTTCTCCTCGTTCCGGCTGTGCCAGCGCTCATATGCTGGTCCCACTATGTCCCCTTGTCTCTCCATTATGCTCATATTACATACGTATTCAACGCGACTAGTCGCAAGAGCTCAGATGTTATGACTAACATATAGAGCGTGCATTATTACAATCAATATTGTTCTTTTCAGATTGATGTCTATATCTCCTCACGTTTTCTTTCCATACTTTTCGCTCACAAGTTTATGAGTCATATGACGCTGTTATACTCGCAGTCTCGATATCTTAATAGGCCACTATCAGAAGAGGAACTCAATTGAATAATCATTTATAGAATAGATTCGTGAAGATACTGTCTCTGTCTCTATTTAGGCTACGGGTATTAATGATTGATACTCCTTATTGGGAATTAGGCAATTATATCGTAAACGCATACCAGGCATATTACACTCACCACATGTGTTATTCACGGTGTGTTACCTTGATATTATCATGTAAGTTAGAATTCTTCATCACTATAACTTTTATTTTGTCTTTTCCTTTTATAATGTATTAATTATAACATACCGTCGATTAAACATATAGGGTTATATGTAGTTTATAGAAATTAACTACATATGATACTATTAATCGTGATATCTAAGCACATCAAATAATCAACATTGTGCACATGCATAGTTTACGAAACTATGATATTATTATTATAACCTATTGTTTGGTTATAATTTTGCACTAATAGGTAGACATCTGACATATGGTGATGTGTGAAATATAAGTATTTATTTGAGAATCGAAACTCTCTCGATAAGGTAGCTTCTCTAAGTTAGTGATAATTCGAGGTTTTCTCACAGAAGAGATCCATGAGTCTAATATGAGTTGAAGTGGAGCCGCTCGTGGAATGAATTGATACCTAGTGTAAACCTCACAGAGAAAAAAAGTAAAATTAAAAAGGATACCAATAATAAATAGAAAAGAATATAAGAAAAATTAAGTATGAAAGAGAAGAGAGTGAAATAGAGGATGGCCCGAAAATAAACAAGTAATTACCAGAATTGATAGGCTATCACCCTCGTAGATCCGAAAATCTATCTATCAGATAATCTATTAACACGACTTTAGACTGGTAAAAATATGTCATTTGCCACACGGGATCTTATAGTGAATCAACTATCTTCCATAGTAAAAAAAAGGACAAACTACACGAATCACTTGAACAGCTACTCGAACGCATCCGGTCGACGCAATGAACTGCTCTCATAAGTGGGAAGACTGCTGGTTCGGTGCACACGTGATAATGCGTTTGGTATTTTTCTTTACTGTCGGAGAAATATTTCCCATTGATAAGGTGTGTTTGGTGTGTGTGCTTGTGTGCATGTGTGTATGTGTACGTATACGTATATATATATATATATATATATATATATATATATATATATATATATATATATATATATATATGTGTGTGTGTGTGTGTGTGTGTGTGTGTGTGTGTGTGTGTGTGTGTGTGTGTATGTATACATACATATATATATATATATATATATATATATATATATATATATATATATATATATATATATTATATATATATATATATATATATACGTATGTACATATGTGTATATATACATATTATGCATACTTATATATATTTTATTATACAAATGTTTATATATGTATATATGTATATATACATATTTATATGTGTGTGTGTTTACATTCATATATATATATATATATATATATATATATATATATATATATATATATATATATATATATACATATATAATTACAAATACATATACCGTTGTTCATGCGGTTACTACCAACATTACTGCTCTTTCTGCTATTACTATTATTACTTCTTCCACAGCTACTACTACTACTTCAACTTTCCCTATAAGGGCTGCTACTACTATCATTATTTCTGCTTCTGCTACCGCTACTATTCTTACTACTTCTACTCAACTTCTGCTACTGCTGCTATTTCTACTACTCCTACGACTACTACTACGACTACTACAACTACTATTATGAATACTACGACCACTTTTTATATGTATTTTACTACTACTACTACTACTTCTGCTACCCCTACTACTATAACAACTACAACGACTACTGTAGATACAACTGCTTCTACTAATAATGCTATCACTTACTACCAACAACTACTGATCACTACTTCTATTGATTCCTATTATTACTACTTCTATCTCTACTACTTGTACTGCGAGTACTGGTGGTGCTGCTATACTAGCACTTACTACTACTACTTCTGTTACTCCTACTACTACTACTATTACTACAACTACTACTATTACTTCTTTAACTACCAACTACTACTTCTACTGCCACTGCTGGTACTGCTTTTCTTTGTATACCAACTACTATCACTAATACTACTATCACTACTACTTCTGCTACTAGTTCTATTACCTAGATTTCTACTTCAGCTATGTTTACTAGTACTACTGCTATCCCTATACGTATTGGTATTCAATGTATCGGTATTACTATTAGCAGTACCTGCAAAAACTTTACCACTCCTTTGTTTACTGGTAGCACTACTTCTACAGCTACTTCTGCTGCTACATGACTACCTTTACTGCTTTTACTAATAAATATTTCTTCTATCACAGTCTCTACTTCCACTATGCCTAACCGCAAATAGTTATTATTACTTAGTGCTACTACTATTATTAACTTTATTTTCTTTCTGGTACTCTCTATATTATATTGCTATCTTTTACTATCTACTGCTATTATTGTTGCTATTTCTACGTCTATGGCTTCCTACTATTGTTATTACTACTGTTTGCTGACCATATACTATACTTATACCTGTTACCATGAAAGCCTTTATCAATATTGTTTTATTTCAAGTTACACATATCTTGTATATCAAGACACCTGCCTAATATAATCAGATATACTGTATGTTGGGAATATGTTGGGGTAAAAAAAAAAAAAAAAAAAAAAAAAAAAAAAAAAAAAAAAAAACGTTGACGTTCTGTAGAGCTATGTTCTGATATTCTCTACAGCCCCTCTAGCATTGTTTTGTACTTCCATTACTGCATTTTCTTTATACATTACATTACAATAATTATACATAAGCTATCAAACGCTTATCGAAATTCTCTGCAGATCACTTTTTGGTGATATAACCCGTGATAAAGATAATACAAACGCTCAACATGCGGTCAGTGTGACGTCAGCTGCTTGTCCAGGTTCTACAATTTCGAGGATTATACTTTTTGAGCAAAGTGAACGGGGAAAGACTACATTGATATTTAGCACAAGCTAAAGGAGCTTAAAAGGCACTTTTATGCATTAGACGAATATGTCTCTCACCACTCAGTCAGAAAATACAAAGAACATGGAGAAATCACAGTTATCATTAAGAAAGATTATATTACAGAATGTTTAAGCCAATATTGCTTCATTCATGATAATTTTTAAATACTTCCTCTCATATTTGAACATTCAAATACATCATTTACAATTTCAATCAGTTGTAAGCCTCATAGCAAATATATAGTTATAAGTGAGTTTACAGATATTATAAATCAATTATTATCCAATGACACATTTAGACAAAAAATCAACTCTTATTGGCAACTTCAATATTTATCTACCGGAACACAGCCTACCACAAACATATGTTGCACACTCTCAACATGCACATCCCGGCCTACAAGATTTCCAGACAGTCCTGATCTTGGCCAGACATCTCTGTTAGATCATATCTGGACAAATTTACACCATTCTCCTCAGGCGTTGGACACTGCAGTCTATCTGATCATTTATCCATATTTAGTAGATCCTATCATTAAACGTAAGATTAGTTTTAGGATACCTGGCACTCCAAACCACACACTTTTTATCAGCGAGTTAGCATCAGTACATTAGGATGATATTCTATGCTCACCGATTTTGAATAACTTCACAGCCAATAAGTTATGTAATAAATGCTGTCCTTTAAAATAAAAAAAAAAAGTGTACATCTACAGAGAGGCTCATAAACACTTCGATCAATAGTGGTATAATAAACTCAAAAAAAAGATATATGCGATGTACAAATTAGGACTAATAACACATGGGTACTTCAAACAATATCGCAACAATTTAGCATACATCATCAGAAAGGTCAAATTAAGCGATCGTTGATTTTTCTGCAATTTGAGAAATATAAAAATCTATAAAAAAAAAAAAAAAAAAAAAAAGAGCAGTACACTTACCTTCCATTGCAATAGTCTGATTCTAGATAAACCTTGTTACAACAGAAATCCAGGTAATTACTTAACCTTTACGTTATAACTAATTGTAACCCTACAAGATACTTAAGATGTAAGTGCACCATAAAAAGACCTGGCGCAAATAAAATTGCTCTTGCTGTATTAAACGAGGTTCTGAATTAATTGCTTAACTAAGGCAGCAAAGGTTACGTTCCCGAATTCTCATATCTGGCGCAAAGGCTAATCCTAAACTATCGACCAGTTTCTAACCTTAGCAGTTTTCCGAAAATATTTGGAATGTTACTGGAGAAACATTTGATGCAATATCTAGAAAACAAACTCATTCTAAACCAGTCGCAAATTGGCTTTAGACGCGGTCACAAAACCATTGTATATTCATCGAGAATGTATATACTGTTCTCGACAAAAGTCAAGCAGTCCTGCCCATGTTTGTTGATTTTTTGCAAAGGCCTTTGACACAGTCAATCATAGTATTCTTTTAGATTAGTTGTATCATTATAGCATGCGTGGTGTCATTCATTCATAGTTCAAGGAGTGCTTACTTAATAGAACCCATATAACAGTTTTCAAAGGAGAATGCTCCTCTTCTAGCTCAACAACTACTGTGGTTCCACAAGGCAGTGTCGTAGGACCAATGCACTTTTTAATTTTCATATCTATACAAATTCAGATTCTTGACATTTTGTGTAACCGATCACCTTTTTGGGCTCTACTGCCTGGAGCTCTTTTACTCCACAAATGCAAGACTCGCAATCATTAAACATATTTTAAAAGAGATTCATGCATTATAATGCTTTCACTATCATTTATTACTGAAAATCAATTTTTGAAAGATGGTCCCTGATCTGTGATAAAATAATGATACTGGTTATTTGATAATTACTTTGAATTTATATCTATAATTTTCATTTACAATACTGAGTGACTTCCTTTTGCGGTGTGAACCAAGATATTTTTTTTTTTTTTTTTTCTTTTTTTACGTTTTTGGCTGAGCTTATGTACATGGTTGTGGCCACCGAATAGGGAACCGGTAGTCCTTTATAAATGGCATATCCATACTTTGATTAACAGGTCTTTCAAGCGTTTTTTTTTTCACAACCAGTTTATATTTATATAATCCTTGTCCAAGTCATAAGTTCACCCTCTGTATAGCTCTGTTATATAATACTTATCCTCTTGTAAATAGTAAATGCTCATTGTGTCTTCATCTATTGTTTAAAAACTTTGCTTAAATATATATATATATATATATATATATATATATATATATATATATATATATATCACATATATATATAATAATATATATATATATAATATATATATATATATATATATATATATATATATATATATATATATATATATATACACACACACACACACACACAACACACACACACACACACATTATATATATATTGTCTGATATAATAGATAAGTAATTTTTCATTTCTTAGAATGGTGAATCTTATTTCTTACAAAATGTTAATAACAAATCTTTTACATCCCACCTTTTTCTGACCCGTCATGCCTGACAGAAATGTCTTATTGCCTTCGGGAGGGAGAGGATATGTAAGTGCGTCTGACTGAGAGGGAAAAATACAGATCATGGTTGAGAATCCTTGGCCTGTGCTAACAAACAATGGAAGGCGATCGCTACCATTGTTTGTACGTAATTATAAAGGGTGTTTCTTTCTTTGCTTCCTGATAATGCAGACGTTTTTGGTGAATTTAGTTAGCTTTTCTTTTGTTCAGCTGATGCTCTTCACACATCATTTGATTATTAGGTATTTCTTCTAAACCCAAATCTTTGAAGAAGTATAACGGACAAACAAGCTTTGCGTGCGTGTTCTGCCTCACAAACGCATTTAACATACATAACAAACCGTCATAATAATTCTGTGATATAAAGTCGTTGTTGAATATAACTTACTGTATTAGCAATAACAGGAATAACATGATTGCTCATGCAATTAGTTTGGATGATATAAAATAATCGCCTTAAAAATATTGATCGGTAATTAATCCGTTAAACATGTTGGCCTCTGTTAACATTTCCGGTTAATATGTTTTATACCATGATTGATGTAACATTATGATTTAGATTCAAGATAAAGGCAAATGTATATGCAAGCGTTAACACACAAAACGCGAACAAATGCAAATAATGTCTTGCAGACACGTTCTTGCATATTAGCATTTGATAAACTTCCGGCTTTTAAATGCCCAGTCTGTTTCCCATAAGTTTAGCATATCTATAAAAGTAATGATAATAATTCTAATAAGATAGAAATATTTTGCTCCTTTCATATTTGGATTGCGTTATGCAGGTGTTCCTCTAATATCTGCATCAGATACTGCTGACCTCGAACATGGGTTAGTCAAGCGTTGCCTACATCAAAAATCGTGAAGTAAATATTAGACGTAATTTTGTAAATTCTATTTTGATATAAGAAATGACCGCACGATGGAAGACGGCAAACCATACCAAAGAGAAGCGCAAAAACGAACGACCCCGGCGTCTTTCTCCTTAAAAGGGCATTCGTTCAACTGGTGGATGTGATATTTGCACGCGATACTAGTACAGATAGCAGTCCAAGAAATTTACAAGACCTGTAATGTTTACCCCTTGTAATAGCTGATTTATTTAACAACTTTTTTTCATTAAGAGAATGGTAGTTACTAGCCAGTGCTTTTAGTCTCAAAATTAGACTAAAAGCTGTGGAAGATAAACTCGGCAGCTCCAGGACACGCTTGAAAGACGCCTTTGGTCGGTGTTATTTATAATGCAGCGTGACATTCAGCGTCTAAGGACCGGCGCATTTCGTTTCTGTGGAGCCTCTTTGAGCTTGTCTCATATTAGGTTTTTGTCTCCGCTGCGAACAGTCGAGTGCATTAAAAGAAGAAAAAAGTAAAGTGTATATCGTTTTTATTTTCAAATTTATCCTGGGTTGTAAAGTGAATTTTGAAAGACATTTTTCAATGAGCAGCTGAGCCTTAGGGTCTATAAAGAGCAGGTGACGTTGCTGTAAATGTTGGGTTAGTTATTGTCAGAACAATTGCAAGATTTGGCTTATGTATATGCGTATGCAACTTTGTCTCTCTCTCTCTGTCGTCTCTTTGTCTAGCCTCCTCCTCCGTATTGTTATTATTATCAGTAGTAGTAATAGTATTTCCATCTCCATCATCACCATCACCGTATTATCA
>NW_020868641.1:241096-246096 GCF_003789085.1 Penaeus vannamei | reverse complement strand
ATAGCTTAACAGACTGATAGATAGATGTGGAACAAAAAGTGAAAAAGATGTCATATAAGCTGAGATGTCATATAAGATCAAACAGGTATAGACAGAATGCACTGTGTGTGTCCGCTCTAAGTGCGTGCAACTATGTAAGTGCGTGTGTATGAATTCCTTTTTCAACATTGATTTTATCTTTCTCTTAACTACACTCAGGCTTTCACTCGAGAACAGAAAAGTCATTATAGGATACAGCGACGTTCAAAGCCTAGTCAGTAGACATGAGAAAGTCGCGGATATTTATACTTGATTTATGACTTTGAACTCGCAAAGTGCTGGATCCTTCAGGAAAGGCCTTTGATGTGTATAAAAGCGTCGGTGTTGAGATGATCTTAGATGGTCAAGGGCGGGTGGGCAGGGCGGTCTTGTGTGTGGCGTGTGTCTGTGTGTGTGTGTGTCTGTGTGTGTGCGTGTGTGTGTGTGTGTGTGTGTGTGCGTTCGTGTGTGTGTGTGTGTTTTTCTCTCTGTATCTTTAAGTCTGCTTGAACATATACCTATACAGCAAATTTCTTTCTCATTCTGTGTGTGTGTAGGGGGGGGGGGTCTCTCTCTCTCTCTCTCTCTCTCTCTATCTATCTATCTCTCTTCTCTTCTCTCTCTCTCTCTCTCATCTCTCTCTCTCTCTCTCTCCTCGTCTCTCTCTCTCTCTCTCTCTCTCTCTCTCTCTCTCTCCATTCACTTTTCTTCTACTTACGACATAAACCGTACCATAGAGCTAAGACAGTAATTGTGTGTGTTATATGTTGAATATATTGCACCTCTTACGATTATAAAAGCTGATTTTTTTTTTTTTTTTTTTTTTTTTTTTTTTTTTTTTAGAGTGTTGTGAAACATTTATACGTGCTATTAGTGATAGGATAAGGAAAGGTAAAGATATTTGTCCTTGCATAGCGGATGAAATTCATGGAAATCTTAGGAGAGTTAATGCTAATGCTCTGGCCTTTCTTTATGCCTTGATTTAGTTGTTTTGTTTTTGTTGTATATTTTTTCATTTTATTTTTCTTTGTTTTTTCTCTCTTTTTTTTTTTATCTATTTCTAGTTCTCATTTTGTTACCATTCCTTTCTCTTAATTTTGTTTGGTATCGCTTTCTTCCTTTTTTAAAATCTTATCATAAATATATCTCGTTTTTCTCCTTATCCCTGTCATTATTCTTTTTTCTCTTTTTCTTTCGCTTTTCCTTCTCATGTGTCATGTTTTTTTTTTTTTTTCTTCCTCCTTTTTCCATGTTTTTTATTCTCCCTCCTTCTCTCTTCTTAATCCTGTTCCTTTTTTTCCTTCTACTTTCTTCTCCTTCCTTCTCTTTTTCTTCTGTCTCTTGTGCCTTCGTATTTATCTTTTTTTTTTCTTCCGCTTTTATTCTCCTTCCTTCTTCTCTCTTTCTTTGGCTCCTGTTCCTTCTTTTTTTTCCTTCTATATTTCTTTTCCTTCCTTCTTCCTCTCTTCCCTCTTTCACTCAGTATTTTTCCTAGCCAATATTTTTCGTCCTCATCGAGTAATATTGCCTTGTCGCTCCCTCGAGAATTTTATTTTTATTTTCACTTTTTATTTTTAATTTTTTGTTTAGTTTTTTTCCTATTTTATTTTAGTTTATTATTGTTATTTTTATATTGTCGTTATGGCTATTATTATTATTATTATTTTGTATTCAGCCATTCAGCAATTTAATCATTCAATTATTGTTTATTGATTTATTTGGTTGTTTGTCTACTTATTTGTTTTTGGACTTTTGGGATTATATGCATGTTTAACTTTCTTTTTCTTTGATTTATCCATCTATTGTTTATTTATTCCTTCATTTATAATTTAAATCTTGTAGTAATATGTCACTCTTATTGATATTCGCCTTTGTATTTATTCATCATATATTTTCTTCTCATTCTATTAATTTCTTCTCTCTTCCTGTTTGTCTGTGTGATCTTTGCTTTATTTTCATTCTATTCCATTTTAATATACATAGATTTTTATTTTTGTCTTTATTGTATTGTATTGGTCTTGTTTTATTCTATTTCTTATCTTATTCTTTGTATCGATGTATATGTCTGTCTATCAGTGTCAATCAATCTATCTGTCTATCTATCTATCAATCTTTCGCTCTCTCTCTCTTTCTCTCACTCTCTCTCTCTCTCTTTCTCGCTTCTCCTCTCTCCCTCCTCCTCCCTTTCTCTCTCTCTCTCTTCTCTCTCTCTCTTCTCTCTCTCTCTCTCTCTCTCTCTCTCTCTCTCTCTCTCTCTCTCTCTCTCTCTCTCTCTCTCTCTCTCTCTCTCTCTCTCTCTCTCTCTCTCTCTCGCTCTCGCTCTCTCTCTCTCTCTTCACCTCGCTTTCGATCTCATTATATCTCCCTCATGATAATGCATCATGTTATAATTTTTGACATCTAATTTTACTTGACTATCTTTTATTTTTATAATTTCTTACAGTCACTCTAAACTTTAAAATGTGAATTTACCTTCTCTTTCGCTTTACATTTTATTTCATATTATTTTCCTTGATTTCGTTAATGTATGAAGCAATTTACATTCATAAAAAAATAATAATAATTCTTAGATATCATTTTCATTTATAGAAGATTTATTCATCTGCTAAACTATTAATCAGATTATAGAGTCAAATTTCTCGCTTTATTTTAATGAATCTCTTTTCTTATTTTCATTTTGTTTTCAAACCTTAAAGTCGCGAGTCCCTCTTCATTCTCCTTTCGCTTTCGTTTCCTCTTCCCTCTCTCCCTTGCTCCTCCCTTCGCGACTTTTCCACCTCTCATTCCCCTCCCCCTTTCATTCCCCCCTCCCCCCTCCCCTCTATCTTCTCTTACTCTACCTCCTCATTCTAACATTTTCTCTTTTTTCCCCTCGTTCCTCTTTGTTCTCGTGTTCCTCCTCTTTCCCTCCTCCTGTCCCTCTTTCTATCTCCCTTCTATCTTTGCCTCCAATTCTTCCTCCTGCTCTATCCCCTTCTTCCATCCCCAGCTCAACCCTTCCTTCCTCCATCATCAGCGCCTCTTCTCCCCTTTATCCTTCTTCTTCCATCTGCCTTTCACCCTCTTGTCCAGCCCTCCTCCCCCCCCTCCCTCCTCTTTTCATTTTCCCCTTGCTTTCTCTTTCTTCCCCACCATTCTTTCCTTTATTACATTTTCTCTTCCCCTCGATTTTCCCGTTCCTCTTTCATCTCCCTCATTCCCCTCCTTTTACTCCCACCCTCCATCTCTCTCCTTCTCCCTCCCTTCCCTCCCTCCACTCCAATAGCTCCTGCTTCCCACCATTACCTCCCTCCCTCTCATCTCTCCTAATTCCCCTCTCTTTCATTTCTTCTCTCCCCCCCCCTTTCCCTCTCCTCCCATATTTCCCACTTCCCTCACTTCCCTTCCTCCTGTCCCTCTCATCCTTCCCTCCCCTCACTTCTCCCCATTTATCCCATCATCTCTCCCTCTCTTCCTATCTCTCCCCTTTCCCCTTCCCTCCTTCCATCCTCCCCCCCACTCCGCACCGACTATCTCTCTCTTTTCTCTCTCTCCTCCCTTTTCTCCATCCCTCTCCTCCCTCTCTCCCCTCCTCCCAACCATCTCACCCCCTTCCCCTCCCTTCCCTCCCCCCCACTCCCTCCTCAACTCCGCCACGATCTCTCCCTCTTTCTCCTGGTCTCCCCTCCCTTCCCTTCCCTTTCCCCTTCCTCCCTCCCCTTCCCCTCCCCCAAGCTCCGCCATCGTTTTCTCTAACTACTCCATCTTTCCTCCTTCCTCCCTCCCCTCTCTCCCCTTCCCGTTTCTCCCTCCTCCCCTCCTTCCTATACCCTTCTCCCCCTTCCTCCTCATCATCATCTCCCTCCACATCTCCGCCGCTGACTCTCTTTCTCTCTACTCCCTCCCTCCCCTCCCTTCCCTCCCCCTCTCCCTTCTCCTCCCTCCCCTCCCCCCAACTCCGCCACTGACTCTCTTTTCTCCCGTTTATTTCCTCCCTCCCCTCCCCTCCCTTCCCTTCCCTTCCCTCCCCCCTCCCCTCCACAACTCCGCCACCGACTCCCTCCCTCCCGTTTACTCTGACATGAAGCATCGACAGTGACACCAATATCTTGAGCAAATTTGTCTTCCCGGATGACCTCCTTCCCAAAACAAAGCTTAACTGATAAAAGGGAAGAGCGAAGATGGATGGCAGTGCGGCGGGTAACTTTACGAAGCAAATAAATCCTTCATATTCGATTTGCGATCATGCCATTAGTTGGGGGGGGGGGATGTGTGTGTTATTGTTTTTCTTTCTTTCGTTTTTTTTTTTTTTTTTTTATTCTTATGTAATCTATTGTCTGGAAATATGATGGGTTTTATAGATTGGAAGTGTGATTCGTGTGTGTTTGTGTGTGTTTGTGTGTGTGTGTGTGTGTGTGTGTGTGTGTGTGTGTGTGTGTGTGTGTGTGTGTGTGTGTGTGTGTGTGTGTGTGTGTGTGTGTGTGTGTGTGTGTGTGTGTGTGTTGTGTTGTGTGTGTGTGTGTGTGTGTGTGTGTTATGTATTAGTATGTATGTATTCATAACAGCCCTGACAAGGAAGTGTGTGGTGGCCTGAACAAGATTCACAGATTTCGAGGGGAAATGTATGACTGGAAATATATTGAACATAAAATCCAAAAGTTATAGAAGCAGCTTACCTTTCATTCCGTGTGATGCAACACAAAATCTCTCTCCATTTTGTTGATTAACATCACGTATTACCCAAATACACGATGGCCCATTTTGCGCAGACCACACATACTGATTCCTATATATATTATGTCCTATGCACATATAAGGAACAAAGGCATAAACGAAAACAACATTAAATGGATAGTAAAGCAACATACGATTAATGGTTACCAAGATGATCTTGCCAGGCTCAGCATCTTAGACAGAATGTACCAAGGATTTTAATACAAAACGCTTGATCGCGACAGCCGAATAAAATCAAATAGTAGAAATGGTAGAATCATTCTGGCGCC
>NW_020868641.1:211096-223596 GCF_003789085.1 Penaeus vannamei | reverse complement strand
TATCATATAATATCATGGGCATCGGAGAATATTTGGAATGTACTTCACGAAGCTATTTGGTTCTTGCATTTTTGTCACAAGAACTGATACTTCCGCTGGTTATATCTATCGAAGTTATGAATAAACCCACCGAACCAAAAGCTTTGTATAATTCGAGACCAATAGATCGGAATGCGGTCTGTGAATCGGCGCAGTGGCGAGCGGTGATACAAGGAAGATTTCACGCGCTGCAGTAGTTAATGTTAACTCTCAAGGGGGATCCTGCGAGCGAGGTTGGACCGCTTGTATTTCAGAGCAAAGTTGGGCTGGCCGTTGCTGCACGATACCATGGGCAATTTTGCTTGATTTGATGGTAATGATGGTTATTGTCATCATTTTATTGTTATAATTATATTTATTGTTACCATTATCACTTACATCGTAATGATGATTCATGTTGCTATCATTTCTATCATCATTATCAATAATATTATTACTATTATAAAAATTCCTGTTATTACTGCTACTATAATGATTATTTTCATTATTATTGACATTTTAATTATAACAATGTTTAATGATAAATGATGATAACTGAAATAAAAGCAACAATGCTAAAACTGATAATAATGACAATGCTACGGATAATGATGATAATAATGTTATATTTCTTATTATAAGCATCATCATTGTTTTCACAGCTATTATTATTATTATTTTCAGCATCATTATCATATTATTATAATTATTACATTTATCACTAATATTGTTATTATTATTATGAGTTGTATCTGTAATAGTAAAATTTGCTTCATCATGGTTATTGTTGTTTTTTTTCTTTTCTTTTTAGCATCTGCATTTATATAATTACCATAATGTTAATGATACAAAGTGCAGAGATAGTGACATAGGGAATCATGAGAACAAAAATGATAATGATATTGATATTTTTTGTTACTATCATTATAATTATTATTACTAATTTTTGTAGTTATTATTACCGCAACAACAATTACGACTACTACTTCTTGTAATAGCTACAGCAACAATGATAATGACAAAAATAATATAACTTATCTTTAATAGTATCATTGTTATTTTAATTATTATTGCTAACACTTGTGTTATTATTATTACTGTCCATAGCATTATTATCATTATTAGCAACAGGGGTGTAGCAGTAGTGGTATAATCACAATTATATTTATGAATTATAATTATAATCATGATAACATATTTCTATATGTTATCATGGTAATGATAATAGTTCATAATAATAATGATGACAATAATAATGAAAATAATAATAATAATGAAAATAATAATAATAATGATAATAATAATATGACAACCATAATGATGGTAATAATAATAATACGACAACAACAACGATGGTAATAATAATGATAATGATGATATTAATTATGATTGTGATGATGATAGTTATAATAATGATGATAATTATCATTATCATTATTATTAATTTATTATCATTATCAAAATGATGATAATAACAATAATAATAATAATGATACTACTACTACTAATAATAATGATAATGATAATAATAATAATAATAATAATAATAGCAATACCAGAAATAATAATAATAGTAAAAACTAACTAATAATGATAAGAGAAATAATAACAGTAATAATAATAGTAATTGTAATTATGACTATAGCAAGAACAACAATAAACGTAACAGTAATGATAATCATAATAGTAATAATAATAATAAAAATAATAGTGATAATAACAATACTAATGATAATAATAATAATAATTATTATTATTATTATCATTATTATAAAAATATTAATAACAACAACAACAATAATTACAACTTTGAAAATAAGGAGAAGCTTAAGGGTAAGAATAATAATTACAAAAAGAAGAAAATACCACAAGACGATGGCCATATAAAATGTCTGAATATAAAACGTGTTCACTACATTTACGGGTTTCCTTTTAAGTATTCTATGATAAAATAATAATGATTATACTGTATACTCAAATGCACGTTCAAATTCCCACTAGTCCGAAGTTATATGATAGCATACTTTTCAGTTTAAAATCCTTTTACATAATAAAATAAAACCATGACATTAGAAATCAACAAAATAAAAATGAATAAAATTATAGCGATCTGAGAGCCCACACATATATCTTATAAACTATACTTCCTACAAAGGAAATATTGAATTTATATAGTCTTTTTATATAAGTCGGAAATTCACAAGTAGCCAACAAATTTCCAATAAAGTGATTGATGTTTCCAAGTAACAGCCAGATCTTGGACAGAGAGAGATCCCTGCTCCACTCTATTCTGCCACTGAGGAATGTTTCCTCTTTTTTCTCCTTCTGCTTCTTTATTTCCCTCTTTTCCTTCTTTCTCCCTTTCTCATTCTTCCTTTCTCTCTTCCTTTTTGCTTCTTTCACATTCTCTCTTTCTTGCTTTCTTCTATATCTGTCTGTCTTCCTTTCTTCTTTCTCTTTCTTCTTCATTCTCCCTTTCTCTCTCCTTCTCTTTTCCTGTCGCCTTCTTTCTCTTTCTCTCTCCCTTTCTCTTTTTCAGCCTAGTCCAATGTAAAAGCAAATATTTAGAAATCTGCCTCGCAATAGTAAGTCAACAATACATGACTTACTAATAGTATTTACATACTGATTAATTTAGTAATTAATTCAATAAAAAAATATGATCATTATTTATCAGTTTACTACGAAGACCTCTTGTTTTATGAAATTGGATTGATACTATCCAGGGACGGCTTCATTATACCCAAGGCGGTGATTACCCTTAGTTTCATAACCACTGACCTAAACACACGTGTATACCTACAAAGACACATGCACATAAATTAAGGAAGAGAAAGACAGAATGTTAGTGTTTGCATATTTTAGAGAGAGAGAGGGGTTGGGGTAAGGGGGGAGAGAGAGAAGAAGGGGGAGGGTGAGGGGGAGAGCGAGCGAGCGAGAGAGAAGAGAGGGGGGGTAAGGAGGGGAGAGAGTGAGAGAGAGAGAGGGTGAGAGGAAGAGTGGAGGAGAGAGAGAGAGAGAGAGAGAAGAGAGGAGGGGGGGCAGACAGCCAGACACTGACACACACACACACAACACACACACACACACGCACGCGTGCACACACACACACACACATGCATAAAGAGAGAAAGAGAGAGTGAAAGTGAAAGAAAGAGAAATTAATAATTTCCAATACCCAAAAGCCTTTGTCTTTACTTTTCTTCTCAAACTACGACCTGCAACTCGACTGTCTTTGACAGTTTGAAGTCTCGCCGCCCGTTCTTGCAATGAAGTTTTTTCTGTATTCATGTCAATTACAAATCAATATCGTATCCTGGATTTAATCTTACCATTTCCACTGCTGGATACACTTGATTTATATACCATCTTTATTATTACTATCACCATTTTTACCTATTCACACTAGGATATCACCCAAAATGTAAATGGTAAAGCTGATAGTCGGACAAAACGGTCTTCTGCATTGACACAAACTATACAAAGGATTCTTTTCAGCGACTGAAGCAAATAGCTGGTCACTGGCTGTTCAGCAAAGGCGAGGCACAGCAGCGTGTACAAGTCCTTCAGCCAGTCGCCTGCGGTCAGCGAGATAAAGCCGGGGTGCAGGCGGTTGCTCAGACTCGACCTCGCTATGATCAGTCAACTGGAGACGAGAATAAAAGATATCTCGGACAAGTTCCGTGTTAACATTTCACTCGACACACTCCCTGTTCTAAGATAACATCTCCCAGGATATACAATATTCCCTTTCGTCGGACGCTATTAAAAACATTGTTCCTAAGAGTCAAGTTCTAATAGATTTTTTTTCTTTTTACATGAAGCGGCCGAATCCCAGCGTCTGGTCGTGATGCCGTTGTCGCGCCTGCTTAAGAAAGGCCTTCAAATATATATCAAAGGGAAATTACCTTTCACCAGTTTTTTTTTTTTTTTTTTCCTGTAAAGTCACCCCGTTCAAACTATTTTATTTATCTTTACGATTTTGACACCCTGTACATGAACAAAAATGGTTCTACCCCTAGATATACCAATATATTTTGTCCCCTCACATAAACAAAATTGGTATGATCCAATTAGCAGTAGGGGGCTTGTAAAACTGTATATGTACTCTTTTTCATGCAGCCTAGCCTTTGACAACATGACCTGAGATAAATCGGTTTATTTGCTTTTAACATTTAGTGTGATAGTGAAAATCCAACAAATATCCATAAAGTATTAAACCTAATGTGTATACACACACGCACACATACACACATATATATACGGGTGTGTGTGTGTGTGCGCGCGCGCATTTATGTGTTTGTATTGGATTTTTGTTTCTATTTGTATCTGCGTTCGCATTTGTGAATTAGCCTTAAGAGCAGTCCGACCAGAAGTCGAGACAAATGCCAAAAGAAAACGAGAGCGAGGTCCGGATGGAACAAACAAAAATAACGCATGATGATATCAACTAACTGCGCCGATAGAGAACACAAAGTGGAAATAATTACAGCAGTCAGATTTCTTCATCTGCCGCGACCACCGCTTCCAGCTCCATTCTAATTTTCTCTGGACCTTTCACCTCGGATTGGTTTCTGTAATATAAAACACACAATCACAGAACTGCCCAATCTAAATTCTAATCGTACTTCAAACAACATTCACATGAGCAATAAAACATTCGTATAATATTCCGCTCATCCAAGGATTTGCTTCACCAGTTACCTGAGAGTGATATGAAGCATTTGATGGAAATGGTTGCACACACACTCTCAGGCATGAATGCAAACATACATATGTACATAAATACATATATATGCGTGTGTGTGATTTTGTGCTTGATGGAAAATGTTTCATATTTGTGACACTGCGCATCGCATTTCATATGTAATATAAAACATATATATGCAGAGTCATATAGATACGAGAGAAAATATAATACACGTATAAGCAGGCCGGATGGAAATGAAAGATAAACGCATGATAGATACATATTATTATTACAAACCGCATATATATATAATACACATAAGTGTGTGTAGCAGTCAGATAACACCGTTAATATGATATATATATATTAATTTATACCGCTGTGTGTGATGTTGTGTGTGATAGTGATGTGTGTTGAGATGTATGTGTTGTGTATATAATATATGTATATGGTGTGTATATATATATTATGTATATATGCATATACATACCTCATAGATATATTATATTATACGTTAATAAATGTTATATATATATAATATATATATAATATATATATACACACACATATATATATATGCCAAGCAGTGTGTGTGTGTGTGTGTGTGTGTGTTGTTGTGTGTGTGTGTGTGTGTGTGTGTGTGTGTGTGTGGTGCGTGTGTGTGTGTGTGCTGTGCATGCAAGCCTCACACGCGTTGTTGCCAGCAGCCGATTTCAACATAACTATTCCTGTTTTGATCATTCAGATTTGACGAATTCGTCTGGAAAGACATAAGTGGCGTTAAACTTATCCTCAGATATATATATATATATATTCTATTGACACTTAAAGGACATTTTTTTTATAGAGGGAAATGGCGATTAAACTACCGTTGTTGGCTACATGTCATAGAAAAGGATGTAAAATTAACCCCTTTAAGAGAACACATCGATTATTTATGAATTTCCAGACTTAATGAAAGAACGCAGAAAAGTCAAAAACGGAAAGTGCGACCATAAAAAAAACTGATGAAGACATAGAATGGATGATTCAATAAAAATTGGATCTATGATCGATTCGTAGAATTAGAGGATCTAGAGAGGAAAAGCGTGCTACTAGTATATTTCAATATATAGAAGAATAAGCAACAAAACCAGCTAATACAAATCTAAAGGACAGAAATGAAAAAAATATATATGCATTTGAAAAAAAGCAAATTCTCAAGAAATTGGTTCAATACTTGGGAGAACTTTTCAGTGACAACAGAGTTGACTTGAATCCAATCTCATTTGTTCCATCATAAGAACTAGTTAAACCAATTTTCCAGTCGAAATAAGAAAAGGCAATATGCAGCATGAAAATTGAAAAAGCTAGTGGAAATGATAAGAGTGCGAAAGATATGGTAGAAACATGTGAAGAGTTTGGAGGGGAAAATGCTAGTGAACTTACAAGCAAAATGTACACCGCTACACATGGAAGAATCTACCGCTATTCCTTTTCCTTAAAAGGGTGATATCTTAAGGTGCACTAATCATGGATTAATTAGCCTCACGAGCTATATTACTAAGAATATTTACAGTGTTTATAAGAGTAAGAAGCATAAAAGGTTCAGGTATTAGTTAAGAACAATTTGAATTTCAAAAAGGAAAATGTAAAAAAGATGTCATCTTTATGACAAGGATGCTAAGTGAAAGAGCCTCAGAAATGCAGAAAGATTTATATGACAATTTTGTTGACTAAGAAAAAGCTTTTGATAAGGTAAAGTACGCAAAAATTTACTGATGATGTGAAGACAAGTTATATTGATGAAGGAGACAACACCTTATCAACCAATCCGCACTGGAACCAAACAGCTGACACTTTAAAACATGGAGATAAGTAACTGGATAAAGACAAGTCAAGGCTGCGTCCTGTCACCTGACCAGTTCTCGCTCTACGCAAAAGCAATTACGAGGAACATAGCCTTTGTAGTCAATGGCAAACAAATTACAAATATACGATATGCTGATGATAGTACTTGTAACAGATAATGAGAGGAAAACATAACGTCTAGAGGTTATAAATATAAAGAGTGAAAACCTCGCTGTCAACAAAAGAACCAAACATAGTTATTTCGAAGAAATTCCTAAAAGCACACTAAAGCTGAACGACCAACCAAACGGGTAGGTTGATAACAATCACAAGTGGAAAATAATCTCTCCAAACTAGACACATTGAAAGTAATTTACTGTTATACACTTGGCTTAACCTCACCTCAACTTCGGTCCAGGAGTGACACGAAGGCGAAAACTAAAGAAACAGACATGCATGAGGATAGCCCCCCCTCCCCTCCTGCTTTCACTATTCCACTTCCTTCAGTTTCTGAACTTTACTCCCCGGCCACCCCTGTTATCGCTTTCCCCCTATATTCCATTATTATCATAATAATTATTAGTAGTATTATCATTGTTATCATTATCTTTATTAGCATTATCATCATAATCATCAGCATTATCATTATCAGACCACCATCACCATAATCGTTTCATCATCATCTCATTACATCATTATCATCACCATCATCGTCATCATCATCATCATCACCATTATCATTACCCTGCGCTACAAACGCCAAAGCTCTGTCATCGCCAGCAGGGGTTCACTCTATATTTTCTCTCCTTTAGTGAAAGAATGTCCAAATCCAATTTGTTTATATTGTCATGCCGTTAGGATCTACATGACAGACTCGCAGCATAAATCTCTAATACTGCTTAGGTACAGTAGTTCCCTGTTTCTCTTTTTCTTGATTATCGATATGTATATTGCTGTACCAATATTCATGTGTTTGTGTATGCTATAAATATGACACGATTACCTCCTTTATCAATACTTTAACATCGCATCGATACACTGTCACCCACAACGTTAGAATTATTGCATAATACATTGAAATTATTTCTCTTATTCTTAATTTTCTTCTCTTTCTTTTTTTTTTTTTTTTTTTCTTCAACGGAACCGTCATTACCTGGCCTTTCTCCTAAACTTCCTCCTCCTCAGAATCACAATTTTTCTCACAATTTTTATCCAGGGATTTTTTTTTTTCTTATTTATCTGACCTTTCCTGACCTTTCTCATGGTTGGACTCGCCCTCTCATCTTCAATGCGTTTCCTTATCATCTTCCTTTGCTTTCTTTGTGGCTACTTCCCCTCCCCAATCCTGGGTCTGAGATTTTTTTGCTTTTCTGCTGTCAACCGTTTGTCGAAAGTTTTCTTTTGAAGAATATATTTTCCTCTTGAATTCTTACTGTTATTCGAATTTTTACTATTGGTACTGTTGTTATTAGTATTGGCATCAGTGTTATTGTCATTATCATTATTATTATCATGTCATCAGCAGCAGTACCAGTATTATAATCATCATTATCATCATTACTATCATCAGTAGTAGTATTGCTGTTAACATTTTTAGTAGGATTACTATCATTATCATTATTAGTAGTGGTAGCAGTCGAAGTATCAGAAGTAGTAGTTGATGTCGTAACATTAAGGTTATCAGTCCTTGTTTTTGTCGCATATTTGTTTTTAAACGTGTGTGTGTGTGTGTGTGTGTGTGTGTCTGTGTGTGTGTGTGTGTGTGTGTGTGTGTGTGTGTGTGTGTGTGTGTGTGTGTGTGTGTGTGCGCGTGCGCGTGTGTGTGTGTATAGACTGATAGACAAATTGATATTTATCATTGCTGACAGTTTAAGTCACTCCAACCAAACTTCCTACATAATACCTGCATATAAAATTGCCTCATTCTGTGACCTGAAACATACTTTCAGCTGCACCAGTGAGGCAAATTCCAGAACAAGATTTCCTCAAGGTCTTGCTATCAGATCCAGATGCGATGCTGTGACAGACAGGTTGCAACCGATGGTTATCTACCGAAGGGATAGATATGGGATGCTTTGTTGTTTAATATTAATTTTGTTGGTTTATATATATATATATATATATATATATATATATATATATATATATATATATATATATATATATATATATATATATATATATATATATCAGAGCATAGTGCATTGGTACATAGGTTTGAGTTGAAATACATCATAACCAACACAGATTGATATACATATGATAATCCATGCAAATGTAGCTAATTGCACATTAACAGGTTTTAGGATAGAGTAGCCATTAAGCGTTTTTATAGTTGCAAGATACGTTGTGACTATCATTCATGATAACATTATTGACAATGAGAACAACGAAAATATAGTAATACTGTTCCTGTGTGCTAATATTTTGATAAAACGGAATGAACATTAAAGATTTTTCTGTTTAAGATTTATTAATGGTTACATAAATAGTTTATGTAATTTTGAAAAGATGACTTGAAAATTATTAACGAATGGTCACATAGAAAATAAATAAAAGTTGTTTTTAAGAATTTTATACATAAGCTCGCTAAGGTTGACAGCACTGCAATCATGAATATTTACCACTTATCATTTCTCATTTTGCACTTTGTATAGCCCAGATTTTAATTAAATACATTTATTAGACCTAAGTGTATACAGAAGGAGTGAGTACAATGGAAACAGAGATAGAGATGATGACAATTAAATCAGTAATTTTGATTGTACTACAACTACCACTAATGATAATAAAAATGATAAATATAAGGTATATTACAAAAATGATAATGTAGATATTAAAAATGATGATAATGTAGATAATAAAAATGTTGATAATGTAGATAATAAGAATGATAATTTAGATAATAAAAATGATAATGATAACGGTAATAATAATGACAATAATAATGATAAAATGGATAATTATGAAGAAAATGAAAGTGAAAACAATAATAATGATGATAACAATAAAAATAATGGTGATAATAATGATAGTATTTACGATAATAATGATAACAATAACAGTGACAATAATGACAATAACCAGATAATAATGATAATAATAATCACAATAACTTTGATAATGGTAGTGGTAAGGATGATAATAACACAATATGCAATATGATAACGATAACAATGATGTTAATGATGATAATAATGATAATGATAATAAGAACAACAAACAGTGAAAACAGTGGTAACAGATGATAACAGGATATGATAACAGCAACAACTATAATGTTAATTATAGTAATGATCATAAGAGTAATAATAATTATGACGAAATTGATGAGGATGAAGATGATATGATAATGATAGTGTTGATATCATCAGTCCAAAATAAGATAAAAACAATATTGATAACAGAATTATCATTAAGATATAGATAATATTAACAATACTATGATATTAAACCAATGATCATTATGGACGATATCCACAGTACATAAATAACAAATTGAATTTTCGACGAACTGGGCAAAAATTATTAATGATTTGTAGCATAACCGACGCTCTTTCTGCTGCACGAAAGTTACAAGTATGGGGTCGACATCTGAAGTAACGGAGGCTGCGGTCAAGAGGCTCTCGACACCTCCTTATTGCCCTGGTTTTGCAATGGCTGCATCCGGGAATCTGAGGGCGGGAACTGTGAAGTTTTTGATAGGCGTTAACAAATGAAAGAGCATTTTTCCTTATTTATGTATATTAGTGTATACACACAAATATATATATGTGTGTGTGTGCGTGTGTGTGTGCAACAGGAACAACGAAGGGAAGTGCAAGAAAACACACGAAAAAGCCTTCGGCATATTCGTTTGTTTTCTTGCATTTCCCTTCGTTGTTCCTGTTGCAATCTGTTCGCCATGAATTCCACACGTGTGTGTGTGTGTGTACGTACGTGTACACACACGTACATACACACACACACACACACACACACACACACACACATATATATATATATATATATATATATATATATATATATATATATATATATATATATATATATATATATATACATATATACATACATATATATATATATATATATATATTATATATATATATATATATATATATATATATATATATATATATATATATATATATATATATATATATATCAGATGTATGTATGTATATATATGTGTGTGTGTTTTAATTCCCTTTTTTCATTACTTGATTTTTGATGAAAAGTTAGTTTTATTATGTGCAATATCGTGTGTGTTAGTGTGTGTGTGTGTGAGAGAGAGAGAGAGAGAGAGAGAGAGAGAGAGAGAGAGAGAGAGAGAGAGAGAGAGAGAGAGAGAGAGAGAGAGAGAGAGAGAGAGAGAGAGAGAGAGATTACCACCGCTAATGCCTTTACTGTCCCCTTCCTGTTGGTATGATATCTATATTAAAGTAAAAAGAACACATTTTATCTTTGAGTAATTATCAGATTTGCAGACTGGATGTCATTTTGAAAAAGTAAAGAAAATTTTTTCCTTTCAATTTTTGCTTTTGCTATTATCAATCATTACTTTCTTTTTATTGTTATTGATAGCATTATTATCATTCCTGGTGTGCTTATCATTATTATTATTAATATTGTTATTGTTACTATTATAGTGAAATTATAATATTATTATAATTATTCTGCTGTTATCTTTATAATTATTATCGTTATGATTATTGTTTTTATCATCATCATCATCATCATTATTATTATTGTCATTTTAATTCTTAGGAAATACTTTTATCATTATTATTACTATTATCATTATTATTTTTTATTGTTTGTTGCTTTGTTGATATTATTATTATCATTATGATAATTAGTTTTATTATCATTATTATTATTACCATTTTTTATAATTGTCATTATCAATATTATCATTTCTATTGCTTGTATCATTGTTATCATTTTCATCATTACTATTATTATTATTATTATTATCTTCATCCTTTTCATTATCATTATCATCATCATCATTATTATTATTGTTATGATTTATTATTATTATTATTAATATTATTATTATTATTATTATTATTATTATTATTATTATTATTATTATTATTATTATTATTATTATTATTATTATTATTATTATTATTTTTATCATTATCATTATTTATTGTTATTATTATTATTTTCATTATTATTATCATTATTATCATTATCATTATTATTATTGTTGTTATCATCATCGTCGTCTTCATCATAGTTATTATCATTATTATTATCATCAAAAACAGAATCATGATATCATTACTATCATTATTACCATAATTATCATGATTGTTATTATTATGACAATCAACTTTATTATTTTCATCATCACTATAATTATTATCATCACTAATATCTTATAATCAATGTTGATATTATCGTTGTTGTTGTGATTATTATGATGATGATCATTATTATTATCCTTTTTATTATCATCCTCATTATTAATATGATTATCATTATTACTGTCATAATCTCTATTATCATCAGTATAATTATTATGAATATTACCATTAGTATCATCATTACCAATATTTTTATTATTATTATTATTATTATCATTATTATTGTTATTGTTATTATCATTATAATTTTACTACAATTATTATCATTATTATTATTTTCATTATTATTATTATTATCATTATTATCATTATTATTATTATTATTATCATTATTATTATCATTATTATTATCATGATCGTTATCACTATTATTATCATTATGAGGATTATAATGTTAATGATGATCATCATCACCATCACTGATGTTATTGCGATTATTTTTATTGGTATATTATCATTAGTACTATCAATATCATCATTATGGGCATGGTTATTTGAATTATCATCATTACTATTATCATTATTACTATCATTATCACCATTGTCATGATTATTTATATCATTACTCATTTTTTGCATGT
>NW_020868641.1:198596-201096 GCF_003789085.1 Penaeus vannamei | reverse complement strand
TTTGTTTATGGTTGTTGGTCTTGTCTTATTTTCTATTTTAATCTTCCTTTGTTTTTCTTTTTAATTTTTATTATTATTTTTTCTTTCTGTTCTTTGTCTACTTCTTTGCTTAGTTATGCTGTCATTACATTTTATTTTATTTTATTTCATTTCACTGTAATTTATTTTTTTCTTCTCTTTTTTACATATGTTCATTCATTTCTTTTTATCTTTATTCACTTCATTTTAATTATTATATCCTATCTAAAATTTACTTTAATCTTATTTTAGTCTAGTTAGTTCTAGTTCGTGTTTTTCTTATTTCTTTTAATTATTTTCTTTTTTCCCTTTTTCTTTCTTCTATTCCCTTTTCTTCTCCTTCTTCTCCCTTTCCTCCTTCTTCTACAACTACGTTTTCACTCTAAATATTATTCTTGTTTTCTCTATAAGGATTGCTTTTCAAAACGATAATTCATGCTTCATTCTGATATGTGAAGTTCTGATCATATTTAATAAAGATTTATTACGATAAGTTAATAAGTAATTAATATGCAAAACATAGTGAAAAAAAAGACGAAACGATGTAAAATGGAAATGAAGTTCTAATAAAATGATTGTAGCTTATCATTTCATTCTACAAATGACTAAATGAAACAAACAACTCTCTATCCTTTTCTCTTACAATAAGAGGATGAACTAACTGCGACTTCCTTTCTTCATTTTAATCATTTCAAAATAGTAATGACTTCTAGCAAATACATATTCAAAGCACAACAATAACAAGCTAACACAGGAGGAAAACCTGCTCAGCGAAGCAATGTCATTTCATTTTTATTATTTATTATTTTTAGGCAAGATATTATTATTATTATTAAGTTTCGGTTAGGCAATACCTAGGGATTCCTGTTAAAAAAAAAAAAGAAGAGAGAGAGAGAGAGAGAGAGAGAGAGAGAGAGAGAGAGAGAGAGAGAGAGAGAGAGAGAGAGAGAGAGAGAGAGAGAGAGAGATAGAGAGAAGAAAAGACATTTCAACTTGATTTCGATTCGTCTATTATATTTTATGATTATCAGCTGATAGTTTTACTTTTTTTTTATTCACAAACAATATTTGTATTGCCGAAAACCACACAACGTCTTACTATTTCTTTCTCCAAAGAGAATTTTCGAATCGGAGTAGTCCAGAGTCCAGGGTGAGTTGTCGGGTGAGGTTGGACGAGGTGTCTGAAAGGTTGGTCTGAATGTCCACGAAAGGTTCCTAGAACAGACGGTTTAAGCTGTTTTTATCTCTGGATTGCTGTGCATCTATGCTGAAATTTATATAGGTGTTATCTTCTCTTGTATGACTTTCTGTATTTCAAGTGAGTTTTAATGTTGACATCCAGTTCTAGTATGTTGGAACAGTATCCGTGAATATATCATTCGTTGCTAAAAAAAAAAAAAAGTTATCGCCATGCAAATCTTTACTTATCTCTATCAATAGCAAATAACTGTAGAAAATCAAAATGGCATACGAGTTCAGTTTGGGACAAGGGTAAATATTCGGAAGGTCGTTAAACGTTGTGGCTAGTAATGGTCGATATATATTTTCATATGATGGTATATATCTATGGAATACAGTTTTGGTAATAATGAATCAAAATATTATTTTGTTGCAAAGAATACCGGTCCTTGAAATAGAAATAAAGATAATTTTTTTGACCCGGTGAAAGAACCAAAGTCATATAATTAAACTATGTATGACTCTTTTTCCTACAACTCTTATCGGAATGACAATGTCACTTTTCCAGAGGGATCTAACTCGTGGAAAAACGCTTTATGACTATTATCATTTATAGCTAGTTGTGAGTATTCTGCTTTGATATCGGGGTTCGTTCCAGCAAATGCTCAGTACTGTGAAGTGCTTGTACATTACTGGCAAGTCAGTATTTCTCTCTCTCTCTCTCTCTCTCTCTCTCTCTCTCTCTCTCTCTCTCTCTCTCTCTCTCTCTCTCTCTCTCTCTCTCTCTCTCTCTCTCTCTCTGCTTTATCTGTAATATACGTGAAATAATGTGATAGCCTTAGACAACATAATGTGTAAACACTGCTCTGCCTTGTGTAAAACATTACATATATATATATATATATATATATATATATATATATATAATATATATATATATATATATATATATATATATATATATATATATATATATATATATATATATAATATATATATATATATATATATATATATATATATATATATATATATTATATATATATATATATATATATATATATATATATATATATATATATATATATATATATATATATATATATATATATATATATATATATATATATATATATATATATATATATATATATATATATATATATATATATATATATATATATATATATATGTGTGTGTGTGTGTGTGTGTGTGTGTGTGTGTACATATATATGATATGTAATCTAGCAGCATTTATATCTTTTTTTGTGCTTCGGGCCTTGTTAATAATGGCTATTGTTCT
>NW_020868641.1:181096-186096 GCF_003789085.1 Penaeus vannamei | reverse complement strand
ATTCGTTTCATTCATTCATCCATCCACCCATCCATCAATTCACCAACCCAAACCACCCACCCAACCATCCATCAATCCATCCATACATCCATCTACCCACTCATCCATCTATTTACCCACCCATCCATCCATCCACTCACTCACCCATCCATCCCCTACCTATCCATCCACCCACCTATCCATCCACCCACCCATCCATCCCCTACCTATCCATCCACCCACCCATCCATCCCCTACCTATCCATCCACCCACCCATCCATCCCCTACCTATCCATCCATATCCACGCATCCATCCCCTACCTATCCATCCACCCCCATCCATCCCAAGTCCACCCACCCATTCCATCCCACCATCGGTCCCCATCCATCCATCCAGCCATCCATCCATCCATCCATCCATCCATCCATCCATCCATCCATCCATCCATCCATCCCATCCATTCCACCATCCACCCACCCACCCATCACCCACCATCCACCCACCCACCCATCGCACCCATCCATCCATCCATCCACCCACCCACTATCCATCCACCCACCCACCCATCCATCCATCCACCCATCCATCCATCCACCTACCCGCCCATCCATCCCCTACCTATCCATCCACCCACCCATTCATCCCTACCTATCCATTCACCCACCCACCCATCATCCCCTACCTATCCATCCATCCAACCACCCATCCATCCATCCACCCTTCCATCCCCTAACTATCCATCCATCCACCTATCCACCCACCATCCCCTACCTATCCATCCACCCATCCATCCATCCATCCATCCACCCACCCACTCACCCACCCATCCATCCCCTACCTATCCATCCCACCCATCACCCACCATCCATCCATCCATCTCCTATCCATCCCCCCATCCATCCCCTACCATCCATCCCACCCACCCACTCCCCATCCATCCATCCATCCACCACCATCCATCATCCATCCATCCATCCACCCTTCCATCCCCTATATCCATCCATCCATATCCACCCATCCCCTACCTATCCATCCATCCATCCACCCATCCATCCATCCATCCACCCACTCACACCCACCCATCCCCTACCTATCCATCCATCCACCCACCCACTCACCCACCATCCATCCATCCACCCACCAACCCACCATCCATCTATCCATCCATCCATCCCCTATCTATCCTCCATCCATCCATCCACCCACCCACCCCATCCATCCATCCATCCACCCACCCATCCATCCATCCATCCACCCCACCACCCACCACCACCCACCCACCCATCCATCCATCCACCCACTCACCCCACCCACCCTTCCATCCATCCATCCATCCACCACCCATCCATTCATCCACCACCCACCCATCCATCTATCCTTCCATCCACCCTCCCATCCATCCATCCATCCACCCATCCCCATCCATCCATCCACCCATCCACCCACCCCCTCCATCCACCCCACCCCCACCTCCATCCATCCACCCCCCCCATCCATCCATCCACCCATCCACCCACCCACCACCCTCCCATCCATCCCATCCACCCACCCCATCCATCCATCCTCCATCCATCCCATCCATCCATCCATCCATCCACCCTCCCATCCATCCATCTATCCATCCATCCATCCATCCACCCACCCATCCATCCACCCATCCATCCACCCACCCTCATCCATCCATCCATCCATCCATCCATCCATCATCCATCCATCCATCCATCCATCCATCCATCCACCATCCACCCCACCCACCCACCCATCCATCCATCCATCCATCCATCCACCCACCATCCATTCCATCCTATCCATCCATCCATCCACCCACCCGTCCACCCATCCATCCGTTCTTTCAAACCAGACACAACATCCACAGACATCCCCATAAGGTGCTTGCCCTCCGCGCACCCTCCCAGAGGGCGTTACAGCGAGTCTTAGTAACGATTTTATCTGCATTAACTAGATTGGTTGTTGTTGACCAGCGAGGTAAGCCCAGGGAGGCCGTGTCGATCCCGCCCTGAGCTTAATGAGGCCTAAGATTAAATTGTTGATGGAGGATATTTGCCAGGTCGTTACTCAGGTCGTTGTCAACATCTTGAAGAGGTGTTCGTGGGCTGCTTCCACTAAGGGGTGTTTGGGAGATTTCAAGGCGGTTATTTCTGTCTTTCGGTAATGTGTTTTGTAATGTGTCAGTAAGGATGGAATATTCTGAATGTGTATCTGGATTTTACAGATATTGTTTTTTATTATTAATTTTATTATATACGGAGAAGTATGTTGAATAAATATATTACCAATCATAATTCTCTCTCTCTCTTCTTTATCTATCTCTATATATCTATTATTTCTCTCTCTAACACAAACATACGCATTTTCATAAATATTCAGAGCAGAAAAAAATACAACGACGAAGCGCCAAGTGAAACAGATTTTGCAGAATCGCATGTGGTTGATAAACAAGCAATCCGAGAACATTTTCAGCTTGGCCCAGCAAATATCCCCGCTCTGCCCACCAGCCTTGAGCGCATATCAAACAGCGCTGTGGAAGTCAAAGGCCTCTTATGTTAATGCATCAGGGAAACGGCGCGAGCAACTGAATTATAATCAATGGTCCGTCCAGTGCTAAAGGGGGAATGGGAAGGGGGAAGGGGAGGGGGGGGGGCGCCGCTAGTTTAGGCACCGGCTGCTAATTACCGACTAGCGAACGGGGCCGCATTACACCTCGCTCTCCAATGTACTTCCCATCAGCATTTTATCGCAGCGGCCGTTCCGAATTGGTGGATGTTTCCGTATTCTTTTACAGCAGCGGTAATTTGGTCGGTATTGTTGTTTCCTGGCGTTGTTGTGAGAGTTGCTGTAGATTAGATACATTTCGAAAGCCCACAGTATTAACATGGGTCTGAATACCAACGACGAATCCTGTTGGTTGCCGAATTCGGGTATTCCCTTGCAATTTTCTGTATTGATATTTCAGCACAGAGAATCTTATATCTATCTATATATTTACTCTAAATCTACATCTATATACATCTATCAATCTATCAATATATTTATGTGTGTGTGCGCACATATATATGTACGTACACATGTATGTCTGTGTGTTTGTGCACACGTATATAAATGTGTGTGTGTGTGTGGGGGGGGGTGCACGCAAACATACACATATATGGGTATGTGTGTGGGTACACATATATATATGTGTGTGTGTGTGTGTGTGTGTGTGTGTGTGTGTGTGTGTGTGTGTGTGTGTGTGTGTGTGTGTGTGTGTGTGTCTGAACTAGTTCTTACCCGATTGTTTCGATACGGCAGAAGAGCTAAGCTCAGATAGTTACGTCTACTATATTTAAATTGTTGTATTTTTAAACTGATGCACACGTTTTTTAGGACTTCCATACGTCAATAGTTTTGTTTGAGAAACAATTTTTTTAACATCTTTATCGCCGATTTTTACTTTCAACTTTTTACTGTGTTCTCTCCTTGTGCTCAAAATTATAGTCATCTTTGTCTAAGTTCACTCTTCCTGTGACATAGTCGAACATCATAATCAGATCCCGTTTTTTTTTTTTTTTTTCATAGTCGTAAGTACTAATTTCTGGAGTCTATCTTCGTAGCTCATATGTCTCAAAGTAGCTTTCCATCTAGCTCTTTGAACATATTCCAATTTGTCTATATCCTTTTTTTAACTGTGGACTCCATGTCACTGTACCGTACTCTAGATTAGGTCTTATGATGGCTATAATGATCTTCAATACTATATCATCGTCCACATACACGAATCCCTCTTCATGTTGAGAATCAGTCCTAGTATTTTATGGACCTTTTTTTTTAATTTACATGATCATTTAGGCTCAGCTTCCTGTTAATAATTGCAACCAATGTCTTTTTCCCTTTCAGCTGTACTCAATATTGCGTCTCCTAATTTATACTGGAAGAATGAACGATTTCTACTTTCTCTGAAGCTGACTACGTAGCATTTATTGGTGTTGAATTATTCCATTCTGCAAGTGCAACTCCACGCGAATAAATTCTCGATGCTACCTTGGAGGCAATGGCATGAGACGTTATTTATTTTTATTATTTGTCTTTTCGCGTTGTCGGCAAACATTCAGATAACTGTCTAGATTTAAGTTTGACCCTAAATCATTGAAGAGAAAAAATAAACACCGGCGCCAAGACCGATCCTAGAGGCACTGCGCTGATTACTCGTTGGCATGTAAAATGTTTCTCTCTAATTTCTGCAATAGTCTTCTATGAGGCACCTTATCAAAAGCCTTTTTAAAGTCTGCCCACAATTCATCCAAACTAATCTTTGTTTAAATTTTCAGATCCTATGTCATAAAAGCAGGGGAGATTTGATACACATGACATTCCTCCTCTAAAATCAAATTTCTTATTCCATATCATTTTGTGTTTTCCAAGTACTGCAACCCATTGTTTACTAGGTATTCTTTCTAACAGCTTACTACACTGGTCAATGAAGCTGGTCTATGATTTAGAGGTTTTTGTTTGTCGCCGATGTTATATAAGGGTGTAGCATTAGTGTTTCCAACTTTTTGGTAGTTTACCTTGTCTCACTGAATTTTGGCATATTATTAATTTAAGAGTACATAGCTCTTTGGCACATCCCCTAAGAACCCAAATAGAAACCTTAATTGGGCCCTATGTGTTGGTCTTGTCTAATCCTTTAAGTAGATTTTTTATTTAATTTTTATGGAGGGTGATATTTTGAATGTACTCTACGTTTGTAAGGGTATTTGTCATTTCAGTGTATAGGTTCTGAATAAACACTAGATAAAAAAAAAATTCTTTCAGGATTTCACACATTCCTTCCTCCTTAATTTTAACAATGTCATCCTCTTTTATGGCGCTAATTCGCAGCTTTTAGTTTTACTATTTATGTAAAAAAAAATGGCTGACTTATACATTTAATGAATATACCCTTTTCAAAGCCAAAGTTCGGCTCCATCATGGTTTGGGTATACTCATTTCTTCCTACTTCATATCTCATACACTATTTTC
>NW_020868641.1:137262-155738 GCF_003789085.1 Penaeus vannamei | reverse complement strand
GGCTCTACCGAGGGGTGTAGGGCCTAGGTTGGAAGTGCCACCTCGGGTCAGAGGACGAGACTTTGGCTGTACAGACTCGGCCTGCTGCTCAGTTTCAGCCTGTCCTGACAGACTAGCTGGGGTTTCATGTAATGTTTCTCTTGAAGCTAGCCTGCCATCCGAGGATTTAGGGAGGGGAGCGCTGCTCGTTATCGGTTTGGAGGCTTCTAGCTTCCTTCCCTTCAGAGCTGCCACAGTTTGGGTCATAGCCGTCATGGCGATCTGCACTGCTTTCTCCGCCTCCTCACTGGTCCTCCCCAAGGCTGTTGCTACTGCAGAAACTACAGCACTCAACAGGAGTCATATCTTTCTCGTCAAAGAAAAGATTATCATCTGCTGGGGGGACCATTGCTGTGGACTTTTTCCCTTTGGTTCTTTTTGTGGTTTTGCCACTAGCAAGCTTGGGGAATTCCTCTCTGTTAGAGGTATCCAATTTTCGCTGTGGGGCGACTCCTTCCTCTTAGGAGGTCGGGGAGTCTTCTTTTTGGTTTTGTTTTTTGTTTTGGCCCCAGACGTAGGTGCCTGGGGGTGCAGGGACAAAGTCAGGATGCTTTTTGGCTAGTTCCTGCTTTTTAATCACTGCCTGTTTCCTGACAGAGCAAGCCAGGCTCCAGGCATGATGCTTTTTGGCACAGTTTGGACACCTTTGTGTGCCTTTATACACACTTCAGTTTCGTGTGCCTCGCTGCATACACCACATTTGGCTTTGGCCTTGCAGTTGGCCTGGTGATGCCCAAATTTCTGGCACGTGAAACACCTCAAGGGCACATATGTCCTGAGCTTGTATGAGCCCCAGTTACCCAGATCAAGGGTGGTGATTGGGGCTCCCTTGAGGATAACCAGGACTTGCCTGGTTGGAGACTTCCCTTTGGTCATGCGGGAAGCCTCCACCACTTGTGGGAGAGACGTGATCACCTCCACGTCGAACCCTAGTGGAAAGCCAAGTAGCACCATCTTGGACTTTTTCTCTTGGGAGGTCAGTGGTGAGATACACACCTTTCTCCCGTCTTTTAGCACCTTGATTTCCTGCAGGAAGTTCATGGTGGCTTTGTCTTTGGGGGCAATGATCATGCCCTCATTTATGGAGATTCGGATTGATAGTCTTACATTTCTTTCCTTCTCCAATGCCCTTACCAGCTGGTATGCATTGTCGAAGTCTTCATTTTTTTGGTACCTTAAACCGCGTTAGTCGACTTGGGGTGTGCTCTGCCTCTTCTTTAGAGTCAGTTTCCACCCTTCGTCATTTCACGCCTCCCCTTTGCAGGGGTTTAAGGCCTTTGGAAGTGGGGGCAGCTGGTTTGGCTGGTACAGCTGGAGCCCCTTCTCGACTGAGGGAGTTCTGAGGGGAGTTCAGGTTTCCCTCAGTCTGGTGTGCATGGACAGACTTTGTGTTTGATGTTTCTGTCTTGTCCTTGCTCGGTTCAGCAGGCCGGACACGTTCGGCCTGCTTTTGGTTTTTCTTTCGCCCCCCTGCAGTCTTGAAAGGCTCCAAGGTGACTGCCATGGTCTGATTCATTTTGTGGTCATTTAGAGAGTTGGAAACAGATTGGTCCCCTTTCGGGGATTATCTTTATACCTACTCTCTGGGTGAGGTCTTAAGAAGGGCCTCAAAAAAAGCTCTGATCCCTACACTCGACCCTTCAGCATCACAGGACAGGATATCCCCCTGGGTGGGCTGAACTCGGAGTTTTGGTGTGGTAAACGCTCTGCACCCCAATCCTGCTACAAGGGGGGGGGGGGGGGTGATCACGTCACCGCAGCCCAGGCGAATGTTGGAAATCAACGTTTCCCGCAGGCCCAGGCTGCACCAGGAAGTCAGAAGGAGAGGGCAAGAGTTAGGCACCAAAAAAGTCGCCCTTGGTGCGTGGCCTCAAACTATGTCCAGGACCAGAGGGTCCAGACCTGGTTGGTAACCTCGCTCTCCAAGGGAGCGGTAGTGGGGCACTTACTACAAGAGAAGGCCTGGCCAATCGTCGCGGCGAACCACGATAAATTGGCGGAGCTCTCTGTGTAGTTTGTTGTCAAAGAGTATCAAGCTCAAGCTCAAGTCTGGTGGCTTTTGATCTGGAGGATCACGCCAAGTGGGTGACAATAATGCCTCGCCAATTGGGTGATCTCTCTCTCCCAACTAAACTCTGTTTCTCGCATGTATATACAGTCATCTCTAGAATCCATTATGAAAGTCACTCAGCTCAGCACACACCTCATTTATTTACATCGGATGCTGTCGTCTCTTAGTAATGAACCTCATTATGAAAGAGAGAGAGAAAAAACTCGAAACAAAGGATATATGAATGATATCATTAACAGATCAGTATTATAATAGGATGCTAATACTTGATTCTCCTGCAAGTGTAATAATAAAAAAGTGTGAAGCTGCTAATGACTTGCTTGCGCTTTTTGGATATCAGTCATTCGGAGGAACTCACTGTTAGCACTATAAAAAAGGTAAATACTGATGATATATGTATCTATTTCCATATATACATGTCTATCTATATATATGATATACGTATATATGTATATACATACATACATATATATATTGCCATATAAATACACACATATACGCGCGCGCGCACGTGTGTGTGTGTGAGTGTGTGCGTGTGTGTGTGTATGTGTGTGTATGTGTGCGTGTGCGTGTGCGTGTATATGTATATATATATATATATATATATATATATATATATATATATATATATATATATATATACTAGCTCCTCTATGCACACACTGGCCTCACCCCCATGGGACCCCCCCTATGTACCTAACGTGTCATAACAGGAAGTGCCCTAATGACTTCCGGAAGTAATTACCGTACTCGATCACGGGAAATCAATAACCGTGACTAATGATGGAGAACACGCACACCTGAAGGGTGCCCCCCTCCCTTTCCTCTCCAAAACAACAACAACAATAATAATAATCAGAATACGAGAAAGAGGAAGAAGATGAAGACAGGAAGAAGTAGACAAACAAAGAAACATGCATTATCCCCATACCCCAAACACGCTATGGACAGAATAGCCTAACCTCCATAAGTACCCCTATGTACCTAACGTGTCAACAGGAAGTGCCCTAATGACTTCCGGAAATAATTACCGTACTCGATTACGGGAAATCAATAACCGTGACTAATGATGGAGAACACGCACACCTGAAGGGGTGCCCCTCCCTTTCCTCTCCAAAACAATCATAATTATAAGGAGAATACGAGAAAGAGGAAGAACAACAAAAACAAACATGCACCCAGATGACAACATTTCGGTACCCCACTCCTCTTATCTAGATCAATAATGATAAGAAGAGGAGAGGAAGAATAATAATAAGAAGAGGAAGAAGATGAAGACAGGAAGAAGTAGACAAACAAACAAACATACATTATCCCATACCCCAAACACGCTATGGACACACTGGCCTCACCCCCATGGGACCCCCCCCCCTATGTACCTAACGTGTCATAACAGGAAGTGCCCTAATGACTTCCGGAAGTAATTACCGTAATCAATTACGGGAAATCAATAACCATGACTAATGATGGAGAACATGCACATCTGAAGTGTGCCCCCTCCTTTTCCTCTCCAAAACAATAATAATAATAATGAGAATACAAGAAAGAGCGACGAAGAAGAGGAAGATGATGATGAAGAAGAACAACAACAAACATGGATTCTGTTGACGCAGGTCAAACTATCATCCTAAGAGCAGGCGTCACAGGTTCCACCACCCCACACCCCCCCCAAAAAATACCATGGACAAATGACTCCATAACGTACGTACCTGACATAGGTCAAACTATCTAAGACCAGGTGTCACAGGATCTCCACCACCCTACACCCCCTCACCCAAACACACCTTGGACAGATTGGCTCACCACTATAGCTACCCCTAACGTGTCATAACAGCAAGCAGGCCTAATGACTTCCGAAAGTAATCATCATAATCGATTACTGAAAATCAATAACCGTGGCTAATGAGGGAGAATACGCACACCCGAAAATGCCCTCTCCTCTCCAAAAATAATAATATTAAGAATGAGACTGAAAAAAAAAACAATATGCACCCTGCTGACATAGGCCAAACTATCAACCTAAGAGCAGGTGTCACAGGTTCCACACCCTCCCCCTTCCTGCGGGAAGAAGAGAAGAGGCAGACAAACAAACAAACAAGCACCTAGCTGCAGGTGTTACAGGTGATTCACCCCTTCCAGCTTCCCCACATACCCCCTCACCAAAAGCAATGATAATAGCTATACCTCATGTCTGAACATGTAAGAGGAAGAAGACGAAGAGACAAACAAACAAACATGTACCCATCTGCTGGCAGAGGTCAAGGTATTGATCCAATAACAGGTGTTAGTTACCCCTCCCCTTCTCAGGTCGAAAGAGGGACATTTCCGGCGTGAGTTAGGTCACATAGCTATTCATCGTGTTTAAGCTTGTAGCAAAACAAACTGCACAATTGACTGATGGACAATTTAGCTCCCCTCGCCACCTCACCACCCTCCACAAGTACTAACTATAGAGCTAATGCACCCACCAGCATTGGATTGCCATAGACGAGTGATCAAATGAGCGTGAAATAATCAATAACCCTACCTCACCCTGTTCCTCGCCCAAACACTGCGTGGCCACAGGTCATCAAAAGAGGGTAAAGAAATACTCTTAGCTGCTCTCCCGATGCGATAAGGGTTAAGGATACTGATCTTGAGGGGGAGGGGTTGTGCGAGGTAAATGATCATGGGTATTGATCTGATAATTATATTTAGCTTTCCATCGTGTCTTAAACACGCAGTTTTAGCTTAAATCGCTAAAGCACCCCAATAATAATACAATGCGATGAAAAGGATGATAAAAATCGTCATGTACTCAATATACCTTTATTAGCATCTTCAAATATATACTAGCACAAACAAATAGACACGCTTAAATCATACTTGGACCACATGCCCATCTCCCGCGTCAACTAAAAACTAACATCTTCCTCATCGCTCATGGCGATGATTACCGAGTTGCCACGAACGTCGCCTCTCCCGGGTGGGGTCGGGCGACATCGATGAGTGCGAGAGGGCGTACTCCGGTAACGAGTATGAAAGGGCAACCACTCCCCCAGGTGTAACCAAACAAGAAAAAGAATGTTATATTAACCAACACTGAGTTTTTAAGATGTTGATATTATATAAATATAAGGCATTTGGCAAAATCCAATTCTCACTCCATTTACGCATGCAAAAAAATCACTCGCAAAAACCATACACGATAACTTTTATCACAAATGCGCAATATAACAAAGAAAGTCCTCACAAGAATAACAGAAATGACGTATCTTCGTTGGCAATTACTACCTTTGAGACCTACAGTCATCTTTTAACATGTTATAGCAGCCGTTCTTATATTGCTAATGATTCTGCACAATAACTATACAATTCAGCGAAAGGATCATAAAACTCTTGTTGCAGGCAATGTCTTTATAATGGCTTTCAGCCTTACACAAACGCACATCTTAACAGGCGACAATGCAATATAAGAAAATTTGAATCGAGTTTTAATCGACTTGAACTTAATGCGTAAATATAAATGTGGCAACCACCTTCTCGCATATTTGTACAAGTCGATGTGTCACATTTGCGAGATAATCATCCCGCCACACAACCGATACATTTCAAAACCTGCTCGTTCTACTGTATATACAAGCAAGCTTGCGAAAATTTGTAAAAGTGCGAATTATTTCATAAACTTGCTTGAGGGCATAAATTCAACCAAACTTTACTTCTCAATCTCCCGCAATCGTCTTTCTCACTTGCCCACAAATATGCGGTTAAAGATCGAACTAAATTACCTCTCCGTCGGCCTACTGTAATTTACTTTATCGGGGAACGCTCATCTAGGCACCATTTTTAAAAAGTAATGCATACTTACCTTTTATCAAATATCCCTGTACAAAGAAACACAACTATTTTTACACCGACATTGAATAAACTTGCTACTCGACCTCTTCAATATTTTCTGATAAACGTAAGAAACATCTAAACATCTAAACATCCCCGGCTAAGATATAATGTTTCACTAATTAATTCACTAATTGCCATAACAATGAAAACGGTTAAAAGGTTCCTTAGAACAATTTATCTTTAAAAAAATGTATAAAAGAGAAGGTTTTAAGCAATTGTAACACATTTTTTTTACGTTTTAGCCATATGCTCTTTATCTAAATGAAGACGTTTTAAAATAAAATGATAAAACACGTTTGCCCTTCTTGTCATAGAGTTTTTATCATTTTACCTGTATTACGCACATTTAGGCACCATTTTTAAGTAATGCATACATTTTCATCAAGTTACTCGCTAATTGTCGTAGCGACGAAAACCGTTAAAGGCCCCCTAAATACCATTTTCACCATCAAAATAAAAGAGAGAGAAAAAATGTATAAAAGAAGAAGGCCAAGTATTTGTTAACATACTATTTGCCGTTTTAGCAGCAGGTTCTTTATCAGAGCAAAGGACTTTTATATGATATGAAAAAGTTTAAGGATAAAATAACTCTTTTGTCATAGAGCTTTTATAATTTTACGTCTATTGAACATAGATGAATTCGCCTAAGACAGGGACTTTCGACCAAGGATAAATTTACTCCAAAGGAGTAGAAAGTGTACATGACAGCCTCAATGCGATAGGTCTTAGCAGCTAGCAGGCGAATTACCATTTCTTTTCTTAAACCAAGTCATCAATAACTATATATTTTCCATAATCATCATATTACTTGCAAACAAAGGCACTTACTTTTTCTTTCTATGCGACTGCATTAGACATTCCTGATTTTTACACGACAGTAAAGGGGCATATGGCGAGCAACATAGAGTCAAGGAGGTAAATTATAGAGGAAAGGTTAAAATCACACACCTAAAGAGAAAAAGTGGCAACCGAAGCAATATTTTTAGTACTTTTGCCATTAATGGCAAGTAGAAAACATTCGTTTGGAAAAGAAAAGTCGCATAACACCATAATAAGGGAGAGAAAAGCGTCCTTTTACATAACTCAGAGAAAGAAAAAAATGACTTTTTACTCAAATACAAGAACAACTGAAAGAATATATACATATGGGTGGAGCATATGTTTTGCAGGTCATGAAAGTATAGGGCAAAACCATTAAAACGTTCTCGCATTGCTGTCATCTTTAACAGAAGACATGTATATTATCAGTAAAGTAAGTTTTGTGCAATTGAATACATTTGTCTTTCCTGTAATAATAATACAAAAGTCAATTTACTCATCAATACTACTAATGTCTTATTCATTTAAAGATGTCCTCCTAAACAGTGATGATGCTTTGTCCAATATATAGATGATGGAAGACCTTACACAGACGGCTGAGAATACCGCGACTCGTCACGAGCTATTGGTCTCACCAGCATACTGGGCGAAAAAACAGAAGTACTCGTCTCGACTCCATCCGTGAAGAATTGCTTGGTTAATGAATATTTCACCTTTAAATTGCACCTTTTCAGTCATTCGACCAAGGTAAATTCTCATGTTCTAGATAGGGAGAATGACACGTTCCTTTGCTGGTCCTCGTAGCACGTCCTTCTACACACCTATTCGTTTCGCTAGTTCACGCAGTCTGCTTCCCCAATCAACCATAGGTCCTATCCTGGCCCCACCCCCTCGGCTATACGCGATGGTCAAGAAAAAAGTAGTGATTTTGATCATAAATATAGGTAAAACATGACTTCACACGTCACTGAATATGTATCTCCAAGACTTGATATGTATTTGGAGATGCGTGTAATCATACGAGTATCAAGCTTGGAGGTCCCTTGTGAAGAAAACGCAAGGATTTTATAAAACCATAAGACAGTAATATCTCTTCATAAGTATTAAAAAATACGAATAACCCATATGATTGGTCGGAAATAAGAGCAAAAAATTGTCGAAACCATGTCTCAGAAAACGAATTAGTTGCCAACTAATTCCATCAAGTTTTACTTCTCTTTCCTCGCAATTCATCTTCCTTTCCGCACACAAATACACGATGATACGAGGAGACGACTTGCAGTTTTTCTGAGATGGTACCTCCGACATCGGTTACGGAAATATCCTTTGTTGAAAAGAGCATTTAGATAGAGTTTTATGAATATTAACCTCATCCGAGTCGTTCCATAATCGTATTTTTCTCAAATTTTATTATGTAAAAATATGTAATCATTCCTGTATGACAAACCTTGCTTACCTACAATGTCAATAGTTTCATAAAACTTTGTTATAAAGAAGAAATTAACATTACGAAAAAGTTTTAACGTACTTTACCTCAGAAAGGATTTTCATTCAGCAAATAAACGGTTTGTTATCACCCACCTCTGCGAAAGAGGTGGGTAATAGTGCGAATTATTTATAACAAACAAGGATGCCTAAGAAAAGGGATTTTCATTCAACAGATAAACTGTTTGTTATCACCCACCTTCGACTTGTCTGTTCTCTCTCCCTGTAATACTAGCTGCGGTTTAAACAAGGCATATTACTATACGTTTATTTCCACACGCGCCGCACTCATCGCCGGCGTTGTTGCGCGCGAGAAGTACAAACGCCCGCGTCAACCTCTATGGACTCACTGGCCTCACCCCATGGGACCCCCCTATGTACCTAACGTGTCATGCCCCCCCCGGAAGTAATTACGAATCGATTACGGAAATCAATAACCGTGACTATTGATGAACACGCACACCTGAAGGGGTGCCCCCCCTCCCTTTCCTCTCCAAAACAACAGCAATAATAATAATAATGAGAATACGAGAAAGAGGAAGAAGACGAAGAAGAGGAACAACAAACAAACATGGATCCTGTTCCCGCAGGTCAAACTATCATCCTAAGAGCAGGTGTCACAGGTTCCACCACCCCAACCCCCTCGCCCCAAAACACCTAGGACTCACCAGCCTCACCCCCATGGGACCCCCCCTATGTACCTAACGTGTCATAACAGGAAGTGCCCTAATGACTTCCGGAAGTAATTAACGTAATCGATTACGGGAAATCAATAACCGTGACTAATGATGGAGAACACGCACACCTGGAGGGTGCCCCCCTCCCTTTCCTCTCCAAAACAATAATAATTATAAGGAGAAGAAGAGAAAGAGGAAGAAGAAGAGAAAGAAGTAGATGAAGTACAACAAACAAACATGCACCCAACTGCCAGCATTTCGGTACCCCACTCCTCCTCTCTAGAGCAATAATGATAAGAAGAGGAGAGGAAGAAGAATAGGGGAAACGTGTCACGCCTCTCGTCCTAACCAATCAGAACAAACTTACCAAAAGAGGCTGAAAATGCAATTCAAGACCTATGGCATGAGCTCTGAGAAGAAATAATTCGCACTTTTACAAATTTTCGCAAGTTTGATAGGATAAACAGTAGAATAAGCAGGTTTTGAAATGTCATATCGGTTGTGTGGCGGGATAATTATCTGGCAAATATGCAAGATGACGGTTGCCACATTTATATTTACGCATTAAATTCAAGTCGATTAAAACTCGATTCAAATTTTTTATATTGCATTATCGCCTGTTAATATGTGCGTTTGTGTAAGACTGAAAGCCATTATTAAGACATTGCCTGCAACAAGAGTTTTATGATCCTTTCGCTGAATTGTATAGTTATTGTGAAAAATCATTAGCAATATAAGAACGGCTGTTATAGCATGTTAAAAGATGACTGGAGGTCTCAAAGGTAGTAATCGCCCACGAAGGTAAGTTATTTGTTATTCTTGTGAGGACTTTCTTTGTTATATTGCGCATTTGTGAAAAAAAGTTATCATGTTTGGTTTTGGGGAGTGATTTTTTTGCATGCGTAAATGGAGTGAGAATTGGATTTTGCCAAATGCCTTATATTTGTATAATATCAACATCTTATTAACTCAGTGTTGGTTAATATAACATTCTTTTTCTTGTTTGGTTACACCTGGGGGAGTGGTTGCCCTTTCATACTCGTTACCGGAGTACGCCCTCTCGCACTCATCGATGTCGCCCGACCCACCCGGGAGAGGCGACGTTCGTGGCAACTCGGTAATCATCGCCATGAGCGATGAGGAAGATGTTAGTTTTAGTTGACGCGGAGATGGGCATGTGGTCCAAGTATGATTTAAGCGTGTCTATTTGTTTGTGCTAGTATATATTTGAAGATGCTAATAAAGGTATATTGAGTACATGACGATTTTTATCATCCTTTTCATCGCATTGTATTATTATTGGGGTGCTTTAGCGATTTAAGCTAAAACTGCGTGTTTAAGACACGATGGAAAGCTAAATATAATTATCAGATCAATACCCATGATCATTTACCTCGCACAACCCCTCCCCCTCAAGATCAGTATCCTTAACCCTTATCGCATCGGGAGAGCAGCTAAGAGTATTTCTTTACCCTCTTTTGATGACCTGTGGCCACGCAGTGTTTGGGCGAGGAACAGGGTGAGGTAGGGTTATTGATTATTTCACGCTCATTTGATCACTCGTCTATGGCAATCCAATGCTGGTGGGTGCATTAGCTCTATAGTTAGTGCTTGTGGAGGGTGGTGAGGTGGCGAGGGGAGCTAAATTGTCCATCAGTCAATTGTGCAGTTTGTTTTGCTACAAGCTTAAACACGATGAATAGCTATGTGACCTAACTCACGCCGGAAATGTCCCTCTTTCGACCTGAGAAGGGGGAGGGGGTAACTAACACCTGTTATTGGATCAATACCTTGACCTCTGCCAGCAGATGGGTACATGTTTGTTTGTTTGTCTCTTCGTCTTCTCCTCTTACATGTTCAGACATGAGGTATAGCTATTATCATTGCTTTTGGTGAGGGGGTATGTGGGGAAGCTGGAAGGGGTGAATCACCTGTAACACCTGCAGCTAGGTGCTTGTTTGTTTGTTTGTCTGCCTCTTCTCTTCTTCCCGCAGGAAGGGGGGAGGGTGTGGAACCTGTGACACCTGCTCTTAGGTTGATAGTTTGGCCTATGTCAGCAGGGTGCATATTTGTTTGTTCTTCAGCCTTTCATTCTCAATATTATTATTATTGTTTTTGGAGAGGAGAGGGCATTTTTCGGGTGTGCGTATTCTCCCTCATTAGTCACGGTTATTGATTTTCAGTAATCGATTATGATGATTACTTTCGGAAGTCATTAGGCCTGCTTCCTGTTATGACACGTTAAGGGGTAGCTATAGTGGTGAGCCAATATGTCCAGGGTGTGTTTGGGTGAAGAGGTGTGGGGTGGTGGAGATCCTGTGACACCTGGTCATAGATAGTTTGACCTATGTCAGATACGTACGTTATGGGGTAGGAGGGTACCATGGGGGTGAGTCATTTTGTCCATGGTGTTTTTGGGTGAGGGGGTGGTTTAACCTGTGACACCTGCTCTTAGGATGATAGTTTGACCTGTGTCAACAGCATCCATGTTTGTTTGTTGTTCCTCTTCTTCCTCTTCATCTTCTTCCTGTGACCTGCAGGAATGGAGGAGGAGGTGGAACCAGTGACACTTGCTCTCAGGTTGATAGTTTGACCTATGTCAGCAGAATACATATTTCTTTGTTCTTCTGCCTTTCATTCTCAATATTATTATTATTGCTTTGGAGAGGAAAGGGAGGGGGGAACACTTCAGGTGTGCATGTTCTCCATCATTAGTCACGGTTATTGATTTCCCGTAATTGATTACGGTAATTACCTCCGGAAATCATTAGGGCATTTCCTGTTATGAGACGTTAGGTACATATGGGGGGGGGGTATTTATGGAGGTGAGGCTATTCTGTCCATAGCGTGTTTGGGGTATGGGGATAATGCATGTTTATTTGTTTGTCTACTTCTTCCTGTCTTCATCTTCTTCCTTTTCTTCTTATTCTTCTTCCTCTCCTCTTCTTATCATTATTGCTCTGGAGAGGAGGAGTGGGGTACCGAAATGTTGGCAGCTGGGTGCCTGTTTGTTTGTTGTACTTCTTCATCTTCTTCCTCTTTCTCTTATTTTCCTTATAATTATTATTGTTTTGGAGAGGAAAGGGAGGGGGGGGGGCACCCTTCAGGTGTGCGTGTTCTCCATCATTAGTCACGGTTATTGATTTCCCGTAATCGATTACGGTAATTACTTCCGGAAGTCATTAGGGCACTTCCTGTTATGACACGTTAGGTACATAGGGGGGAGGGGGTCCCATGGGGGTGAGACCAGTTTGTCCAAGGTGTTTTTGGGTGAGGGGGTTGGGGTGGTGGAACCTGTGACACCTGCTCTTAGGATGATAGTTTGACCTGTGGCAACAGGATCCATGTTTGTTTGTTGTTCCTCTTCTCCTCTTTCTCGTATTCTCATTATTATTATTATTGTTGTTGTTTTGGAGAGGAAAGGGAGGGGGGGCACCCCTTCAGGTGTGCGTATTCTCCCCTCATTAGTCACAGTTATTGATTTCCCGTAATCGATTACGTTAATTACTTCCGGAAGTCATTAGGGCACTTCCTGTTATGACACGTTAGGTACATAGGGGGGGGTCCCATGGGGGTGAGGCTGGTGAGTCCTAGGTGTTTTTGGGTGAGGGGGTTGGGGTGGTGGAACCTGTGACACCTGCTTTTAGGATGATAGTTTGACCTATGGCAACAGGATCTATGTTTGTTGTTTCTCTTCTTCCTCTTCCTCCTCCTCTTCTTCTTCCTCTTTATATATATATATATATATATATATATATATATATATATATATATATATATATATATACATCATCATCATCAAGGGGGCTGACGCCGACGGGGGCGCATAGCCGCATCCATCCTTCGCTTTCACCTAAGAGGATCCCTCATGGCTAAACGCCAGGCAGGGACTCGGCCCATCTCTAATTCTTCACGGCAGGTTTGGTCGATCTGCCCAAGCCACGACTTACTAGGTCGTCCCACAGGCTTCCTCCACCCAGGGTTGTCTCGAACAAAGACGACCTGATGGGCAGAATCATCCTGAGGAAAGCGAGCCAGGTGGCCGTATAGCCTGAGTTGGCGATCACGGATTGTGCAGATAACAGGTCCTGTGCCAGTCTTATGGTGCAACCGTTGGTTGGACACATGGTCCCGCCAACAGTACCCATGATCCGGCGCAAGGGCCTATTACAAAAGGCTTCAAGACGAGCCTCCAAGGCACAGGACAATGTCCAGGTTTCGCTACCGTATAGCAAAACTGGCATTATCAGGGCCTTCAAAACCCGTAGCTTGGTCCTTCTGCACAGGTACTGACATCTCCAAATAATCTTGTTGACAGAGTTCATGACCCCTGCTGCCAGGCCAATCCGTCTGCTGACTTCATGGTCTGACAGCCCAAAGTTATGAACTACACTACCAAGGTATGTTAAACTCTCTGTGACTCGCCGCAAGCATGTACCGACTGAACAGGTTCTCCTAACAAGTCCCCAAATTCCTGAACCTTGGTCTTGGTCCAGGAGACCTCTAGACCCAGGGGTTTCGCTTCATTGCTAAATGCATCCAAAGCTGCCACTAGGCTTTCCAAAGAATGGCAACGTCATCAGCAAAGTCAAGGTCTGTAACCTTGATATTGCCCAGTGTTGCTCCACAATGACTTTGAACAGTAGCTCTGCCCAGTATCCAGTCCATGCCAGTGTTGAAAAGAGTTGGCGCAAGTACACAGCCTTGCCTCACTCCTGAACTAACAGGAAAGAAGCTTGACAGGACCCCACCACACTTTACAGCACTTTCAGTACCAGTATACAGGCTTGNATTTTTACACCGACATTGAATAAACTTACTGCTCGACCTCTTCAATATTGCTCTGATAAAACTAATATTCATACATGTCACATTACGAAACACTGATATGTCTAAACATCCTCGGCTAAGATATATTGTTTCACTAATTGCCATAACAATGAAAACTGTTAAAAGGTTCCTTAGAATAATTTATATTTTAAAAAATGTGTAAAAGAGAAGGTTTTAAGCAATTGTAACACATTTTTTTACATTTTAGCCATAGGCTCTGTATCTAAATGAAGACGTTTTAGGATAAAATGATAAAGCACGTTTGCCCTTCTTGTCATAGAGTTTTTATCATTTTACCTGTATTACACACATTTATGCACCATATTTTAAGTAATGCATACATTTTCATCAAGTTACTCGCTAATTGTCGTAGCGACGAAAACCGTTAAATGCCCCTAAAAACCATTTTCACCATCAAAATAAAAGAGAGAAAAAAATATATAAAAGAAGAAGGCCAAGTAATTGTTAAATTACTATTTGCCGTTTTAGCAGTAGATTCTTTATCAAAGCAAAGGACTTTTATATGATATGAAACAGTTTGAGGATAAAATAACTCTTCTGTCATAGAGCTTTTATGATTTTACGTCTATTGGACATAGATAAATTCGCCTAAAACCGGGATTATCAATCAAGGATAAATTTACTCCAAATGAGTAGAAAGTGTACATGACACTCTCGATGCAATAGGTCTTAGCAGTTGGCATGCGAATTTCCATTTCTTTTTTTAAACCAAGTCATCAGTAACTATATATGTTCTATAATCAACATATTACTTGCAAACATATAAAAAACAAAGGCGCTTACTTTTTCTATGCATCTGCATTAGACATTCCTGATTTTTACATGGCAGTAAAGGGGTATGTGGCGAGCAACATAGAGACAGGGAGGTAAATTATAGAGGAAAGGTTAAAATTACACATCTAAAGAGAAAAAGTGGCAACCGAAGCCATATTTTCAGTACTTTTGCCATTAATGGCAAGTATAAAACATTCGTTTGGGGAAAAAATCGCTTAATGTCATAATAAGGGAGAGAAAAGCGTCCTTTTACATAACTCAGAGAAAGAAAAAAATGACTTTTTACTCAAATACAGAACGACTGAAATATATTATATATATATATATATATTATATTAATAATATATATATATATATATATATACATGAGTGGAGCATATTTTTGCAGGTCATGAAAATACAGGGCAAAACCATTAAAACGTTCTCGCATTGCTGTCGTCTTTAACAGAAGACATGTATATTATCAGTAAAATAAGTTTTGTGCAATTGAATACATTTGTCTCTTCTGTATTAATAATACAAAAAGTCAATTTGCTCATCATTACTACTAAAGTCATAAAGGCGATGAGTGCGGCGCGTGCAGAAATAAACGTATAGTAATATGCCTTGTTTAAACTGCAGCTAGTATTACAGGGAGAAATATACTCTGAACAAACAAGTCGAAGGTGGGTGATAACAAACAGTTTATCTGCTGAATGAAAATTCTTTTTCTTAGGCACCCTTGTTTGTTATAAATAATTCGCACTATTACCCACCTCTTTCACAGAGGTGGGTGATAACAAACCTTTCTGAGGTAAAGTACGTTAAAACTTTTTTAGTAATGTTGTTAATTTCTTCTTTAAACAACAAGGTTTTATGAAACTATTGACATTATAGGTAAGCAAGGATTGTCATACAGGAATGATTACATATTTTTACGTAATAAATCTTGAGAAACTTGATTATGGAATGACTCGGATGAGGTTAATATTCATAAACCTCTATCTAAATGCTCTTTTCAACAAAGGACGCTTCCGTAACCGATGTCGGAGGTGCCATCTCAGAAAAACTGCAAGTCATCTCTCCTATCATTGTGTATCTGTGTGCGGAAAGGAAGATGAATTGCGAGGAAAGAGAAGTAAAACTTGATGGAATTAGTTGGCAACTAATTCGTTTCTAAGATATGGTTTCGGCAATTTGTTGCCCTTCTTTCCAACCAACCATATGGGTTATTAGTATTTTTAAATACTTATGAAGAGATATTACTGTCTTATAGTTTTAGAAAATCCTTGCGTTTTCTTCACAAGGGACCCCCAAGTTCGATACACGTATGATTACACGCATCACCAAACACATATCAAGACTTGGAGATACATATTCAGTGCCGTGTGAAGTCATGTTTATACCTACATTTATGATCAAAATCACTACTTTTTCTGACCATCTCGTATAGTCGAGGGAGGGGCCAGGATAGGACCCACCAACAAGGTATGGCATGTTGATAGGGGAAGCAGACTGCGTGAATTAGTGGAACGAACAGGTGTGTAGAAGGATGTGCTACGAGGACCAGCAAAGGGGTGTGTCATTCTACCTATCTAGAACATGGGGATTTACCTTGGTCAAATGACTGAAAGGGTGCGATTTAAAGGCGAGATATTCATTAACCAGGCAATTCTTCACGGATGGAGTCGAGACAAGTACTTCTGTTTTTTCGCCTAGTATGCTGTGAGACCAATAGCTCGTGACGAGTCGCGGTATTCTCCGCCGTCTGTGTAAGGTCTTCCATCCATATAGTGGACAAAGCATCATCACTGTTTAGGAGGACATCTTTAAATGAATGACTTTAGTAGTAATGATGAGCAAATTGACTTTTTTTGTATTATTATTACAGAAAAGACAAATGTATTCAATTGCACAAAACTTAGTTTACTGATAATATACATGTCTTCTGTTAAAGACGACAGCAATGCGAGAACGTTTTAATGGTTTTGCCCTGTATTTTCATGACCTGCAAAAATATGCTCCACCCATATATATATATATATATATATATATATATATATATATATATATATATATATATATATATTTCAGTCGTTCATGTATTTGAGTAAAAAGTCATTTTTTTCTTTCTCTGAGTTATGTAAAAGGACGCTTTTCTCTCCCTAATTATGACTTTAAGCGATTTTTTCCCCAAACGAATGTTTTCTACTTGCCATTAATGGCAAAAGTACTGAAAATATGGCTTCAGTTGCCACTTTTTCTCTTTAGGTGTGTAATTTTAACCTTTCCTCTATAATTTACTTCCCTGTCTCTATGTTGCTCGCCACATACTCCTTTACTGCCATGTAAAAATCAGAAATGTCTAATGCAGATGCATAGAAAAAGTAAGCTCCTTTGTTTTTTATATGTTTGCAAGTAATATGTTGATTATAGAACATATATAGTTACTGATGACTTGGTTTAAAAAAAGAAATGGAAATTCGCATGCCAACTGCTAAGACCTATTGCCATGTACATGGCAATAGGTGTCATGTACACTTTCTACTCCTTTGGAGTAAATTTATCCTTGATTGATAATTTAGGCGAATTTATCTATGTCCAATAGACGTAAAATCATAAAAGCTCTATGACAGAAGAGTTATTTTACCCTCAAACTGTTTCATAACATATAAAAGTCTTTTGCTTTGACAAAGAATCTGCTGCTAAAACGTCAAATAGTAATTTAACAATTACTTGGCCTTCTTCTTTTAAATATTTTTTCTCTCTTTTATTTTGATGGTGAAAATGGTTTTTAGGGGCATTTAACGGTTTTCGTCGCTACGACAATTAGCGAGTAACTTGATGAAAATGTATGCATTACTTAAAATATGGTGTATAAATGTGTGTAATACAGGTAAAATGATAAAAACTCTATGACAAGAAGGGCAAACGTGCTTTATCATTTTATCCTAAAACGTCTTCATTTAGGTACAGAGCCTATGGCTAAAATGAAAAAAAAATGTGTTACAATTGCTTAAAACCTTTTTTACACATTTTTTTAAATATAAATTGTTCTAAGGAACCTTTAACAGTTTTCATTGTTATGCCAATTAGTGAAACATTATATCTTAGCCGAGGATGTTTAGACATATCAGTGTTTCGTAATGTGACATGTATGAATATTAAGTTTATCAGAGAATATTGAAGAGGTCGAGCAGTAAGTTTTATTCAATGCCGGTGTAAAAATAGTTGTTTCTCTTTGTACAGGGATATTTGATCAAAGGTAAGTATGCATTACTTTTTAAAAATGATGCCTAGATGAGCGTTTCCCGATAAAGTAAATTACAGTAGGCCGACGTAGAGGTTATTTAGTTCGATCTTTAACCGCATATTTGTGGGCAGGTGAGAAAGACGATTGCGGGAGATCGAGAAGTAAAGTTTGGTTGAATTTATGCCCTCAAGCAAGTTTATGAAATAATTCGCACTTTTACAAATTTTCGCAAGCTTGCTTGTATATACAGTAGAACAAGCAGGTTTTGAAGTGTATCGGTTGTGTGGCGGGATAATTATCTCGCAAATGTGACACATCGACATGTACAAATATACGAGAAGGTGGTTGCCACATTTATATTTACGCATTAAATTCAAGTCGATTAAAACTCGATTCAAATTTTGTTATATTGCATTGTCGCCTGTTAGGATGTGCGTTTGTGTAAGGCTGAAAGCCATTATAAAGACATTGTCTGCAACAAGAGTTTTATGATCCTTTTCACTGAATTGTATAGTTATTGTGAAGAATCATTAGCAATATAAGAACGGCTGCTATAACATGTTAAAAGATGAGTGGAGGTTTCAAAGGTAGTAATTGACAAACGAAGATAAGTTATTTCTGTTATTCTTGTGAGGACTTCCTTTGTTAT
>NW_020868641.1:124762-129762 GCF_003789085.1 Penaeus vannamei | reverse complement strand
AATCAGCAGTCCCGTGATCGCCCTTGCCGCTCCATCGCCTCGCATATCCTTTCATCTTCTTGTCCCTTTCCTACACTCTCTTTATTTTTTTATTTTATGCTTTTTTTCCCTCTTCAGCCTTTTTGGCAAGCCGTGTGTGGCTCTGTGCCCCGAGGCCGTCGCCACGTCGCGTAATATGCAGAAAGTGCCGCATTGCGCTTCGGGTCTCTGTCCACGCTCGCTCTCTCTCTTCTCTTTCTCTCCCTGTCTCCTTTTCTCTCCTTTTTTCTCTTCTCTGTGTGTTGTTTTGGTATTTTTTGATGTGTGTTTTCGGTGTTTTTTTCTTTTCTCTTCTTTTCGCTTCGGTTGGTTTTTTTTCTTTTCTTTTAATTGGCCCTGTATCATAAGGTTTTGTTTTTCTTTTCCTCTCTCTAGATCAGCTGTTCGGCCCCTCATCCCCCTTTTTGCTTTTAACCACGTGGTCGTCAGAGTAAAGAATTATAGCACCTCTCTCTCTCTCTCTTCACTCTCTCTCGTCTCTCTCTCTCTCTCTCTCTCTCTCTCTCTCTCTCTCTCTCTCTCTCTCTCTCCTCTCTCTCTCTCTCTCTCTCTCTCCCTCCCTCCTCTCTCCTCCCTCCCCTCCCTCCCCTCCCTCCTCCCTCTTCTCTCTCTCTCTCTCTCTCTCTCTCTCTCTCTCTCTCTCTCTCTCTCTCTCTCTCTCTCTCTCTCTCCCTCCCCTCCTCCCTCCCTCTCTCTCTCTCTCTCTCTCTCTCTCTCTCTCTCTCCTCTCTCTCTCTCCTCTCTCTCTCTCTCTCTCTCTCTCTCTCTCTCTCCCTCTCCCTCTCCCTCTCTCTCTTCTCTCTCTCTCTCTCTCCTCTCTCCTCTCCCCCTCTCCTCCTCTCCCCTCTCCCCTCATCCCCCTCTCTCCCTCTCCCTCCCCTCTCCCTCTCCCTCTCTCTCTCTCTCTCTCTCTCTCTCTCTCTCTCTCTCTCTCCCTCTCTCCCTCTCTCTCTCTCTCTCTCATCTCTCTTCTCTCCTCTCTCTACTCTCTCTCTCTCTCTCTCTCTCTCTCTCTGCTCGTCTCTCCCTCTCCCTCACTCTCCTTCCCTCCCTCTCTCTCTCTTCCCTCACACTCCTTCCCTCACTCTTCCTCCTCATACTTTCTCCCTCTCTCAGAATATGTATGCGTCTATCATATGTCTATATATTTCTCTTCTCTTCTGTTCTTTTTTCCCCCCACTTTTCTCTTCCCTCCTCCCTCCTCCTGTCCATTTTCCTCCCCTCCATCCCTCCTCCATCCTTCCCTCTTCCCTCCTTCCGTCCCTTTTCCACCCCTCCTTCCCTCTTCCCTCCTTCCGTCCCTTGTCCTCCCCTCCTTCCCTCTTCCCTCCTTCCGTCTCCCTCTCCCTCGCTCCGCTCTACCCGCCCTCTCGCTCCGTCAGAGCATTGGCAACTCCATGGCTGTCAATGGTCTTTGTACGGCCGTGACTTTGATGTTGCCTTTAGCGGAAGTATGACGTTGGATGTTGATGTTTCCTCCTTTATAGGGCATTGGGCTCATACATACACCCGTGCACATAGCCGGCATATACATTCAGGCACACATGCAGATATACATACATTCAGGCTCGCATGGAAATGATACACACATGCAGGGACGTATGTAGATGTACAGACATTCTGGTACGCATGCAAATGGTAAAGTTTGCATACATGCACATATTTATAAACCTGCCTACACTTATAGACATCAATAAACACACTCATTCGTTCATTCATTCATTCATTCACTCATTAACTCTTTCGTACATTCACTCATTCGTTCATTTACTCTCGCACATTCGCTCGTTCGCACATTCACTCATTCGCACATTCACTCGTTTGTTCATTCGCTCATTTGTTCATTCACTCTTTCACTCATTCTCTCATTTGTTCATTCGCACATTCACTCATTCACTCGTAGTTTGCCCTTTTCGCCCGTTCCTCCTTGCCCATCTCTTCTCTCCTCTCTTTAGGTGTGACGCCAGCCAGACACTTGACATGGACCCAGATGGCGCCGTGCCCCTACCCCTACCCACGCCCTATGCCCACACTGCCCCCTACCTGTATCCCCGCCCTGTCTCCTGGCCCTTTAACGCTTTCTTTACGCGGTAGTCTGCCCTACCTTCCCTTAGTCTACTCAACCTTGCCCTGGCTTCTCAAAGTCTATCCTGCTGTCTTATAGCCTGTTATGTGTTGCCCCCGTCTGCCTTGTCTTTACCTGCCTTACGTTTACCTAGCTTGCTCTACCTTTCCCTAGCCTTCCCTAGCCCCTAGCCTTCCCTACCTTGCCTGCTCCACCTTTCCCTAGCCTTCCCTACCTTGCCCTGCCTTCCAATGACTTGCCTTACCTTACTCTGCCCTCTCCTAGCCTGCCCCTCCTTCCCCTATCCTGCCCTGCCTCCCCCTAACCTGTACACGCCCCCCCATATCCCATCCTCCTACTCCATCCTTTGCGTTAAAAAGAGCTCTCAACCTACTTCTTAATGTTCCATTTTTTACTCCCTCCATTGACATTCCTTTCCCGCCCTATAAAGTCCTAGTATCCTTTAACGTCCCTCCCTCCCTCCCTCCTTCCCTCCCGCATCCCAGAAATAGCCCTCCTTCCCTCCCATCCCCTCTCTACCTCCGAGGACTGCCCTCCCCCCTCCCTCCCATCCCCTCCTTTTCTTGGCTACATTGTTACTTTTTTATTTCTTGAAGGAGGAAATTGTTTTTCCCCCGAGATGATCTCTTGGCGGAAGTGATGGTCAATAAAATGGCTCTTGCATTTCCCTTTTTTTTCTCTTTCGCTTATCCTTTTCCTTCTCCCCCACTTCTGTCATCTCAATTGCTAATTTTCTTCATTTACTTTTCCAAATCTTTATCCACTTTAAGCCCCTCTTTCTCGTTCTCTCTCACTTTCTCTTCATTTCCCTTCATTCTCTCTCCCTCTCCCTCTCCCCCCCCCAGACAGGCAAACATACAAACTAGACAGATGAACAGACAGACAAGAAAAAGAAGACGAAAAAATAAAAATAAACTTGGCCCAGCAGCAGCCTCTTCACTTTCGTCACACCAGGATATTGTCGAAGTTCCGGCGCATGATTGAGTGCCGTGTTTACATCTGGGAGGGTTGTTCCGTGTTTGGGGCGTCTCGCGTTTTCTCGCAGTTTAGTTTTGTGTGTCTCGCGTTTTCTCGTTTTTAAAAAAGAATCACACGGGGTCGTGGGGGAGAGGTAGGAATGTATTTTTTATTTGATGGTTGTTTTGGGGTATGTTCGAAGTCCTGTTCTTTCTTTTTTATGGTAGGTTGTGCTATATATATATTAAGATCTCCGTCTCGCTTTCACTCTCACTCCCGCTTCTTCGCTCACACTTCTTTCTTCTCTCCGTCTCTCCCCTTCCCTCCTTTCCTCCCATCATCTGTCCCTCTCCACTCCACTCCCTCGTCCTGTCATTCTCCCTCTTATTTTTAGTCTCTCGTTCCCCTCTCATCCTCCCTCTCATTTTTTTCACTCTCCCACTCCCCCTCTTATCCTCCTCATTCCTCCCTCTCCACTCTCCCTTCTCCCTTTCCTCTCTCTTCCTCTTTCCCTCTTCCTCTCTCCCCTCTTTCCTCTCTCCCTCTTTCTCTCTCCCTCTCCCTCTCCCTCTCCTCTCCCTCTCCCTCTCCCTCTCCTCTCCCTCTCCCTCTTCCTCTCACTCTCCCCCCTTGCCTCGTACGCTGACCCGCAGGCGCAGATGTCGATCGCACGTGGAAATCCATTTTGGAGTATACGCGGCCGTGGGATGTTATCAGCGCTATTTTTAGCCTCTTGGTATGCAGGAACAGGGAAGGGGGAAGGGGGGAGGAGGGGAGGGGGCATATATCAGTGGTGGTGGTGGCGGTGGTGGTGGGGAGGGGAATGGAGTGAAGGCAGGTTTATGGTATGAAGTGTGATGTGTGGAGGGAGAAGTGTGAGATGTAGGGTAGGTAGTGTGAGGTATGCTGTATGATGTGTGGAGTGTGAAGTGTTAGATTTAGGGCATTTAGAATGAGGTATGTTGGGTATGAGGTAAGCAGATTTATGGTATGAAGTGTGATGTACGGTAGGTAGTGTGAGGTATGATGTATGGAGTGTGAAGTGTTAGATTTAGGGTACTTAGAATGGGGTATGTTGGGTATGAGGTAGGCAGATTGCGATACGAATTAATGTGTAAGGTAAAAGGTACAGGGTAAAGTGCGTGGCCATGAGGCAAGAAGAGTGTTGTATGAGATAAGGGCCGTCATTGAAGTATGAGGTGCGGGCGTCAGGATAAGGATACGTCGGGCAGTGATGCTGGCAGCGTGGGTAGCAGAAAAGGCATTTCGGGATTTACAAACACTGTTATCTTGGAATTCGTTTGTTTATTCGCTCGCTCTCTCTTTCTCTGTCTCTTCTTACTATCTCTCTCTCTCTCTCTCTCTCTCTCTCTCTCTCTCTCTCTCTCTCTCTCTCTCTCTCTCTCTCTCTCTCTCTCTCTCTCTCTCTCTCTCTTCTCTCTTTCTCTTTCTTCTCCTCTCTCTCTTCCCTCTCTCTCTCTTCCTCTCTTCTCTCCCTCCTCCCCTCCCCCCCTCCTCTCCCTCCTCCCCCTCCCCCTTCTTCCCTCCCCCCTCTCTCCTCTCCTCCTTCCTCTTCTCTCCTCTCCTTTCCTCCTCCCTCCTCCATCCATCCTCCCCTACACTCCCTCCCTCCTCCCCTCCCCCCCTCTCTCCTCTCCTCCCTCCCCTCCCCCTCTCTCCTCTCTTCCCTCCCTCCCCCTCTCTCCTTCTCCTTCCTCCTCCTCTCTCCTCTCCTTCCCCTCCTTCCCTCCTCCCCTCCTCCCCTACCCTCCATCCATCCATCCTCCCTACACTCCATCCCTCCTCCCCTCCTCCCTCTTTCTCTCTTCTCTCTGTTATGTGTGTGTGTGCGGTGTGTACGTACAGTATATATACGATCGTGTTTGCGTTTATGAGGTGGACACGTGGGCGATACGTG
>NW_020868641.1:72262-119762 GCF_003789085.1 Penaeus vannamei | reverse complement strand
CTCTCTCTCTCGCTCTCGCTCTCGCTCCTCGCTCTCGCTCTCCGCTCTCGCTCTCGCTCTCGCTCTCGCTCTCGCTCTCTGCTCTCTCTCTCTCTCCCTCTCTCCCCTCTCTCTTCTCTCGCTCTCGCTCTCGCTCTCTCTCTCACCTCTCTCCTCTCTCCTCTCTCTCTCACTCTCTCACCTCTCTCTCTCTCCTCTCTCTCTCTACTCTCTCTCTCTCTCTCTCTCTCTCTCTCTCTCTCTCTCTCTCTCTCTCTCTCTCTCTCTCTCTCTCTCTCTCTCTCTCTCTCTCCCTCTCCCTCCCCCTCCTCCCTCCTCCTCCCCTCCCCTCCTCTCTTCTCCTTCCCTCTCTCCCCTCTCCCTCTCCTCTCACTCCCGCCCTCCCTCCCTCCCGCTTGCTTCCCCTCCGCCCTCCTCTCCCTTTCCTCGCCCCCTTTTCTACGTCCTGTTTTCTCCCGCTTCTCGTCCGTTTTAAGGTCTTTGGTATGACTATTGCCCTCATATCTCCTCCTCCTCGGACGGTCCCAGCCGGAAGGAAGGGTCTCGTGATCACATTGGCGGAATAGGATTTCCGACCTTGGCCGCGACGGTGGGATAGCCCCCTTCCTCCCCGGGTGTGCAAAGGGGCGCTTTTGTTATGGTCGTATTGCAATGACCATAATTTTTTTTCCTTTTCGTTGCACTAGTTTATTGCACCATTGTATGTTTTTTTTTACCTTCTTTTATTTTGTAATTGTTAGAGAACTTTTATGGTTGTACTGCAACGGAAGAATAGGAATGGTAGTAAGGTTTTTGGTGGTGACCGTGCATGCAAATTTGGAAAAAAAATGACAGATAGATACTGATAAGATACATACTGATAAGTCATGCGACGCCCTGTAATATTGCTGATAAGTTTGATAAAATGCGATGTTTTGCTAATACTTATAATATGAAAATACAAGATAACGATACTAAAATAATAGACTGTAATATCGACGAAAATATGATAAAATAGATGTGTAAAACAGGGTATGATACCGGAAATGGTCACAGAATATAATAGAAATAGAATAGAAAATACAAGATAACGATACTAAAATAATAGACTGTAATATCGACGAGAATAAGATGATAAAATAGATGAAAAACAGGGTATAAAACTATTGATAGATACAAAACGACAAGAGCATAACGTCGCCTAGAGTGAAGACAGCATTATTAAAGCCGGGAATGATGAAAGCGTCAGGGAGACCGTCGTCAGCAGCGTCAGCAGCAAGAAAGACACGATGGCTCGGTTGTGGTTTTGAATGGCAAGGTTGAGGTGTTCAGTGGCACAAGAACCGCCGGGGAACAGCTGGCTGGATGCACGCCGGCCCCGTTGGCACAGAACGGCCAAGGTGTGCGCGCGTGGAAGGGGGAGGGAGAGAGAGAGGTGTGTGTGTGTGTGTGTGTGTGTGTTGTGTGTGTGTGTGTGTGTGTGTGTGGTGGTGGTGTGTTGTATGTGTGGGAGGGGGGGGGGGGTTTGTGTGTATGTGTGGGTGCATGGGTGGGGGTGGGGGGTGTTTCTTCTATATCTCTTCAGTGTGTATTTGCGTTTAATTAACTAGCATTTTTTTATTTTTTTAGTTTATATACCGGTGAATCCAAGGGTGACAAACATACATCTATAAAGTATGGAAAACAGATGTTCTGTAAATTCAGAGGATGGGGAGGAAGGATAAGGAAAGGACAGGGAAGTGAAAAGAGAAAGGGGAAGAGAGAGAGAGAGAGAGAGAGAGAGAGAGAGAGAGAGAGAGAGAGAGAGAGAGTGAAGAGAGAGAGGGGGGGGGAGGCACGTACCGCGAAGACGTTGGGGGATTATCTCGAGTCACGGGTGGGTGGGCGCGGCGTGCTGGTGTGACGGTATGTCCGACACGTTTGACTCGCCCGACTCACCGACTCACCGAATCCTTGAATCCTTGAATCACATCCACTGATTGCTGCTCCATTATGTTCTGTTGCGTTGGATCGATCTATTAGCCCCCCACCCCCACCCCTCCCTTCCCCGCCTTCTCAGGACCCCTTACCACCTTCCTAGCCCCCTTCCTAGCCCCCCCCTTCTCAGGACCCCTTACCAGCCCCCCTCCTAGCCCCCCCCTTTCTCAGGACCCCCTACCAGCCCCCCTCCTAACCCCCCCCCCTTCTCAGGACCCCCATCCTGACTCACTGACCGACTGCTTTTGCCTGACGTGCATGGCGAAGGGGGAGACAGCGCTCAGGTGAAGTGAGTCATGCAGATCATCATCCAGCAAAACAGTGATGAAGGGACTCTTTCAAACCCTCCCCACTCTTTACTTTTTTCTTTTTGTTTCTCTTTCTCTCTTTCTCTCTTTCTCTCTTTCTCTCTTCTCTTTCTCTCTTTCTCTCTTTCTCTCTCTCTCTTTCTCTCTCTCTCTTTCTCTCTTCTCTCGTCTCTCTCTCTCTCTCTCTCTCTTCTCTCTCTCTCTCTCTCTCTCTCTCTCTCTCTCTCTCTCTCTTCTCTCTCTCTCTCTCTCTCTCTCTCTCTCTCTCTCTCTCTCCCTCTCTCTCCCTCTCTCCCTCCTTCCCTCTCTCCCTCTCTCTCCCTCCCCTCATTCTCTTTCACTCTCTCTCTCTGTCTCTATCGATCATCTGTTTATGACGCGATTTCCTACCGCTCTGAGGTACGATAAGATGGATAGAATAGAAGATAAGATAGGCATTTAGACGGAGCGCGGGAGTAGAAGGGAGTGTTATAGTCTCCACTCCCGCCGGCCGGCAAGATGACAGTGACCTTGAGATACGGGGGCGGGCGGGGAGGGGAGGGGGTGAGGGAGAGGAGAGGGAGAGGAGAGGGTGAGGGTGAGTGGTCAAGGGGGGTCTCTCTAGTGAGGGAGGGAGGGAGGTGGAGAGGTGGGAGTCTCTTGATGGAGGAGGGAGGGGAGGGGAGGAGGGTCTCAGAACGTAGACAAGTTTCTTGGGCGTATGGACGACGGACGACGGAGAGTGTGTGGGGGGTGGGGGAGGTAGAAAGGGGGGCGTGTTTTTTGCCAAGGGGAGGGATAGGTTGTTGGTTTTGCTTTGTTGAATGAATTAAGTCGTTCGTGTCGTTACCTTTTTTTCGTTGATTTTATTTGAGACCAAGAGTTCGTTTCGTGGTGTTCTTGACTAACGATCACGGTCTTATTATTTCTCCCCCCCCCACCTCCCTTCCTTTCCCCACCCTACCTACCCTACCTTTTTTGTTGGAAGACGTGGTTTCCCCATTTTTTTTATTTCGAAGACGTAGGAAAGAGTTCCTACTTACCCCAAGACCTCTTACATTGTTCGCATTCGGAAGGAAGGAGGAAGAAAGAGAGAGGAAAGGATAGGGAGGGAAGACATGAGGATAGAAGGGAGGAAAGGAGGGAGAGGAAGGGGAAAGGGAGCAAGGAAGGAAAATGAAAGGAGGAAGAATAAGAGAATGAAGGGATGAGAGGGGCGGGGAGATCCACAGACCAGAGTGGAACAGCTTTTGCTTTCAACGGCGCGCGGGGGGTCCTGTGACGCGATTGGGGGGGGGGGGTTGAGAGGGGGGGAGGGTCCACGTGGTGAGTGTGCGTGTGGGCGTAAGAGGGAAAGTGTGAATGTGATTATGCGCATGTGCTTTTGTGCGACTGTGCGGGCGGAAGGGGAGGGTGGTCTGGGGGAGGGAGGGGGGGGGGTGAGAGGAGAGAGAGAGAGGGGTGGAAGTAAGGTTGGGATTCAGTAGCGGTCGTAAGGCAGGAGGAAGTAGAAGGAAGGAAGGAGGGGCAAAGTGAAGAGAGGATGAGGGGGAGGAAAGGGATGAAGGGAAGGATGAAAAAAGAGGGAGGCGAAGAAGAGAGAGATAGTGAGGACGGAGTAAGGTGGAGAGAGAGAGAGAGAATTGGAAAGGGACGAGAGTGAGGACGGGAGTAAGGTGGAGAGAGAGAGAATTGGAAAGGGACGAGACATGAAGGAAAGAAAGGTATAAGGGGACGGCGTTTTCGGCTAACCTCCTTCAGCCATCGCCTTTGTCTCCGCCGTGGCCGTGCTGGGCGTACGGAACCCTCGTTTCGACGGCGTGCATGATCAAGTGCGCGGGTGCACGTGTACCGGGAGCAGCGCGGTGCGGAGGTGCGCGCGCGCGACTGTGTCCCGGCGCGTGAAGGTGCGGCAGCGGCGGCGGGGTGGCGGCGGCGGCCACGGAGCTCGTCTTGGCGGGAGAGCGCGTGATTGGCTGGCGGCGTGCGGCGCTTACACCGCCTGGAGTGGGGGGTGAGGGGAGCGGAGAGGAAGTGGGGAGTTGGGGGGGGTAGGGGGAAGGAGGGAAGGGTAGGGGGGATGGTGGAGCAGGGAGAGGAGGAGGGGAAGGAGGGAAGGGTAGGGGATAGTGGAGTAGGGAGAGGAGGTAGGGACAGGCAGGGAGCAGGGAGAAGTGGGGGGAAGGGTTGGGAAGCAGGGAGAGGAAGTGGAGAATCGGGGTGGGTGGGGGGGGAAGGGTGAAGGTAGTGGGAAAGAGGGACATTGAGAAGGTGAAAAAGGAAGGAAGGGGGGAGAGGGAAGGACAGAAAAAATGGAAAGCGAGATTAAGGACCGAAGGAGAGGGGTGGGAATTTAGGAAAGGGAAGGCTAAGGGAAGAGATTGTCTATTGAAGTAAGCGGAAATAAAGGAGGGAGGAGTGAAATGGGGGAAACAAGAGAAAGCCGATAACAAGGCATGAATGAAGAAGGGGAATCAAGAATGGAAAGGGAGAGGGAGAGCAATGAATGAGTGAGTTAAAGGAGGGAGGAAAGGAAGGAGAGAAGAAGGATTGAAGGGAAAAAAAGGAAAGAAAGGGGTGGAGAGAGGAGGGAGGGAGACACGAAGGGTTGAAGGGGAAAGAGGAAAGATGAGGATAGAGTAAGGATTAAGGGATTGAAGAGAATAGGGAAGAAAGAAATGGAAATAGAGAAACGAAGATGAGGAGTAACGAAAGGAACTAAGGGAGGGAAAGGAGGAAAGACGAGGTAGGGGGAAGGAAGGAGCGAGGTAGGGAGGGAAGGAAGGAGCGAGGTAGGGAGGGAAGGAAGGAGCGAGGTAGGGAGGGGAGGAAGGAGCGAGGTAGGGAGGAAGGAAGGAAGGTAGGTAGGGAGGGAGGGAGCGAGGTAGGAAGTGAAGGAGCGAGGTAGGGAGGGAAGGAAGGAGCGGAAGGAGGAGCGAAGGAGGTAGGGAGGGAAGGAAGGAGCGAGGTAGGAGCGAGGTAGGGAGGGAAGGAAGGAGGAGGTAGGGAGGGAAGGAGGAGCGAGGTAGGTAGGAGGAGCGAAGGAGCGAGTAGGAGGGAGCGAAGGAAGGGAGGAGGAGCAGCGAAGGGAAGGGAGGAGCAAGGGAGCGAAGGAAGGAAGGGCAAGGAGGGAAGGGAAGGAGCAGGGAGGGAAGGGAAGGGAGGAGCAAGGGAGGAAGGGAAGGGAGGAGCAAGGAGGGAGCGAGGAAGGAGGAGCGACTGAGGGAGGGAGGGAGGGAAGGGGGGGGGGGGGAGGCAAGACCCACCACCAACTGCCGAACATTGCCGTTACGTCATCGACTATGCAGCCGGCAGAGTAACGACAGGAAATTATAGCGAGACCTTCTTCCTTCGGCTGCTGTTGCGGTTTGGCGGGGTTTATTTTCGTATACACCTCGCGTTTGCATCTATTTATTTTCTGTATTTCTCTTTTTCATATTCCTTTTTTTTTGTGTAGTTTGCTGCTGCTCATAAATCTTTATCCTGGTCTATTATTTGCGGGGTTTATTTTAGTATACACTTCGCGTTTGTTTCTATTTATTTTGTCTGTATTTCTCTCTTTCATATTCCCTTTTTTCTCCTCCTCATAAATCTTTATCCTTGATTATTATTTGGCGAGGGTTTTTGCTTGCACTGGCCGGCACGTTTGCGTTTGCATTATATATACGTTTTTTTTTTTTTTATTCTTGTTCCGGTTTGTTCTTTCTACCCCCTTTATTCTATTTTTCCTTTGATTCTTTCTCTGTCATCCGTTATATTCCCTCCTTCGCTTCCTTTCCCAAAAGTTTGTGTTTATGGACCTATACGTTTGTGTTTATCTCTTCCCAAAGCGGTGTCTCTCTGGCGTCCCAGTATACACGTGTACCTTGTTTCTATGTACCTCCTTGCCTCAATGCCTCCTCCCCTTAGCCTCTCTGCCCTTAGCTCTGCCCCTTAGCCTCTCTCTTGCCTCTGCCTTGCTCTCCCTTAGCCTCTCTGCCCCTTAGCCTCTCTGCCCCTTAGCCTCTCTGCCCCTTAGCCTCTCTGGCCCTTAGCCTCTCTGCCCCTTCGCATCTGTGCCCCCTTCCCCCCCAGCCTCCTTGCCTCAGTGCCTCTTAACCTCCAGTCCTCCTTGCCTCAGTGCCCCTACCCTCTCTGCCCTTCGTATCTGTGCCCCTAACCCCCAATACCCCATACTCTGCCACTATACCCCTTCGCCTCCGTGCCCTATCTGTACCCCATGCCATATGTATAACCCTTCGTCCCGCCCACCCTGACGTATCGCCCTCACGCCCTCCTCGACGTGCTGGGACTCCCCCCGCCCACCCAGCTGACGCGCTCTCGTACCCAGGGGCGTTATTAATTGATGTCTTCTTGCGTGAATTGCTCTACAACGTTGTCTCTGTCTGTCGCTGGGGCGCCTGGGGTTGGGTGCTGTTGTCTTGGCTTTGTTTTTGTTTCGTTTGGGTTGGTGACTTATTTTTGTTTTTGTTTTTGTTTTTGTTTCGTCTGTTTATTTGGTTCTTATGGATTGGCTTTGTGTATTTTTGGACTCAGTTTTTTTTTATTGTTGGGTTTCGGGTTGTCTGTTTGTTGTCGTCGTTTACTTCCTGTTGTCAGTGTAAATGCAAGAAGGTGCTGTGTTGTCTGTATTATTTTCATCTTTTCGATTTCCTTCTTGCAATTTTGAGGTTTATCTGAATTATATATATTTATTCTTTATTTTCCTTTTATGTTTTCTTTGTACTGTGTTCTGTCGTTCCATCCTTTCTTTCTTTCTTTCTCTCCTTTTCCCCTCATCCTTCTTTCCCATTTACTCCCTTTCCTTCTCCCCATCTTCCGCCTCTCCTCCTCTTCCCCTCTCCTTTTCCTACTTGCCTCCTCTTCCCACATCTTTTCCTCCTCCCCGCCTCTTCACTTCCCCTTCCCCTCCTCTTCCTTTCTATTCTCCCCCTCCCCTCCTTTCCTCTTCCGTCTTTCTTTCTCCTCCTATCCTTCCCCTCCTCTTATTATCCTCTGCCTCTTTCTTTCTCCTCCCCTCCCTCTCCCTTCCTTCCTTCCCTCCTGCCCCCACACTTCACTCAGATTTACTCCCTCGGGAAAGAGTATCGGGTCCGAGAGTGAGTAACATCTCTCCTTTCTTCATATTGAAGCAAGGTCAGTGACCCTGCACGGAGAGTGGTGGGATGGTGAGGGGAGGAGAGGAAGGAACGGAAGACGGGAGAGGAGGGGAAGGGATGGGTAGGAGCTTCGTTTGTAGCGGAGTGAGGGGAGGGAGGAGGAGAGGAAGGAGTAAAAGGAGGGAAGAGGAAGAAAGAGGAAGAGGAAGAATGACGAAAGGAAGGGACGAGAGAGGGAAAGAGGAATATGAGGAATAAGGGGGTTGGGGACTGAAGAGGAAATTTTGACTAAGGGGTGGAAAATTTGAAATTAATAGAAAAGGAGAGAGGGTGGGAGGGGGTCATTGGATATGAATAGAGATCACAAACTGGAATACAACAAACTTAGCCAAAGAAAGGTACAGTAAAATCGGGTAAGACGGGGTAGTGTGTAGCTTAGGCAGGGTAGGGTAGGGAGGGTAGGGCGGGTAGGGTAGGGGGGTAGGGTAGGAAGGGTACGGGAGGGTTTGGGTAGGGTAGGAGAGGGTAAGGGAGGGCTTGGGTAGGGTAAGGAAGGGCACGGTAGGGTGAAGCGATACACACGAGGGGAGGTGTAGTGTTAGTGTGCCAGAGGTGGTAATGACAAGTGTGTGACAGACGGTGTATACCCACTGCGGGGCTTTTCTCGTCTTCTCTGATTCTTCCTTTCTTCCCCTTCGTCGTCTTCCTTTTCCATCACTTATCCTTCCTTTCCTCCCCTTCCTCGTCTTCTTTTTTTTTCTTTTCAGCATATCTTCATCGTCTTGCCTTTCCGCATGTCTTGTCTTCTTTCTCCTCTTCCTCCCCTCTCTCGTCGTCTTCTTATTTTCCCTTCCCCACCCTCTTGGTGTCGTCCTCTCTCTCCTCCCATCTTTACTCTCCTCCTCTCCCCATCTCTCTCTCCCCTCCCTCCATCTCTCTCTCTCCTCCTCCTCCCCATCTTTCTCTCTCCTCCTCCTTCCTCCCATCTTTCTCTCTCCTCCTCCTCCTCCCCATCTTTCATCCTCTTCCTCCTCCCGTCCTTTCCTTCTCCTCCACCTCTTCTGGGAATGTCGTCACGGGTCTCTGCATGATAGTGGATCGTCCTTGTACAACATAGATTATATCCCTCCTCCTCCCTCTCCTCCCTCTCCCTTCTTTGCCCTCCTCCTCCTCTTGCCCCCTCCTCCCTCCTGCCTCTCCCTCCTCCTGCCCTCTCCTCCCTCCTTGCCCTTCCTCCTCCTCCTTGCCCTCTCCCTCCCTCCTTCCTTCCTCCTCCTCCTCTTCCTCTCCTCCTCTCCTCTCTCCTCCTCCTCCTCCTTCCCTCCTCTCCTCCTCCTCCCCTCTCTCTCCTTCTCCTTCCCTCTCTCTCTCTTGCCCTCCTCCTCCTTTCCTCCCTACTGTCTACCTCTCCCTCCCCCCCCCCCACTCTCTCCCAATGACCCATCTACTCCACTGCAACAAGCCAAAGTGAGGCGAAATGATGATCTCAGTTATGCATGGACTGCTTGATTTCGTGTGTGCTGATAATGACTAACTCTCCTACCCCCCCCCTCTCCGTGTGTTCCCTTCATCTACCCCCCCCTCTCTCTCTCTCTCTCTTCTCTTTCTCTCTCTCTCTCGTCTCTCTCTCTCTCTCTCTCTCTCTCTCTCTCTCCTCTCTCTCTCTCCTCTCTCTCTCGCTTTCTTCCTCCTTCCCTCCCCTCCCCTTCCTCTCCCTCTCCTCCCTCTCTCCTTCCCTCCTCACCTCCTTTCCCCCTCTTCCCCCGCTTTCGCCCATCTTTCTAAACAAATTGACATCGCAGCACGTCTTGCTAATTAGTTGTGACTTTGGTTCGCGACTTTTTCATTTTTCCCCCGGGAGGATGTCAGGTTCTGAGGCTCCCCCGGCGACTCTCGCGATCAGCTGACTCACGAAGCCCTTAAGTAATGTCCGTGAATTCCGATCTTTGTGTTGAGGATATGGCAACGCTCCAGGGTCAATAAGGAGCTGTGAAGGGAGGGAGAGAGAGGTGGGGGAAGAGGAGAGGGAGGGGATGGAGGGGAGAGGGGCTGCTGGAGAGGGGAGAGGGGTTGGGAAGGAAGGAGAATGAGAGGAAGGATAGGAGAAAGAGAGGAGAGGGAGAGGGAAAGAAGGGAACGGGGAGAGAGGTGAGAGCAGAGAGGTAGGGAGTAGGAGGAAGGAGGAAACACGAGAATGAGGAGTAGGAGAGTAGTAGTCAGTGACCCACTGCTTCTTGGTTGATGCCCATTCCACAAAGACCTTTGACCTCGACTCGCCCGGTTATGCAACTCCCTCCCCCCTCCCCCTAAAAAATGAGCTGCGATTCTCGTCGCCATTTCTGTCCTTATCCGTGGCACTGGCATCCTGATGCGTATTTTTGCGAAGAGCGTCCCTCGTTTGCCAAGATCGCGCAGTGACTTGACGAGAATTGTTTTTCAGTGATTCGGGTTGGGTGGATTGAGTCATGGCGGCTGTGAATGAGGCTGGCTGCGCTGTACCTTCCCTCCCCTGGGTTGCTAGCCTTGTTGCCCTTGTTTTTCCTCGGCTCCCTTCCCTTCCTTGTTTCCCTCCCTCCCCCTCCCTTGTCCCCTTGTTTCCCTTCCCTTCCCTCCTTGGCTTCCTCCTTCTTGTTTCCCTCCCTTCAGTTTCCTCCCTTCCTTTTTTCCCTTCCCTCCCTTCCCTTGTTTTCCCTCCCTTCAGCCTTTTCCTTTGATGTGTCCCTCCTCGGCTCCCTTTCAAGTTCTGTTTTTACCTCTTATCGTAGCATTGATAATGAAACAAGGATGTAGGCCTACACACACAAGGCCAGCCATAGGCCTACTAGAATGCATATTGGCGATGATGATGATATTAGCCTAGATTTTCGTAGTCTTGTTTTTTTTTTCTTGAATTTTCTTTGATTTTCCCCTCGAGAATAATCCAGCCGGCGTGGTGGCCAGCGGCGGGCGTGATGCACAACGTCTCGACGGCGCCACTACGGTGCCGGGAGGGGAGGGGGGGAGCTAGGGGAGAAGGGAGGGGTGAGGGGTTACGGGAGGGGTGAGGGTTGCAGGAGGGGAATGAGGGGAGAAGGGAGGGTAGAGGGGGTTACGGGAGGGGAAGCGAAAGGACGCGAGGGAGAGGGGGTTACCGGAGGGGTGGCGAGGGAAGGGAGGGGAAGCGAGGAGAGAAGAGGGTGGGACGAGGGAAGACGGACTGGAACTTCCTGGGAACTTGTCGGGAGCTTTTTGAGGAGTTTGTGGGGAGTGAGTGATGGATTTTTTCCTTTTCCTCTTGGGGTAGGGGTGGGGGGTGGAGGGCTTGTTTCTTAATTTGTGTACTTTGTGTTTTTTGTTTTGCAACTTTTTTTCCTTCTCTCTTCATCTCCTGTCGTCGGCGTACTCTTAGTTCTTTTCTTCATCTTGCTCCTCTCCCTTTTTCTCTCTTCCTCCTCATTCTCCTTCTCCTCTACCTCTCCTCCTCACCCCTTCTCTCCCTCCTCTCTCTCCTTCTCCCTCCTCCTCCTCCTCCACCCCTCTCTCCTCCTCCTCCTCCTCCTCCCCTTTCTCTCTCTCTCCTCCTCTCCTCCACTCCTCCTTCTCCTCACTCTCTCTCCCCTCCTCCTTCCCTCTCTCTCCTCTCTTCGATATCTTCCTCATCTGTTTTTTTCCCTCATCACCTTGCTCGCACGTCACACCTCGTAACTCATAAATTATTCCGTGAGGTCTGAGGCCGGTGGGTGACGCTCTGGGGATTAGTCTGTTTTTAGGCCATTCAGAGCGGTGGGAGTGGTTCGTGCATGTGATTGCAGGATTAGTGATTGGCGTCACTCCCCCTTTCATATTCGGTGTCTCTCGCTCTCTCTCTCTCTCTTCTCTCGTCTCTCTCTCTCTCTCTCTCTCTCTCTCTCTCTCTCTTCTCTCTCTCTCTCTCTCTCTCTCTCTCTCTCCTCTCTCTCCTCTCTCTCTCTCTCTCTCTCTCTTCTCTCTCTTCTCTCTCTCTCTTCTCTCTCTCTCTCTCTCTCTCTCTCTCTCTCTCTCTCTCTCTCTCTCTCTCTCTCTCTCTCTCTCTCTCTCTCTCTCTCTCTCTCTCTCTCTCTCTCTCTCTCTCTCTCTCTCTCTCTCTCTCTCTCTCTCTCTCTCTCTCTCTCTCTCTCTCTCTTTCTCTCTCTCTCTCTCTCTCTCTCTCTCTCTTCGTCTTTTTTTTTTTTTCTTTTTTTGCCTTGTTTTTTCTGTCTGCTTTATCGTCCTTATTTCTCCCTCTTTCTCTCCCACTTCCTATCCCTATCCCTCCTTCCTCTCTCTCCCACTTCCTATCCTATCCCCCTTCCTATCCCTCTCTCTCCCCACTTCCTATCCTTATCCTCTCCACGTCCCACATTTTAGAAATTTGCTTCCTCCATTCACGTTAATATTTTCCCGAATGTTTCACGATCTTCCCCTCCTTTCCTCCTCTTCCCCTCCCTCCTCCTCCCCCCCCCCTCCCTCCTCCCCCATCATCCAAGTAAAGATTTCGAATTCTTCCTGCAGTTGCCCCTCCCCCCCTCCCCTCCTCCCCTCTCCCTCCTCCCCCCCCCCCCCCCCCACCACCTCACTCCTTCCCCTGAGGATATTGGATTCAGGTTGCCGGTTGCCTGGTGGTGGTCAGGGGAAGGTGCATCTCGGAGACGCGCTTTTGATCTTTGTCTTTTTTTCTTATTTTCTCTTTCTCTTCTGATTATTCTTCTGCTTCTTCTCCTCTTCGTTCTTCTTTTTCTTCCCTTTTTTATTATTCAGTCTCGTCATTTTTATCATCTTTTTTGGTTCCTCCTCTTGCTTCCCTCAACTCCTTCCCCTTCCCTCCCCTTCCCTCTTTAACTCCCTCCCCTCAGCTTCTTCCCCCTGGTTTCCTTCTCATTAGCCACCTCTCTTTTTGCTCATTTCCTTGCTCTCGTCTCTCTCTCTCTCTCTCTTCTCTCTCCCATCCTTCGATTCTCCCCCCCCCCCCCGGTTCCCTCCTCTCAATTCCCTCTCTCTCACCTCCCCCCCTGAGTTCCCTCCTCTTGATTCCCTATCCCCAGCCTCCCCCCTCCCCCCCCCGGGTTCCCTTCCCCCTCTTCCTGTCCCTCCCCTTGATTCCCCATCCCCAGCCTCCTCCCCCTCCCCCTGGGTTCCTTTCCTCCCTCCCCCTCTCCCTGGGTTCCCTCCCCCTCTTCCTGTCCCTTCCCCTCGATTCCCTTCCCCCAGCCTCCCCACTGTTCCCTCTCCCCTCCCCTTGATTTCCTTCCCCCAGCCTCCTCCCCCTGGGTTCCCTCCCTCGTTTCTCCCCCAGCCTCCCCCCCCTGGTTCCTTCCCCCTTCTCCCTGTCCCCTCCCCTCAATTCCCATCCCCAAGCCTCCTCCCCCTCCCCCTCTCCCTGGGTTCCCTCCCCCCTCTCCCTGTCCCACCAAAGTCTCTTTTGGCTTGACTCCGGCGACTGCAACTGCTCTTTGGGAGATGACTTCTCCTCCAGGCTTTTTAATTTTTTTATTTTCTTTTATTCTTTTTTTTTAATTTTTCATTTTCCATTTTCCAAAATTCAGATGGAAATCCCATTATGGTTTTTCTTTATTATCTCTCACGATTTTTTCCTTTCTGTATATCACCGTTGACTGATTGGAATGTTTTGGGGATTGGGAGAGTGACTCAGTCGTGGATTGGGGAAGGGTGTGTGTGTGTGTGTGTCTGTGTCTGTCTGTGTCTGTGTCTGTGTTTCCGATTCTCGTAATGTTGTCTTGTCTGCCTGACTGATTAACTGTCAGTCAGTCAATCAGTCAGTCGATGAGAATAGAAACTTGGTCATCGGATTTCCTGTCATTGTGAACTGAGCTTCGAAGAATGGCTGTATCTATTTCCGTTGTTTTTTCTTTCTTTCTCTCCTTTTCTCTCCTTTCCTTATTCTCTGTCTCCATTTTCCCTTTCCTCCCTCTCTCATTTACCCCCCTCACCCCTTTCCCTTTGTTTCCCTCTCTTTCACTCCTTTCGTTCCTCTCCCTCTTTCCTTTCGTCTTCTTTCGTCTCCCTCCCTTTTACTCTTCCTCTCTCCCTCTCTCCTCCTCTCCTCCCCTCCTCCCCTCCCCCTCTCCTCGATGTCAGGCAGGCAGGTGCCACTACCTCTGCCACTCTTGATTCGGCCATGCGAGTTAATCAAGAGTGGGATTGGGAAATGTAATCGGGATTGGGGATTGGGGATTGGCAGCTGTTTCCGTGAGGTGATGGATGCGGCGGCGTTTTTACGGGCGGGAAGGCGACCGGGATGGATTAGGGCGGAGGAGGGCGGAGGACGCGGCGGGGCGGTGAGAAAGGAGGTGGAGAGGGAGGGAGGGAGGGAGTGGCATGGCCTGGTTTCACCTGTTGGGAGGGGGAGGTGGAGCGGTAGTGGATGAGGGAAATGGAGGAGGAAAGAAGGAAGGAAGGAAGGAGGAAGGGGAGACAAGGAAGGAGAGGGAGAAAGTTAGTAGGAGGGTGAGAGACGGGTCGAGGGTGAAGGGGCAGGTGAGGGAGTGAGGCCGAGGAATAGGGAGAAATAGGGGGGGAAAGTGAGGGGAGGAAAAGCTGGAGAGAAGAGAGGAAAGGGTGGAAGGGAGGAGGGGGGGGAGTATGATGAGGTTGGTAGTGAGGGAGAGGGAAGAAGTTGGTGGTGACGGAGAAGGGAGAGGGGAGAGGTGCAGGAGGTGATAGGTGTTGAAAGAAAGGGTGAGCGAGAGTGAGTGAGTGAGTTGGGGAGGGGAGAGGGTGGAGGAGAAGGGGAAGGGGGAAGGGGAGGGGAGGGGGAGGAGGAGAAGGGAAGAGGCAAGAGAGAAGGAGGGGAAGAGGGAGGGGGTGAAGGGAAAGTGGAAGGGGAAAGGGGGATACACACAATGGTATAATGAAAGCTTCCTGTGGTTGAGGCTGCGGGAAAATAAAATAAGTACTGGAGGGGAAGTGGCAGGAGCGTGTGAGGAGAGTGAAGGGGAGAATGAGGGGAAGGGGGTGGGGGCGTAGTTCGAGGGGGGGGGTATTGACTCAAGATGCGAGGTTGTGTGGACCGGGTAAAAGGTTGAGAGGTTAATGAATGAATTGAATGAATGAATCGCAGGGGAGAGGGGTGTGCTGGGGTGGGGGTGGGGTTAGGGTGCCATTGTATTTTGGGAGAGGATGCCAGATGAGGCGGGCGTGGGGTTGTTGTTGGGCGTTGGGGAAGAGGAGGGGGGAGGGGAGTCAGGGTGGCGGTGTTTCCTATGCTGCTATTGTCGCGTTTGCTGTGTGGAGTGGATTGTTGCTCTCTGTAATTATTTTGCTATTGTTGGCATCCTTATCATTCTTATCAGCGGCAACTGTGATGGCAGTAATCATCACCAGAGCGAGAATCGCCACAGCAGCAATCGCATCATTCACGACTACCGGAACAATAGTAATAGTAATCACCACCATCACAACACCAAAGGGTCACCACCATCCCGACAGGAGAAGTAATAACCACCACCACCACCACCGCAATAATGATAGCAATCACCACCCAGTCAGTCAGTCATATCACAGCCAGATGTCATCACCACGATGATAATAGTAACCACCACCCCAGTCCGTCGGTCCTGTCACAACGAGACGTCACCACCGCAACCGTAACTTCCGTGACAACCGCGATCCCCATTTAGCAACCGTGTTCATCGTCGCCGTGTCTGCTGCACCGGTATTCCCGCGGTGTTGCAGCGGACGTGCCCCCCCCCCCCCAGTCTTTACCTCGTTGTGCAAGGGCCCATCTTCACCCATGTACCCGACCCGCCCTCCCTTCGGGTCGGCGTCGATCGCAGTGTTGTTTATGTTGTGTGTTACGTCGTTGTTTATGTTGTGCTGTTTACGCCGTTGTTGTTTATGTTGTGCTGTTTGTCGTTGTTTGTTTGTTTATGCCGTTATGTGGATGCTGGTGAGGAGGGGAGGGAGGGCAATGAGTGGATGCTGGGTGAGGAGGAAGGAGGGGAGAGGGTGATGAGTAGGTTCGGGGATAGGCGTGTGGGAGTGATGTGATGAGCATTCACGCTGAAGATTCGGACAGTTACGCATGCCATCGCCATTTTCCTCCCACGGCGACCATCAGGCAATAAAACTCCGCTCGCGTCTTGCTTTCGCCGATTTAAAATTTAATCCAAAAAGTGTTTCCGGTATTTTTTTTTTCTTCTTTTTTTATCACTTCTAGTACTGTTTGCTGTGTCATCTATTTCTCCCTTAGTTGTCTCTCTCTTCTTTTTTCCTCCGTATCGCTCCATTGTCTCCTCCTCCTTTGATTCCTTCTCTTCTTTCCGCCTTTTTTTTCACCCCTCCCTCTCTCATTTGTTTTTCTACCTGTATCCCTTTCTCCTCTCTCTCCCTTTCTGTCGAGCCCTCTCCTCCCTCTTTTTCTTCTATCCTCTTTTTCTCCCTCTCCCTTTCTGTCGAGCCCTCTCCTCCCTTCCTCTTCCCCCCTCTCCTCCTTTCCTCCTCTCCCTCTCCCCTTCCCCCCTTCCCCTTCCCCTTCCTCCCTTCCTCCCTCCCCTCCCATCCTCTCCCTCGCCCCAAACCACCCCCAAGATGAATCACAAAACTTACCTCCCAAGGAATAGTTGGCGGTATCCCTCGCGTTTCTCCCGCGCTGTGCTTGTCCCTGAGTCACGGTGTCTCTGGAGGCGCTGAGGGGCAGGTACCTTGAGCCACGGGTAATTCACCTGCTGGTCTCGTTGGGCTTAACGCTTTGGAGAGATGAGAGTGAGAGAAGTGAGTGAGTGAGTGAGTGAGTGAGTGAGTGAGTAGTGAGTGATGAGAGTGAGTGAGTGAGTGAGTGAGTGATGTGAGTGATGAGTGAGTGGAGTTGAGTGAGTGAGTGAGTGAGTGAGTTGAAGTGACGGTGAGTGAAGATGAGTGACTGATGTGATGTGGGTGTGAGTTATGTGTGTATTATGCGTATGTGTGATGTGTTGCTTGTATGTGTGTGTGTGTGTGTGTGTGTGTTGTGTTGTGTATGTTTGTGTGTGTTGTGTTTGTATATGTTTGTGTTTGGTGTGTGTTTGTGTTGTGTGTATGTGTGTTGTGTTGTGTATGTGTGTGTTTGTGTATGTGGTGTGTTTGCTTGTTATGTGTGTGTGTGTTGTTTGTTTGTGTGTGTGGTCAGCTCATCGGAGATATACCCAGCTATTGAAACCTTTTCCACGCAGCATGTAGTGTAGAATAACTAGCAAACTTTATACTCGAATTTTGTGTTTGTATTGGGTGTGTGTGTGTGTTCTGTCTTGTGTGCTCTGATATATTTCATCAGTGTGTGTGTGTTTGTTGTAATCACTATACATAATTCTCCATACCTGCAGTGAAACTATCCATTGTCTCGTGTGCTGTGGTGGTTTGTTTAGAATTGTGTGTGTGTTGTGTGATTTTGTTGTGTTTGTTTGTTTGTGTGTTATGTTTGTCTTGTGTGTTGTGTGTGGGTATGGTAGGCCATAAATCAGCTTGTAATGCCAAATGTGGTTTGTTTGTAGTGTGTGTGTAACACAAATTGTGTGACAACTTGAATGTTTGTTTGTGTGTGTTGCTGTGTGTGTTTGTTAGTGTGTGTGTGTGCGCTAGTGAAGAGCAATCCTGTGGTTGATCAACCAACATTATACTATGGTATGTTTTGTGTGTGTGGTAAATTCGTGTGTTTGTTGTGTGCATCCACAAGTAATATATTTAGACTAATAGCATGGACGGTACTTGTGTGATTGTGTTGCTGTTTTCGTGTGTAGTGTCTGGATGTGGTGTTTTGTTTGTGTCACAAATTATGTGTGTGTGCTTATAGTGCCTGCTGTATAAAATGTCATCATATGAGTCGTACGATACGATTGCGATAACACATATAATATTCAGAATATTCATCATATCTTTACTGTAACTAGCCACTTCAAACCGATACGTATTCGGTCCCAGCATTCAAAGCTAAACAACACTAATGCTCAATCTGTTGCATAAGAGGTAACTACTCCTTTCAGACATAATTCACACAGTATTATTAGTTCGATTTACGTAACCTACAACTCACATCTTTACAAATGTACTACTTTTCCTGCTCTCATGGGAAGTAGTTGATATTTGGACAACTCATCGTTGTTTGTTTGTTGTCGTGTGTTAACTAATTAAATCATATAGACACAATCGAGCTAACATGGTTAGAGCTAATATTCAATAACGAGTCTGTTGGTTTTGTTTGTTCTGTATATCGCTAAGATCCTGCTCATTGTGTCGGAGTATGACTATCCCTGTTGTTTTGGTTGATATGAACATGACTAAGCACTCCTAGGTAATACGAAATCGTAGCGATTGGACTAATCATGGATCGTTGATTTAAATCGCGTGACTCTAAAACGAACACAACAAGGAATAACATGTTGTTTGCGCGTGCTGCTTATTACCGAATGTACAATTGAACAATTAAATGATCATAACAACCAGTCATCATATCTCTTCGTCGCCTCCATCGTTAAAGCTGAATATGTAGCTTATCAACATCTAACCATTAAGTTCTGCTGCAACAACATTACTAGAAAGTAATATATATGCGATAACGCGACATAACTATAAGTATTTTCTGGGTATTACTGACATAATCGCCACATAAATTAAGTATCAATGTTCTGTTCACTGATGTTCCCACCCTATAGTAACAAGTAATCCGTATGCCTTATCATATGTCTTAACCATCATGTTTGTTGCTATTCATAACGATACTATTAAATCTAAATACAATTTAAGATTAACGAGAACCTATAGGCAGTGATGATAGTTCCTATACGATCTATACTTATCGTACAGCAACTTACACACTGGAAGACTATCAATACATTCGAGCCTCACTTAACTCATAGTACATTACTCTAGACACATCTCATGGTCAAGTAACGTTAGCGGGATTACTAATATTTAAGATCATAGCAAGTGTCTCAGATTAACAGTATCGTAACTGATCTTTCGACGAATTATATATAAAAATCACAGCAATCTAATAATAGTCCATAATATCTAAGTCCGATCTACACTACCATCATCATTATATTAAACCAGATGAGCTTCTAAAAATAATTCATCAAATAATTCATTAGTCTTCCGAATCATCTGATCGGACAGTTAATCACAAAATTTTCTAAGCTGTTTTATCTAGTATAACATGTCTCATTCTAAGACATTCAGACAGTCTGAGGTTACATAACTGAGTGACCATCGTCGCTCGTTGTGCATATATAGAGTCACATCTGTTGATAAGCTTAAGAGCTGCATTAACCTACAGGCTCCAAATATGATGTTGCAACGTTAGTCGTTTGCTCAGCATTAGAATAACTCTTAGCTGCGTAATATCCTCACAATGAGTTTACATCATTATCCTGTACTTAGCCCGCAATAACGTTATGCCTACTATATGTCCACTTTAGACAAATCATAGAGTCTCCAAAGCAATAAACGTTTAACCTCGACACTAACATTATTATGTTTCCTCTAATGTTAGGAAGAAATTATATACTCAACAAGTGATCAGTCTAACGTACTATACATATGAAAATCACTTATTATACTTAATCTTATTATGACTCCAAATCAATAGATACATAAAGCCTACAGATCACATAATACAGTTATATTCTTCCAATTCAAAGTGATGATCGCTTCATTCACAATATACAGTTACATACTACTGATCTAGATAAATGAATGAGAAACACATAGATACCATATCGTATTCTGATATAAATGCTACTCATATCTTCCACCAGAATCTCGACTCTTATCTTTTTATACATTACGATCTTTCGCTCATACATAAGACTAATCGTCATGCAAAAACAGTAAGTCCTCTGTCAGATTAAGATCCCGTCTAACTATAACACTAAATATCTCCTCGTTCGTGCATATATCATATCCTCAACATGCTCTCACATTCATATTTATACATATCATAACACGATTTATCAGAGTACGATACCCTAAAATCAATCATAATCGACCATCGACCATCAATATATAAGCAATATCTAATAAAACTGAAAATACCGTGGTATCTCACTTCACCTTCAAAATCAATTGAGCCAGAGCTTTACACAACGAAATCACCAATACAATCTACATACACCTGACTAAACGGCGTCAAAAATATCCTAGTGCTTGTACTTATATATATTCTTATGTATATGTTATCCTATGGTGCTTCAGTATTGTATATGCATGTGCTGTCGAAAGATGTGAGTCATTAAACCTAAATTGTACGGCTCATGTACTGGACTCTTATAGTGGGCTCTTACCTTCTTTGTACGTTGCCCAAAAACTGTGTGCCACTAAAAAAACAATACAGCAGAAGAAACGATTAGGCAACAAAATCTCTGATACATAAAAAAGACAAAAAAAAAGCAAAAGAGAAAACATTTGTAGTCTTCACAACCTGATGATTATAGTGACATTGTTTGAACCTCTTGAAAGACACGCTTTTATAATAAAAAGCGTCATTCAAGGCAATAGGTCAATATATTGGAGATAAGCGTTCTGAAAGCTCGCTAAACAATCATTAAGTGTACTCTTATTAAGTTGTAAGTATAACACTAGCCATATTAGTCTAGAGTCACATAGAGAATAGACGCTAACTCTGCATCATCTACCAATTGTTAAATATACACATATGTCATCCAGATGAACTATCTCGTTTCGATATGATTACGTGGAGTGCGAGAAAATAGCTCAGACACTAAGCATGTAAAATGTCTTTAGTCTGAGGAGAGGCAAAAAACATACTCAACTCATCTAATTAACACTAGTAAAAAAGTGCTATTTCACAATGCACGCATGTAGTCTAAACAATTTAATCTTATTAAGTTAATTGAATTAGGGCCGGACCGCTAGTTTTGGATCGACGCCCGCTCGGACGGAGGTACGACAAGAGGACATAAAAGGAAAGAGATGAAGAGATAAGTAATGATTGATTAGAATGTGAATGCTAAAGAGGAGTGGATGTGAGTCATAAGACCTGCGAGTAATCACATCACTTTTAATGCGCCCTAGGGTTAATATCGCCGCGAAGCAATTGTCCAGAAAATAATACTCTGGATCGCTCCAATGAACAAAGGACATTAGATCCGTCCGTAGATGAGTGGCCTAAGGGTAAAGCTTTTGTCACGGTCGTGGGAGAGTGTTTTTCTTTTCTTGCAGGTCGATAACCTTAGATTGTCTGTTTCTTTTTCTCTTTTTTTCTTTTTTTTCTTCTTTTTTTTTTCTCTCTCTGCGGAAATTCGGCGCACGGGCGGCCTTTTCAGGTGCGGGGTAATTAAAGCCCCCTTCATTCACGATGATGATGGTGGTGGTGATTTATGGCGGTGGTATTGATGGTGGTTGTGGTGACGATGTTGTTGGCGATGGTGGTGGTGGGGATGGTAATTTTGTATGATGATGTATGAGCGATGGTGATATGATGACGATTTGGTGAAGTGTCTGGTGGGCAGGATGATTTTTGGTGAATGATTGTGATGATGATGGCGGGTTGCAGGGTGTTGGCGACGTTGGTGCTATGTTGACGACGTTATGGTGGTTGGTGGGTTTGATAATTTTGGTGGTGATGCATTGTGATGATTGATGGCATGGTATACTTGGTGGCGGATAGGTGAGTGGACGATAAAGGCCGTGATGAGGATGGTAATATTGGTGATGGTGGTGCTTTACGATAAGAGTGATAACCAAGGTGGTGGTGATGATGATATTGGGTATGAGCGCGTTCCCTTATACGTACCGAGGATGACTTACGGAGATGAGGTAGATTTAGGTAGATCGAGGTAGATTGGGTCAGGTGCCGGGGGCGATAAGGGAGGACTTTTATAGAGGGAAGGGGGGGGGGGTAGAAGATGGAAGGGGATGGTAATGGGTACAGTGATGATGAAAAGCGATCATCATAATGGTAATGATTATGGTAGCAAAACTAATTATGATGATGATGATAATGGTGATTATGATAATAGTGGATGATAATGATATTGTTATTGTTGTTATTGATATTGTTATTGTTACTGTTGTTGTAATTATCATTATCATTATTGATGACAAATGATGGTAACGATGATTATGATAATGAACATGAACTATCAAAACGTAATGAAAATGATAACTACAAAAATAATACAGACTACAAATATTTAGTTGACACCTTTTAAGGAAGTATGACAAAACCAACACAGTGATAAAAAAATGCAAATATCTTAAGGAAGTATGAAGAAGTAAAAACATAAACGATAAAACATAACAAATACTCGGTTGACTTAGGGAATTATGAAAACACCTAGACATTAATGATAAAACGTGACAAATACTCAGGTAGCGCGATTTAGGGAAGTATGGCAAAAACCAATACAAAAAATGAAAAAAAGACATTACAGATACTTGCTTGATACGACTTCAGCAAGTATGACAAAAGACATTAATCATTAAACGTGACAAATAGTCCGGTGATACGACTTACAAACCAATACAATAATGATTAAAAAAACGATAAAACACATTGTAGATACGTATTTGATACGGCTTTTGGAAGCACGACAAAGCGCTGTTGTACAAGGGCTGGTGATTCTTCGCCCCTCTGCGCGCACACGCTCCCGCACGTGAGCCTAACCCTCGCATTGTTTAGCACGGGCTGGGTGGCCGATGAGAGGAGACACGACCCATTCGATTTCTACGCGTGCTTTCTTTGTCGTTTGTAGGTCTGTTACTCTCTGGCGGTCGCTTTTGATTCCTGTATGGTGATTTATTTGTCTGTTTTGGTACTCTTTCTCTTTATTTCTTTATTTATTTCTTCTCCTAAACCTACGTTCTTCCCAACCTGCCTTCCCAAGCTCTCTCTCTTTCTCTCTTCTCTCTTCTCTCTTCTCTCTCTCTTTCTCTCTCTCTCTCTCTCTCTCTCTCTCTCTCAATCTCTCTCTCTCTCTCTCTCTCCTCTCTCTCTCTCTCGTCTCTTCTCTCTCTCTCTCTCTCTCTCTCTCTCTCTCTCTCTCTCTCCTCTCTCCCTCCTCTCCCCCTCTCTCCTCTCCTCTCATCCTCTCCCTCTCCCCTCTCAGCCTCCCACCACCCCTACCCCCCCTTTCACCCCCCCCTCCACATTCCACATCAGTATCCATATCTACATCCACACCATGAGTCTGAAGGTAGGCCTATATATTACCCAGGTTTCCCCCGTGGCTGATTGGGTTTTGTATCCTGCGGGCGAGTGGGCATTTGGGGGGGGGGTCAATGAGAGGTTCATCACGACTCGCTACGAACATCGTTAGTGTAGCCCGGCAAACAAACAAAGCAATAGAGGGGGGTAATCAAACAAGAGTCCCGCCAGACACGCAGAGCAAAACCGAGAGAAAAGACAATCTCCAAACACAGAAAAGAATTTTCCACAAACAACATTTTACCATCAAATATATAAACAAACAGCAAAACAGCTGTTACTCAAGTGCAAACAAACAGACACCAAACTGAAAATTCGTAATCATTTCGCCAAAAGACTTACCATAAAACAGTCTTACCAATAAACCCGTGAATTGTTTTCAAAATAAACAAAATCAAGCAAATAATATTAAAGAAAAAACGAATTGCCACCGAAAACAAAAGAGAAAGAGGAAAGCAGAGAAAGGAGAATGGGGGAGAGGGGGAAAAGATATAGATAGGAGGGAAAAAAAGACAAAATTAAGAGAAATTTGGTAAAGAAAAGAGAACAGAAAAGGTAAAGAAGAAAGAAAGTTGAAAGTGAAGTGGAAAAATGAGAAAGAAAGGAAATTGGAGAAAAAAGAAAAAGAAATGAAGGAAGAGCCAAAAAGAGGAAAAGGAAGCTAAATAAACGTAGCTAAGCCGACGGCAACTTAAACGGATCAGATTTTGTTGTTTTTCTTGTTTTTGACAGGATGGGGTCGGGGTTCTCTCTCTCTCTCTCTCTCTCTCTCTCTCTCTCTCTCTCTCTCTCTCTCTCTCTCTCTCTCTCTCTTCTCTCTCTCTCTCTCTCTCTCTCTTCTCTCGCTCTCTCTCTCTCTCTCTCTCCTGGTGTGACCACTAAAGGAGGGAAGGGGGGGGGGGTGAAATTGAGATGAAGAAAAGGAGGGGAAAAGAGTGATTCGAATTAGTTTAGATCAAAGTTCAGATTCAAATTCAAAATCAGATTCGAGTTCTGATTCAAAAAGCGCTTTTCTGTTCGTTTGCATTTATTCATTTATTTATTAACTTCTTTCTCTACTCTTATGTATTATTAATGTTAGGGTTAGTTATTCAGTGCAGTTATATGGAATAGGTAGAGTCAGTAAAATGCATAGGTAGAAAGATTAGATGACGAGAGAGAAAGAGAGGAGGAGGAGGGGAGGGGGGAAGGTGTAGGGATTTGATTTAAGAGAGGGTGGGGGTGGGGGGGGGAGGGGCCTGAGGGGACTGGGAGAGAGGGAAGAGGATGGATAGTAGTAATAGATAAGGGGCATGCTGGCAGTGACAGGCAAGAGTCTTTTACTAAGTCATCGGGGCTTTCAGTTGGTCAGTCAGTCAGTCAGATAGACACTTACAAACAGACAAGTCCGTTAAGGATAAACACAAACAAGCCACCAAAGAATTAAACAGGTAAAAGGAGAAACACAGGGAGGGGGGAGAGGAGACAGGAGAGACAGAGGAGACGGGAGAGAGAGACACACACAGGAGAGAGAGACACAGGAGAGAGAGACACAAGGGAGGAGAAGACAGGAGAGAGAGACACAGAGAGAGACAGGGAGAGAGACACAGGGGGGGAGAGACAGAGAGAGAGAGAGAGACAGGGAGAGACGGGGGAGAGAGAGATACAGGAGAGACGGGAGAGAGAGAGATACAGGAGAGACAGGGGAGAGAGACGAGGAGAAAACTAGGCAAAAATGAAAAGCTGTGGAAGGGCATGCGTGTTCCGTCTCCTCATAACTCGCATGCCGACGCGAAGCCTCATATGCGCCAACGTGCTACTGACACCAGCCTTTACCTGCGCTGCCAACATCGACTCTCTGCCATCCTTTCTCTCAGTGCCAGCCCTGCTCTCGCTCGCCTGCCCTTTGTTCTCTTTGTCTTCGGGTTAGAGGGAATGGGAGAGAGATGAGAGGCGGCGGATGATGGGAGGGATGTATGGGGATAGAATGAGAAAGTAGGTGAGGAGGGAGGGGAGAGAGAGAGCAGAGGTGGAGAGAGGGAGAGGAGAGAGAGAGAGAAGAGAGAGAGAGGAGAGAGAGAGAGAAAGAGGAGAAAATAGGTGAAAATAGGTGGAGAGAAAGAGAGAGAGGAGAGGTGGAGAGAAAGAGAGAGAGGAGAAAAATAGGTGGAGAGAAGAGAGAGAGGAGAAAATAGGTGGAGAGAAAAGAGAGAGAGGGAAAATAGAGGTGGAGAGAAAGAGAGAGAGATGAAATAGTGAGAAAAAGAGAGAAGGCAGAATAGGTGGAGAGAGAGAGAGAGAGGAGAAATAGTGGAAGAACAAGAGGAGAGAGGAGAAAAATAGGTGGGAGAAAGAGAGAGAGGAACAAATAGGTGAGACGAAATAGGTGAGAGAAGAGAGAGAGGGAGAAAAGGTGGAGAGAAAGAGAGAGAGGAGAAAATAGGTGGAGAGAAAGAGAGAGAGGAGAAAATAGGTGGAGAGAAAGAGAGAGAGGAGAAAATAGGTGGAGAGAGAGAGAGAGAGGAGAAAATAGGTGGAGAGAAAGAGAGAGAAGAAATAGGTGGAGATAGAGGAGAGAGGGAGAAAATAGGTGAGAGAAGAGAGGGAGAGGGGAGAAAATAGGGGAGAGAGAGAGGGAGAGAGGGGAGAAATAGGTGGAGAGGGGAGAAGAGGGGAGAAATAGGTGGAGAGAGAGAGAGGAGAGAGAGAGGGAGAAAATAGGTGAGAGAGAGAGGGAGAGAGAGAGAGGAGAAAATAGGTGGAGAGAGAGAGGGAGAGGGAGGAGAAAATAGGTGAAGAGAGAGGGAGAGAGAGGAGAGAGGTGGAGAGAGGAGAAGAATTGGAGAGATGGAGAGAAAAGAAAAGGAACGGAAATATTGCTGCAGATTACGTCATCCCGGTACGACACGTGACGCAGGAAGGAATTTGGCGAGTACCTTGGGGGATTTCTGTCCTGAAATGTCCTTTTTAGGAGGACAAAGCCTGTTCCTTTCTACTCTTCCGTGCGTTTTTCTTCGTTTCTTTTTACACCTCCACTTTTCATATGCTATTACAATCTCTTCATCTTCTTCCGCCTCTTCTCCTCCTCCTTTTTTCTTTTCTTCTTCTTCCTCTTCCTCCTCTCCCTCTTCTCCTCCTCCTCCTCCTCCTCCTCCTCCTCCTCCTCCTCCTCCTCCCCTCCCCTCCCTCCCCCCTCCCCCCCCATAAGATAGGGGTGAAGATAACCTAAGTTACCCCATCCCTTTGAGATGCAGTTTTTCTGTCTCAATAAACGTGTCAAAGTCAGTCAAAAAAAGTCTCTCTCTCTCTCTCTCTCTCTCTCTCTCTCTCTCTCTCTCTCTCTCTCTCTCTCTCTCTCTCTCTCTCTCTCTCTCTCTCTCTCTCTCTCTCTCTCTCTCTCTCTCCTCTCTCTTCTCTCTCTCCTCCCCCTCTCCCTCTCCTCTCTCCTCTCCCTCTCCCCCTCTCCCTCTCTCTCTCTCCTCCCCCTCTCCTCTCCTCTCCTCTCTCTCTCCTCTCTCCCTCTCTCCCTCTCCCCCCTCCTCCCTCCCCCCCAAGAATTCCTGACAAGTGTGCCGTGACGGGGATCATCTCGCGAGGACGTCCCTGACCCGACGGCGATGAAGATGCAGAATCCTCTTCGAGAGCCGGCGCCCCACTCGCTCCCCCCCCCCGCCCACACGCCCACTCTCGCTGTTATCATGTCCATTACCGCGGCCGGATGGATGGGTGGGTGGGTGGGTGGGTGGGTGGGTGGGTGGGTGGTTGGGTGGATAGATCGATAGATGGATGTTTTTTTTTTCGATAGATGGATGGATAAGAGTGATAGATGGATGGATAGAGCGATAGGTGGATGGATAGATAGGTGGATGGATAGATAGATTGAGATAGGTGGAAATGGGAAGTCGGTGTAAAGGAATTTGTACAAGAAGTTGTCTTTATCCGAATGCATGTGTAACCGTGTATAAGCCTATATATGTGTACAGGTATGTACCTATTTTATATATTCTATTCATTATTTAATATAATCTTTTATTTTATTTATTTATTTTATTCACTTTTATTAGTTTTATTTATATTATTTATATATACATTTATTGTATTATTATTATTTATTTATTTTTTTTACAAAGTACAAAGCACAGTCGATCAAAGAACACCTATTCCATTGATTAATTAAGCCCCCCCCCCCCCCCCCCGGGCGCGCGCGCGAGACGGGGCCCTGAGAAAGCGTTCAGAAATAACACACCTGCGCCCAAAGCCCGCGCCGACTCGTGTTGAAATCACGCCCCCGCCGCGCCGCCGGACCTCGGGCGCGGGCGGAGAGGGGCTGAATCAGGGGCATTTATATCTCTTGGCTGGCGGTGATGCGGCTCGGCTGATGTGGCCCGGCTGTTTTTGTTTGTTGTTGTTTGGGGGGAGGGGGGTTTGTTTAGGGGGGGGGAGGGGAGGGAGGGAGGGAAAAGGGGAGGGTTGTTCTGTTTGGTTGGTTGGTTTTGGGGTTTGTATTCTGGGGATTTTTTTTTTTTTTTTATGGAGTTGTCGTTTGTTATCGTCATCCACATCATCATCATCATCATCGTCATTATTATCGTCATCGTCAATATTATTATCGTCAACATCATCATCATCATCAGTCTTAGCCGTCTTTTTACGTAAGTTCGAAAAAAAAAAAAATACATTTAAAAAATGTTTTGGCCCTCGAAGGAATTTTGTTGTTTTCCTTTCTGACAATGGAAAAGAAACGGGTTTTATTCCTGTCTCAGAAAGTAATATCCTCAATATTTTTTGGACTGGCGAACACAACTTATTTCACGCTTGGGAAGAAAATTTCAGGGGGAGGGGGAGGGGGGGGAGGGGATATTAGTGGGGAGGAGGGTGGGTTGGTGGGGGGCTGGTCTGTTATTTTTGCAATATCTTTGGAATCCCTTGTTGCAGATAGGTAAATTTATTTGTATAATTTTTTTCTTGTATTTCTTTCTTGATTCTGCAAGGTGTAAATTTCGAGACCTTGGGTGTTTATTTATGATTTAATGAAATATTGATTTATTACCCCCTCCCCTTCTTTAATGTGGGAGGAGGAGGGAAATATTAGGGGAGGGGTGAGGGCTGGGTGGGGTGGTCTGTTATTTTCGCAATATCCTTGGAATCCCTTGTTGCAGATATAAATTTATATGTATTTTTTTTTCTTGTATTTTTCATGATTCTGCAAGGTGTCGAATTTTTGAGCCTTAGGGTGTTTGTTTATGATTTATTAAATATTTATTTATCACCCCCTCTCCCATTTTTTTAAATGTCATCCTTAATTTTGTTTTCGAACTGGTAGCTAATTTTCTTTTATTTTTCCACAGGTATGTACCGCTGAGCTGAATTTTCTTGGGTGCTGGAGCCGTTCTCCAGGGTAGAGAGAGGTACAGTACAGGTGGTGTTGGCATGTGTGCGTATGCATGTGTAGACAGGATGTTTACATGTGTGTAGCTACGCGCACACGTTATATATATAGTGAGTGTGGTGATGTGAGGTGAGTTAGTAATATATATATATATATATATATATATTATATATATATATATATATATATATATATATATATATGTGTGGTGTGTGTGTGTGTGTGTGTGTGTGTGTGTGTGTGTGTGTGTGTGTGTGTGTGTGTGTGTGTGTGTGTATAGGTATGTATTTTAAATCATAAGTATTTTTGTTGATTGGGAAGTCTTGAATCACAAGCCGAGGTCTTGATGTAGACTTTAGACACCTTTCGGGACGCCACGTAAATTCCTGGAGGCGGCAGGAAGGGCCGGGCCGATAAGCTCTCCAGGTGAGCTTCAGATGCCGGGGTTGTTGTTGTGGTTGTTGTGGGTTGCTGTTTTTATTTGATATACTTTCTTTGTTGTTTTTTACAATGGATTCCTTGTTATTATCGATTGTTATTGTTGTTATTATGTTATGATTATTATTGCTGTTGTTATTATGTTATTATTATTGTTATTATTTTAATATTATTATTATTAATTATTACGTAATTTATTAGAGCGGAGCAGATTATCATGGGGCATGTTACAGGCCTGTCATCGAAGGCGGCGTGAGGGGGGGGGGCGTGTAGCCAAGGGGCGGGCCAGGCGTGATTTATCGATGCCCAAAGTCGCTCTGCTCAGTCTCTGTTTCTCTCTCTCTTCTCTTTTTCTGTTCATTTTCTTTCCTCCTCCTTCCCCGTTTTTTTTTTAGGTGTCGAAGCCCTTCTCCCCCTCCCCTCCCTCCTCCTCCCCTTCCCCTATATATGTATATTTATTTGTATTTATATTTATATGAATAATCCTCCCCACACACCTGCGGCCCACCGGAAGTGTCGACACATGGGGAGGGTTTGTCTTTAAGTTATCTCTCTCTCTCTCTCTCTCTCTCTCTCTCTCTCTCTCTCTCTCTCTCTCTCTCTCTCTCTCTCTCTCTCTCTCTCTCTCTCTCTCTCTCTCTCTCTCTCTCTCTCTCTCTCTCCTCTCTCCTCTCTCCTCTCTTCCCTCTTCTCTCTCTCTCTTCTCTCTTCTCTCTTCTCTCTCCTCTCTCTCTCTCCTCTCTCTCTCTCTCTCTCTCTCTCTTTCTCTCTCCTCTCTCGAAGCTTTCATTCATTAATCTTTTATGATCCTCCATCACTTTATTTCTCCCCTTTTTTTCTTTACACTATATTTTTTCACAAAGATGTGTCGATGGATATAAATTTTTTGGCTGTTGTGTGCCGAGAGTATCTTCTTTGTTTACATTTTCTGTGTTTTTGGTGTGAAGCGGGCGAAATGAGGCGGAGGTTTTTGTTTACGCCTGTTTATATATATATGTATATTTTTTTTGTGGGGAGTGAAGTTTTTTTTCTCCTGATTGACGCTGATATGTATGTACATCTGTGGACTGTATATATTTTTTTATCTTTCTCTCTCTATTTCTCTTTCTCTTTCCCTTTCTCTCTCTTATTGCCTATTGTTATGTGTAGTAGGTACGGGTAGGGGTAATATTAAGTGGTTGATTAGGGGAAGGGAAGGGGAAGAGGAAGGGATGGGGGGAGGTGGATTTACCCAGAGACTCCGGGTTTTGGGCCTTAGGGGGGATGGGAAGGGGTAGTATGGGGGGGAGTAGTCTAATGTTGGGATTACTGACAGTTTAATTTCATGTTGTGATGGCTCGGTGCGTTGTTGTTCGGCGTTAATACGATTTGAATGTGCGAATTAAGGCGGGCGGTTGGGCGAATAGATATTTTTGGCATGTTGGATTTCGCACCATTGGGATTATGGGGTTTTTGATGTATTAATTTATGAATGTCATGGGGGGGGGGGGGGGGAAGGGGGCAGGGAAGGTGGGGAGGGGGAGATTGTTTCTGGGTTGTTTACCTCTCGTCTTCCCGGCGTCTGGGTAAGTGGAGAGGAGGTGATGAGGTCGAAGAAGGGGGGGGGTAGAGGTGGGGAAGAAGGGAAGGGGTGGAGGAGTGTGTGAGATGAGGGCGGGAGGGAGGGGAGTGTGAGAGATGAGGGATGGAGAGAGAGGGGAGTGTGAGATGAGGGCAGGAGGGAGGGGAGTGTGAGAGATGAGGGGGGAGGGAGGGGAGTGTAAGGATAAGGGGGGGGGAGTGTGAGAGATGAGGGGGCAGGGGAGGAGTGTGAGAGAGGGTGTAAACTGAATGAGGGAGGGGAAGGTGGAGAGGGATGGAGAGTTTGTTAGGGGGCGGGGGGAAGGTAGAAAAGCCATCTTGTCGGCCTAACCTGCTAACCCCGCTAACCTCTACCCCCTCCCCCCTCCTTCCTCCGTCGTGACCTTCTCCCCCTCCCCCTTACTTTCCCCGCCCTCCCACCGCTCCAACTATGACTGTTTTATGATAGTCCTATATCGCCTTTTTCGACGAGCTGTGTGTTCTCTGATACCTCCTCTCCCCTTTCCCCTCTCCCCATCCTCTCTGTCTGCCTCGTCTCCCTTTCTTCTCCCATCTCCCCTCTCCTCTTCCCCTCCTTTCTCCCTCTGCTTTCCTCTCCCTTCTTTCTTTCCTTTCCCTCTTCTTCTTTTGCTTTCCTTCCCATTCCCCCTTTCCTCTCTCTCTTCCTTTCCTCATTCTCTCCTTTTCCCCTTCTTTTCTCCTCCTCCTCCTCCTCTTCTTCCTTTCTCATCCTCTCATTTCCCTTTTCTGTTCCTCTCCCTCTCCTCTTCCCCATTCCTTTCCTTTTCTCTCCTTTTCTATTAACTGCTATCCCTCTTTTCCCTTACCTTAGTTCTTCCCTTTCCGTCTCTTCTCTTCCCTTCTCTCACCTTTTCTTTTTCTTCTCCCCTCCCTTCTCCCTCCCAACCCCCACCCTTCTCCCTTCCCCCTTCCCTTCCCCATTCCCTAACCCCTCCTTTCTCCCCTCCCCTACCACCTCCCCTACCCCTCCCTTACCCCCTCCCTTACCCCTCCCTTACCCCACCTCTCTTGTGTGTGTCCGATTTCTCGACTTATGAATTATTACTATTTGTTCGACTCACTCGACGCTTAATCTTTGGCCGCCGGGTTAAACGATTAAAGGAACGGGGGGGGGGGGGGGTAAAGGAGGAATGGAGGAGGGAAGGTAGAAGATGGAGGAATGGGAGGGGAGGGGGGGGGTTGGGTTTAGGTTTAGGTAGGCCTACAATAAGCTCGTAAGCCTATAAAGTAGGGGATTCCGTCTGTCTGCGCAGTTGATGGATATTTGATACTGCGGGTCATTTCTGTCGTGGGAGGTTGTTTGGGTGGGTTGAAGGTGGGCGGGTGGGTGCACGGGTGGGTGGGTGAGTGGGCGTAGATTCTAGGGAAGAGGAGGACGGGAGATTGTATGCAGCGGGAGGTGGTGTGTGGGCAGGCGAGTGGGCTCGGAACGAATAAAAGAAGGGTGGGAGGGTGTGCCGGTGGGTGGGCGAAGGTGGGTCAAGGGAGAGTGGGTGGGCGTGGAGAGGGCTAGATGCGAGAAGTAGATTTACCGGGCAAAGGTGAGTGGGTGATGGTGGCATTGGGAAGACGAGTAGATTTGGGTAGACTAGAGGTAGATTTGTTATAGGAGAGAATAGTGAATAGCTAAATGTAGAATAATTAATAGTTAAATGTTGAATAGTGAAATGTTAAATGTCCAAGAAGTGGTGCGAGTAGATAAAGTTGAGTGAGCCTTCTGGGTATATTTAAGTAGAAAAGGGAGTTAAATAGAATGGGTGCGGCTAGTAGATAAAGTAGGTAGATCTTGTCTACTCCTTGGATAGCACATCTGCAAGTATTGGATGGGTGAATAGAGAGCTCCTACTTCTACTTGGCCGAAAATTGAGTAACTGAATGCCATTGGCTATTCTCTTTGTTTAGACATAGAATAAACCTATTATTAAATCCAATAAAGGTGATCATTGTTTCTTTATTAATGCTAAGATCGCCCTTGTGTTTTGAACGTCGACACACCTGATTAAACAGACGGACTCGAAGCGAAAAGCTGGGATCCCTCCCCCCCTCCTCCTCCCTCCTCCCCTCTCCTCTCCTCCCTCATAATCCCCCCCCCCTCCCTCATGTACACAGACCCCCCCCTACCCTCCGGACTTCCGGCGTATGCAAATGTGTGTGTGTGTGTGTGTGTGGTGTGTGTGTGTGTGTGTGTGTGTGTGTGTGTGTGTGTGTGTGTGTGTGTGTGTGTGTGTTGTGTGTGTGTGTGTGTGTTCGCGCATGTATGTATGTATGTATGTATGTGCATATGTATGTGCATAATGGATGAACGTGTAAGAATAGGTGTTATGTCTATGTATGTATGTATGTATGCATATGTCTGTATGTGTGTACGTGCAAGAAAGAGGAAGAGAGAGGGACGAAGAGTGTGACTGCGGCTGGAAGACCGAGAGCAAACTCTGACCGGGAAATCTCTTGAGCAGACACCGTGTTTACAAGCTTGTCCTTACGGTGTCGGGGTTGGTAAGGGAAGGGTTAAAGGAGGTAGGGGTTAGTGTATGGGTGGGGGGAGGGGTATCGGGAGAAAATGGAAAGGAGGGAGGGATGGAAAGAGGGAGGGATAGAGAGAGGGAGGGATAGAGGGAAAGAGGGAGGGATAGAGGGGAAGAGAGTGGGAGGGAAAGAGAGAGAGAGGGAGGGAAAGAGAGAGGGAGGGTGGTAGGGTGGTGAAGGGGGAGGAAGACGGGAGAGAAGAGACAGCCAAATGGTGGAAGCTTTTGTTTAAAGTAAGGATGAAAGTGTGCTTATTGAGATAGAGGTTCGGTGAACGTTTATAATGACCGGCTAGATTTCGACCGCTATTACCTCACCTGTGCAAAGTCTTCTCCAGGTGTTATAGCTTATCGTACTATCAACGTGTGTACCCTTTCCCCCTCCCCCCTCCCCCCCACTCCTAGTCCTCCGGCAAATGCGAAGTAATGAGCATGAGTCGTAAAGTTATCTTTTATTTCTTTCCTTCCTGGGAACTGTAATTAAGATCGGATATTATTGTTCTTTTTTTCGTTTCTCTGTTCTCTCTTTCGTTTTTTTCTTGTGTGTGTTTTCTCATTCTTGTGTCTGTTTTCTTTTCTTGTTTTCTTTCTGGTTCTGTTTGTGTTCGTTTCCGGCAGTTGTGGTGCGTATGTTAGATGTTCATTTCTTTTATGGCACTTCTTGATTGCTTTCAGGGGTTCTCTCTCTTCCTCATACTCCTGTTCTCTTATTTAGTTCCTCCCTCCTGCTCCTCCTCCTTGCTGCTCCTGCTCCTCCTCCTCCTTGCTGCTCTGCTCCTCCTATCTCCTTCTTGCTCCTCCTCCTCTACTACTTCTGGCCTCTACTCCTCTTCCTTCTCCTCCGTAATATTCTTCTCCTTCCTTTCTCCTCTTTTTCTTTAACTCCCTTTTCCTCGTTCTCCCATGCTTCTACTCCTCCTCCTCCTCCTCCTCCTCTCCTCCTCCTCCTCCTCCTCCTGAACCATTCTCTCCCCCATTTTTCATCTTCCTCCTTTTTGCTCCTCTCCCTCTCCCCCTTCTCCTCTTTCCCTCCCCATTTCCCTCAGCAGCTTTAAGCCCAAATGCCCGGTGATATAGTAGAGATCAGAGCCCATAAAGTCGGTAATATGAAACGAGGGTAAATATTAAATATGAATACTTTATGTCGGTACTTTAATGAGAACTTACTGGACTGTACATTGGATGCTGCAGTTTAAGTGAATCGTAAATTTGCAAGAGTTGATTTGTGCGTGTGCGTGTGTGCGTGTGTGTGTGTGTGTGTGTGTGTGTGTGTGTGTGCGTGTGTGCGTGTGTGTGTGTGTTTGTATGTGTGTGTGTGTGTGTGTGTGTGTGTGGTGAAGTGAGTGTGTGAGTGAGTGCGTGCGTTTGCTTCTATATGTGCGTGTCTAACAGCGTGTCTGTCTGCCTACATATCCTGTACATTGAATCTTGCAGCTCTGTTATTTTAGGGAAGCTGCACATAGGTTTTGATGAAATGGCGGGGGGACTGGAAACGCAGGTACACACACACACACACACACACACACACACAGAGCTACCTGCGATCTTTCAATTTGCCTGATGGAGTGCAGTGTAGGCGGCCCGGGAGGATTTTCAGTGTAGCGTTTCATACTGCATATTCAGAATCTTTATTTATTTTGTTATTTTTTTTTCATATTGATAGTCTTTATTTTGTTTGAGTAAGATGGGAGGACGCATGCAGTATGGAGTAGAATAAATTTGGTGGTGCATTGTTGATGTAGAATAAATTTGGTGATTAATTACTGAAGAATAAATTTGACGATATGTAACTGGAGTTGAATAATTTGGTGGTGTGTTGGAGAAAGGAAAAATTACGAGATAGGAAGAGTAAACATGGGAAAGATGTGTGAAAAAAGGGTAAAGATGGAGAGAATGAGAAATGGAGAGAAAAGAGAGAGACGAATCAGCGTGATGTAAACGACCCCTGTTTTGCAAAGAAGAAAAATACAAGAGTTTAATTTGTGAACGTGAATGATGCAAATGTAGAAAAATGCACACGAAAAAGGAAAATGCAAAATAAAGATGAAAATATAAAAATACGAAAAGGGTAAATGCAATACGAAGATGAAAATGCAGAAAAAAAAGATACAAACACGAAACTGATTTTCAAACAATCAAATAGATAAAAGCACAAACAGTAAAGACACAAATACAAAAAAAAATAAAATCGAAAGCTTGGCACGAAGACACGAAAAACACACCATAAAAAGGGGAACTATAAATCGCAACGTTTCGAATCGGACGCGACTCCTCCTCATCGGGCGACGAAAGCGCTCTTTAAGTCCCTCATTCTCCCTCGCGTTCGATTGGAGATTAGCCCGTAATTTATTCATCCCGAATCATTAACGCGAAGAAAGAGTTCAAATTGGATTACCATTAAATCCCATGATCGCGATTCTTCCACTCGTCGTAATCTACTCGTAAATCTACTCGCCGTCTGCTCGTTCCCATCTGCGAGGGAGAGAAACGTCTGTTGTGCTGTCGGCGATAGATGGTTTCGGCGATAGATAATGAGGACGAGGCTTGATGAGGTGTCTTTGTTCTTGGGGTGGGGGTGGGGTGGGGAGGGGTGTGCGGGGGTGGTGGTGGGAGGGACGGGGAGGGGGGTGGAATGTGAGGGGTTGGAGGGGAGGAATGGGGGGTGAAAGAGGGGGGGAGAGGGAGGAAGAGGAGGAGTAGGAGGGGGGAAGGGAGGATTGGAAGGGAGAAAGGGAGGGGAGGGAGAAGGAGGGGGAGTTTATAGGGGAGATAAGAGGGATGGGGAGGAGGGGAGAGACGAGAGTAGGAGGGAATTAGAGGGGAGACAAGTGAGATAAAGACGTGAAAAAGGAATTGGAGAAGGGATGTGAGAAAGAAAGAGAAAGGAAGATTGAAAGAAAAGAAGGGGGGGGGTTGGAAGAAAAGAGAGAAGAGGAAGAGAAAAGAGAAGGTTAGGCGAAGAGGAAGAGAAACAAGACACGGAAAACGGAGCGAAAGGAAACGGGGAAGCCGGTACAGGAAGATGCTGTCACGCGCAATGCTTTCTTTTACCTCCCTTAGTCCTCCAAGCCATAATCAGGGCGCTAATATACGAGTGCCGTACTTCTCGTTCACGTCGGTGATATATATATATATACCAGCTGCCTAGCATACCTCCTTCCCCCCCCCCTCTCCTTCCCACCTTTGCTGGTAAGTCGGATATGCTGCTGTTTGGTGTATGTGGTTGGTCGTGAATCGTGTTCTTGGGAACAGCGTTTGTCTTTCTTGATTTTATTATTATTTATTATTATTATTATGATGATGATGATGATGATGATGATGATGATGATGATGATATTATTATTCTTGTGGCGTGATGCTCGAGATGGAATGAGGTGGAAGGAGCATCGACTCCGCCCATCCCCCCCCCCTCACCCCTCCCGACCGCCTCGGGTACGACCACCTGACCCGGCGGTAGGGGCGGCCCCGCGGGGCGTGACTGGTGCCCAATAAAGTTGTTTACATCGGCGGGGCAAACATCCGCTCTCTGTCTCGCTCGGCTCTCCCTCTCCCCCCCCTTCCCCTCAGCCTGCTTCTATCTATCTCTTTCTCTTTCTCTTCTCTTTCTTTTCTTTCTCTTTCTCTTTCTTATCTTTTCTCTCTCTCTTTATCTCCTCTCTTTCTCTCTCTTTTCTCGTTCTCTCTTCTTTCTCTCTCTCTTTCTCTCGTCTTTCTTCTTCCTTTCTCTCTCTTTCCGCTCGTCCTCCTCTCTCTCCTCTCCTTCTTCCTTCCCTCTCTTCGGTTCGCAGTATGCTCCGCCCGATTACGATCCGCACCTTCCTCTCATACAACCCAATTCTCGGTCCAAGCCTCTAACTACCTTTCTCCCACTCCCCTTCTTTTCTCCCTCTCCTCCCTCCTCTTTCTCTTCTCGTCCCCCTCCCCCCCTATCTTTCTTCTCCCCTGCCTCTATCTCCCCCCCTCCTTCCTCTGTTCCCATTCCCTCCCTTTTTCCCTCCTTCTCACCCACTTCCTTTCCATGCCCTCTTCTTCTCCTGTTCTTTCCCTCCATCTTCCTTCTCTCGTCATTTCCGATACTCCCCCCTCCTCTTCCCTTTTCTCGTTCCTCCTTCCTATCCCTGTCCTCTCTCTTCTCTTTGTCTCTCTTATCTTTCGTCTCATCACGGGCTTCTCCCGGCTCTCATTGCTCTTCCGTTTCCCTCTCCTCCTTCTCTCCTTCCTCTCTACTCTTTCTCCCCTTTCTCCGTTTCCTCGCTTTTCTCCGTTCTGCTCCGTCCTATTTCTTTCTTTCCTCCCCCCCTTCTCTTCTCCGGTTCTCCTCCTCTCGCTGTCTCTCTTCTCGTCTCTCTCTCTCTCTCTCTTCTTCTCTCTTCTTCTCTCCTCTCTCTCTCTCTCTCTCTCTCTCTCCTCTCTCTCTCTTCCCTCTCTTTCTCTCTTTCTCTCTTTCTCTCTTCTCTCTCTCTCTCTCTCTCTCTGTCTCCTCTCTCTCGTCTCATTCTTCATCTCTCTCCTCTCTCTCTCTCTCTCTCTCTCTCTCTCCTCTCTCTCTCTCTAGCCTCTTCTCCCTCTCCCTTCCCTTCTTCTCCCTCCCCTTTTCTCCTCCCTTCTTCTCTCTCTCTCTCTCTCTCTCTCTCTCTCTCATCTCTCTTTCTCTCTTCCTCTCCTCTCTCTCTCTCTCTTCTCTCCTCTCTTCTTCTCTCTCTCTTCTCTCCCTCTCCCTTCACCTCTCCCTCTCCTCTCCCTCTCCCTCCCCTCCCTGCTTGAGATGTATTGCAATAATATTCTTTTTACTTTTTTTCAATTTCCATATTTTGATCAGTTATCATTTTCAGGAGGTTTATTTGCCTGTGTGTTTTGTTCAGTTAACTTTTCTCGTCATTTGTTACATTTCTTTATTTGGTCATTGACGTATTGATTCTCTTTGGTTTGATTGCATTTGCGTTTCATGTCTTCCAGTATTCAGTTTCATTTTTTTTTTTTTTTCCTAAATGTTTCTCTCTCTTAGTATTTCTTTTTAGTCCTTCGTGTGTCAGGTCTTTCTCTTGAGTTATGGCACTTTCATACTTTTTTTTTTTTTTTAGTTCCTAGAATTTTGTTTTGTTGCCCGGTCTAATCCTTGGCAATATTGGGATCGCGTGGCACTGCATTGCGAAAAGATAGACAGAGCCATGTGAGAGAAGGGGAAAGAGAGAGATAGAGAAAACAGCCATAGCGTGAAGAGGAGGAGGAAGAGGAGGAAGAGGAGGAGGAGGAGGAGGAGAAAGAGAGGAGCGGACGTCGAAGCCACTTTCAAGAAGAGTCGTTTGGGAATCGCCTTCCTTCCCACGGTCGGGACTTGACGGATTTCAAGGTTATTTGCAATAGTATTTGCTCGTCGCTTTGCTCTCTCCCGACCGACGACGGACAGACCTGACGGACCCTTTGATTGGTTCGCCCGTTTTGGCATTTTGGCGTTTTTATATATAATATGGCGTTCTTGTCATTGTTTTCTTTTTTCTTTTTTTTTTCTCTTCCTTCTTCTTCCCTCTTCCTTCTTCCTCTCTTCCTCCTCTCTTCCTCTTCTTCCTCCTCTCTTCTCCTCTCCTCTCCTCCTTGCTCCTCCTCCTTTCCCTCCCCCCCACCCCACCCCTTACTATTTGGAGTCGAGGCAGCGGTGAGAAAGTTCTCCATAACAACCCCAAGTTTTGGACTTTTATTATTACAGACCTACTTCCTTGGCCTCTCCCCCTCCCACCTCGGTGTGTCTCTTATTTTTTTCCTTTTTTCTTTATCATGCGTCCCACCTGTGTTCATCCCTCTTGCCCTTTCTTTCTCTCTCTCTCCTCTAGCTTTCTCCTTCTTTTCTCTCTCTCCCTATCCCTATCCCTCACCCCTTCTCCCTTCTCCCTCTCCCTCTCCCTTTTCTCCTCCTTTCTCTCCTCCTTCCTTCTCTCTTCCTTCTCTCCTCCACTTCCTCTCCCCCCTCCCCCATTCTTCAATGTCACCGTGGAAATGAGAGCGGGCGGGAGGCGGGGCGACGCTGGCGATGAAACTTGCACAGGTTGTCTAAACAGGTTATGTAAAAACTGTCAATTGGTTGGCGGCGGCGGCGGTTGTTGTCTACAGGAGCCGCCGAGAGCTACGGGAGGGTGGTAGCGGCGGGCGGCTCCTCCTCCTCCTTTTCCTCCCTCCCTCCCTCCTTCTCTTCTCCCCTCTCTCCTTTCTACCCTCTTCTCTTTCTTCCTGCCTCCTCCATTTCTCGTTTTCCTCCCCTACCTCTCCTCCTTTTCCTCCTGCCTCCTCCTCTCCCTCCTCCTCCTCCTTTTCCTCCTTCCTCCCCTACCCTCTTCTCTTTCTCCTGCCTCCTCCTTCCTCCTTCTCTTTCCTGCTCATCCCTTCTCGTCTTCCTCTCTTCTCTTACTCCTCCCCTCCTTCTTCCTCTCCTTCTCCCCTCCTCTCTTCTTCTCCTCCTCCTCTTCCTCCTCTCCACTCCTCCCTCTCATCTTGCTTCTGTTCGCTAATATCTGGAGATACCAAGATGTGAGGGTTGGTTTGTGTCTTTTGTGGTTTTCTTGTTTTCGTTGTTTTCTTATTCGTAATATTTGTTTACTCCTAGATATTTCTGTTTTCTTTTTTCTCCGTTCTTTTTTTCTCTTATTCCGACGTAACTTTTTTCACTTTTTCTCCACTTCCTTTTTTCTCATTCCTCCTCTTCTCCTCCTCCTCCTCGTCCTCCTCCTCCTCCTCCTCCTCCTCCTCCTCCTCCTCCTCCTCCTCCTCCTCTCTTTCCCTCTCCCCATCCCCTCCACCTCCCTCCCCCCTCTACTTCCATCCATCATTCCTCCCTCAACCACTACCTCCTCCCTCCCACTCCTTCCCTCACCACTCCCTCCTCCTCCTCCACCACTCCCTTCCCTCCACCACCACTCCCCTACCTCCCATCACCACTCCCTCCTCCCTCCACCCTCCACCTCCCTCCTCCACCACTCCCTCCTCCCTCCACCACTCCTCCTTCCCTCCACCATCCTCCTCCTTCCCATCCTCCTCCCTCCACCACTGCCTGCAAACCACTCCACCTCCCTCACCACTCACCACTTCCTCCCTTCACTCCACATAGCATGAAAAGCCACATTCCTCCGTATTCATGAACCGCCTTCTCCACCTGGCGTGCCCAAGGGAATTCACCACATTGGCAGAATATTCTGTTGTCTGGGGCGGAGTTCTATTGGTTGTGTGTGCGGTGTGGGGGGGTGGGAGGGAGTTAAGGGGTTGGTTGGACGTGTAGGATGGAGTTTATGGTTGGAGGTTGGATTTTGGGTGGAGGGGTTAAGTGGACGAGAGGTGGTGGGTGTAGAAGGGGGGGGTTGGTTGTGAGATTGGTTGGTGGTTGTGGGTGGTGTTAGGAAGTAGGGTGGGGTTGGTGGAGTGTAGGATGGGAGTTTTTGTGTGGGTGGATGTTTGGGGAGCGTGTCAGGTAGGGGGTGGAAAAAATGTTTGAGTAGCAATTGTGGTCTGAAGCGTGGTGGGGGAATGCGGTTGTGGGGGGTTGGGGTTGGAGCAGAACGTGAGATAATGGAGAGTTCGTGTTTTGGATTCGAAGAAGACTGAGGGGATTGGGTTGGAACGGACAGCTGTTTAGTAGAAGCAGAGTTTTGGGACAAGTAAAGGGGAGTGGGTGTGAGATAGTTTGGGAGTGAGAAGGGACGGATGGAGGTGTGAAATGCAGAATAGAAAGGAAGGAGGGAGGGCGAGAGGGGAAGAGCCGAGAGAGAGAGGCACACAGACAGCCCTTGGGAGGGCGGAAGTCCTCTCCATATAGTGACCCGGACACCCTTATTATCCTTTCTCAGAATTGTAGATTGTCGCGAGGAAGGAGCGGCGGGACAGGGAGATCGGGGAAAGGGCGGCGGTTAGGTGCCATAGAAGTGGAGGCTGAATATGGGCACAGGGCAGATGAAACTGACTGGCTGATAGATAGGTTTTACAGATGGAAGACAGATAGAGCAGACACGCAGATAGGCACATTGTTAGGCTCACTGACTGGCTGATAGATAGGTTTACAGGAATGGACACAAGATAGACAGAACGCAGATAGGCACATTGTTTTAAGCTGCGCTGACTGATGGCTGATAGGCACACACACCCTCACGCACGTATGCATACACTACGAACAGGTTACAGACGGAGCTTGCAGTAAGCGCCCTCCCTTTTTCCTTTCGTCATCCACGGTCGTCACGTCTTGTTTAAACAGGGCGCTTTCTATGTTGTACGTTCTTTTTCCTCTCTCTCTCTCTCTCTCTCTCTCTCTCTCTCTCTCATCTCTCTCTCTCCTCTTCTCGTCTCTCTCTCTCTCTCTCTCTCTCTCTCTTCTCTCTCTCTCTCCCCCCCTCCCTCCCCTCCCTAACCGCACACACACACACACACACACACACACACACACACACACACACAACACACACACACACACACACACACACACACACACACACACACACACACCATCTCCCTCCCTCCTCCTTCCATCGGTCATGAAGTACGAGAATGTACGGGACCGTATAGCAGGAGGAGGGGGAGGGGGAAGGGGAGTCTAGGGGGGTGTTGTGGCTCACCGGAGGGTCGCACAGCGTTGAAAACAGGGCGACGGGTCAAAGGTCATGGGGTTGTTGGGGGTGGAAAACCTTTTTGTTTTACCGCCCTTTCGTGTTCCCTCCCTCTCCTCTCCCCTCCTCCCCCCTCTTGACCTAACCTTCGCCACCTATTTCGATTTGCTTTCACTTCTTTTACGTCTTTGATATTTGGTTTCCCTTTAATATTTGGTTGCTCTCGCTTTGGCAATGTCACCTGCGACGACAGGTGTAATTTTGGGGGGTCGGCATTTCTCTTTGTTTTCATCCGTTCCCTTTCAATTGTTGTTTGTTTTTTTTCCTGTTATCTTTCTATTTGCTCTCTCTCTCTCTCTCTCTCTCTCTCTCTCTCTCTCTCTCTCTCTCTCTACTCTCTCTCTCTCTCTCTCTTCTCTCTCTTCTCTCTCTCTCTCTCTCTCTCTCTCTCTCTCTCTTTCTCTCTTCTCTCTCTCTCTCTCTCTCCCTTTTTCTCTCTCTTTCCCCCCCAATCTCTCTCCCTCTCCCTCTCTCTTCTCTTTCTCTCTCTCCTTTTCCTTTTTCCCCTTTCGTATCTCCTTCATCCTCCTCTTCCCTTAATACTCTTGCCTCTCTCTCTCTTTCTCTCCCTCCCTCCCTCCCCTCCCTTACTCTCTCCCCTCCCTTCCTCCCTCCCTGTTTCCTCCACCTGAGCAGTCGCTAGAGTTATCACTATTCTGGGAAATGCTTGTCTAGTGCCCTTATCTCTGCCGGTTATGATAAACCCACTCTGCTTTTACCTCGTTTTTGCGTTGCGACTGTGTGGTGACGGATCCCTGTCGTGTGATGAGTCGTTTAGTGATGATGCGAGACACGGAGGAGGGTGTGGAGGATGGTAGGAGGAGGAGGAGGAGGAGGAGGAGGGTAGGAGGATCGGATGATGGTGTTTTGATTATGCTGATGAGGATGGTGATTGGGGTAATGCGATGGTGATAAGGGGAATAAAGACGAGGATGTTGATGAGGGATTCGATAGTGGTAGGGATGAGGGCGGTGACGGGGAATAGGATGGTGATGATGAGGAGGATTGTGGGTGGTGATGATGATGATGATGAGGATGAGGATGTTGTTGAGTGTGGTGATGATGAGGATGGTGGTGATGATGAGGGATGAGGATGGTGGTGATGATGAGGAGGATGAGGAATGGTGGTGATGATGATGAGGATGATGAGAGGAGGATGAGGATGGTGGTGATGATTGAGGAGGATGAGGATGGGTGAGTGATGATGATGATGATGATGATGAAGAGGAGGAGGATTGGATGATGAGTTCATGAGGATTGTGGTGTCCATGGTGTCCGCGCGGAGCTCACCATCTGCTCAAATGGATACAAACGTTTTACCATAAATATGCGATTAGTGTTTTGATAGCCATCTGATGACCGATGTTTGGCCCATGAATTATGAGCTGTATTTGCATTCTCTTTGGGAAAGATTTTTTTTTTTCTCTTTCGCTGAAGGGACGGAGGGAGGGGCTGGGTGAAAATTGTTTGTCTGTCTGTAGTTATTATCGTTGTTTGCGGTTTGTTATATTTTTTTCTTGGTTTCGAATATTATCGTTTGTTATTACTGTTATTGTTATTGTTATTGTTATTATCTTTGTCGTTATTCTTGTTACTCATCTGTTATCAGTATTACTGTTATGTTAATGTTTTGTGTAACTTCTTACTACTGTTGTCGTAAATACTGTTAGTGTGACTAAGGGTGATAAATTCACGCGTTTCAGAACAAACGTAGAATCTGTTATCTTGTATCTAAACGGGAAATGCCATTCGTGATATGATAACGGGTAATGACAGTGCCACCGGAGGGCCACATCCAGCTCCCTAATTGACGCCGGCGAAGACAACTACAGCAAAAAATAACAAACCAAAACAAAGGTAATGAAAAGCGTCAACAAAACGACAACAAAAAAAAAAACAAAAAACAAAGGTAACAAAACAACAACACATAAAAACAGGCAATAAAAAGCATCAACAAAACAGCAGAGCGTCACAACAACAATAATAACAACAGCAGCAATAACAACATTAACAATAGCAACAATCTCTGCAACAAAGAAGAACAATAACATCATCACCATCATGAGAAGAAGAAAATACGTAATAAAAAAGAGATTAAGAAAACCGTAAGATGAAACATAAAATCGAATATGGAAAATAAAAATTAGCAAATAAAAAAAATAGAAAATAAAGAGAAGAAATAAAGCAAAATAAAAAGAAGAAGAAAAAAAGAGCAACTGCAAAAAAAAACAAAAAAAAAAAACAAGCCAAAAAAAAAAAAAAAAAAAAATAAAAAGAAGAAAAAAGAGCAACTGTGCCGGCAGTTGTTGCAAGTTGTATGGCGCGCTTATAGGCCACTTCCGCCGTGCTTTTGTGCTATTGTTGACTCGTGTAAATACTCCAGAGGGGGGGGAGGGGGGTTAAAGGGTGAGGGGGTGTGGGAGAAGCGACCGGTAGGCTTAACAGGCGTTGAAATACGGCGTGGGTTTGGGCGGCTTCCTGTGAAATCCATTTATTGTGATAATCTGTTATTTTTCTCATTGTGTGGTACTCAATTTTGGGGTATTTTTATTTATTTATTTTTTTATTATTATTATTTTTTTTTTTTGGAGGGGTCTATGTGTATATATTACAGGTGTTTGTGATTGGACAGGTGTGTGTGGAGAGCGTACATTGTGTTCACGCCCATGTCCTTCAAACACGTGTTCCACCCATTGTTATTTGTTCCGTTTTCGTGCTTTTGGGTGGTGGTTAATTTTCATTTTCAAATATTTTCCGGTTTTCTTTCTTTTTCGTGTTTCTTTCCCATCGTCACCGTCGTTCGTTCGTTCCTTTTTTTCATTCTTTTAATTTTTTTTCTATCCCCCACTACTTTTGTATCATCTTCGCTTTTCTCCTTAATTTAGGGTCTCGGTAAGAGAGAAAAAATTCACTTGGAGGAGCGGAAATAAAAGGTGTTGTCATCAACCGCACACTCGCGAACGGATACGGACACGGCCGGAATTAGCACGCGAGATTGGAAAAGTTGCGAGATTGCGGGCCGTCTTATGAGGTATTTCGGTGTAGGGGTAGGGGGTGCAGGGGAGGGAGAGGATAAGGGGAGCGTGAGAGGTGGGTAGGGGTAAGGGGGAGGGAGGGTGACGGGTGGGGAGGAGCAGGGAGGGTAGGGAAGTGGGTAGGGGTAATGGGGTAGGGACGGTAGGGGTGAGGGGAGAGGGGATGGAGCAGGGAGGGTATGAGGTGGTATGGGGGGGCAGGGGTAGTGTGTGAGGGGAGGGGGCAGAAGGCGGGTAGATAGTAGGGTAATGGTAGGGAGTAGGGGTTGGTAGGGGGTAAGGGGTGGGTAGGGTCAGGGTGATGAGGGACGGTAGGAGGGCGGTGAGGGAGGTGGTGGGGTGGAGAGAAGGTGTACGAGGAGGAAGGAGGCAAAGGTGGTAGGGTGGGAAAAAGGATTGCGTAGGGTGGCAGGGTGAGGGGGGGGGAGGGGGTAAGAGGGTGGCGCGTCGCTGAGGTGAGTTACGAGGGCGGAAGGGCGGCAGGGTGGTAGGGTGATGGCGAGGGCGGGCGGAGAGGGACGCCATGTAGGGTCACGCTGCAGGACTCTCCGACTGGGTCCGGACTCCTCTTGTATGAGCTGTGGGATGCGAGTGCCGTAATCCGACACCTGGCCCTGCGCCGCGTCCTGTTTCGCTCTCTCTCTCTCTCTCTCGCTCTATCTCTCTCTCTCTCTCTCTCTCTCTCTCGTCTCTCTCTCTCTCTCTCTCTCTCTCTCTCTCTCTCTCTTCCTCTCTCTCTCTCTCTCATCTCTTCTCTCTCTCTCTCTCTCTCTCTCTCTCTCTCTCTCTCTCTCCTCTCTCTCTCTCTCTCTCTCTCTCTTCTCTCTCTCTCTCTCTCTCTTCTCTCCTCTCTCTCTCTTCTCGCCTCTCCTCCTCTCTCTCTCTTCTCTCTCTTCTCTCTCTCTCTCTCTCTCTCTCTCTCTCTCTCTCTCTCTTCTCTCATCTCTCTCTCTCTCTCTCTCTGTGTGTATGCTGTGTGTGTTGTGTGTGTGTGTGTGTGGTGTGTGTGTGTGTGGTGTGTGTGTGTGTGTGTGTGGTGGTGGTAGTGTGTGTGTGTGTTGCCCCTCTTTCTCTTTTCCCCTTTCTCTCTCTCCCTTTTCTTTCTTTTTTTACTTCTCCATCCTTCCTTCCTCCCTTCTTCCTTACGTCTTTCCTTCCCTCCCTTCCCCATACTCCTTCCTTCCTTCCCTCCCTTCCCCATACTCCTTCCCTCCTTCCTTCCCTCCTTCCTTCCCTTCCTTGCTGCCCTACCTTCCCCCTTTCCTTCCCCTTCCCTCTCTCCTTCCTCATCCCCTCCTTTACGCATTTACCGGCCCCGAACATTTCTGCTATCTCTCGCCTCAGTTACTTTTGTTCAAGTGTTTGTTCTTGAGGTGCGGTTGATAGAGCTCGGGCCCTTGTCAAATGAGCGAGAGGGGGNGGCAACTCAAACGGTCGCTGGAAAATTTTTCGGGAAGCGATGGATAGTTTGGCGCAGGATGGGCCAAAAGGGGGTTGTTTTTTGGGGTGTTCTTTGGTTTTTTGTATGTGCTTGTTTTTTTTGTCTCTTTCTCTCCAACATCTCTCTCTCTGTCTCTCCCTCTCTCCCTCCTTCCTTCCTTCCCTCCCTTCCCTCTCTCTTCCTCGCCTCCTTCCCCTTCTCCCCGTCCCCCCCCCTCCCCCTTTTTCTCCCCCCCCCATGAGCCAACGCGTCTGTAGCGCCACGACCTTGGACGGCATCCCATCATTTGTGGCGCATCTGTTAACTGCTACGAGGCCGAGATGACCCCCCCCCTCCCCCCCTCCCCCCCCGATTGTGAGTGAGTGAGTGAGTGAATGGGTTTGGAGGGAGGGGTGCGTGTTTGCTTGCTTTGTTTGTTTGCTTGCATGCCTTCTTGCTTGCTTGCGTCTGTTCAGTCATACATTCTTGTGTGACTGAATTATCGTGTGTGTGTGTGTGTGTGTGTGTGTGTGTGTGTGTGTGTGTGTGTGTTGTTGTGGTGTGTGTGTGTGTGTGTGTGTGTGTGTGTGTGTGTGTGTGTGTGTGTGTGTGTGTGTGTGTGTGTGTACGCGCATACACATTTGTATGTTTGTTTGCGTGCTTGTGAGAGAGGGAGATGAGGTGAAGCGAGGCACCCTCCCTGGGTGGGGGTCGCCCTCAAACACGCCCTTTGGGAGCAGGAGACGCGCTCCACTGGCCTCCTGCAGGGCCGCTTCCCTCCCCATCTCCCCATGCGCATCACCTGCTCGACTCCGCCCTGGTCAGCACCCACGGCGGGTGAGCGTGCCGTCGGGCTGGCTGCAGGGCGTCGCGCCGCTCTCGGGGGGCTCGGCGGCGACGTCGTGGGGACATCGGGGGAGGTTTTGGACTCTTGGGCCTCCTGATGGTGCTCCTCTTGCATTTTTTACTCCATCCTGTGCCTCATCAGTCACTTCCTTTCCCTCCCCTTCCTCCCCTTTCCCATTCCAATCTCCCTCCCACGCCTTCCCCTCCTCTCTCTCCTATTTTAACTTCTGCTTCTCTCTTTCCTCCTCCCCTTGTCACTTTCGGTCGCAAAAAAGTGTCCAGCGGAAGGCACTGGCACAGAGCCACCCGCCGCACCGCCGCCCTCGCCGACCCCCTCGGGCTCCGCTGGCCTAGGCCGCCCCCGACAGCGAGGGAGGTAGTTAGGCTCGTTAAGCCCGAGTGCCAGTCAGAGCCAGTTGGCCAGCCCTTGCTTGCGCATCCCTGACGCCTCTTGCACTGATTATTGTCCTCTCGGTTGGCTGGCACTCGCCGGACAGTGCCACGGCCGCTCACTGCCAGAGCGTCTCGTTCCTGAAGGCATCAGTCGCACAGTCGGTCCCTGCGCTGGTGTCTGGCAATAACATAATGGCACTGTCCTTCATTGCAGTGGCAATCGGGCTCTTGGGCGCGCTTTTATCACAGACGACTCTCGGCGCTTCACTGCACCAGTGCCAGGCTCTGCAGTGTAACATTGCTCCTTCGCTTGAATGGGGAGGACTGGCTGGTTGCTAGAGGAAGCCTGCGTCACTCGAAGCGCCGTTGATTAGGCAGTGTGCTTTGGGCGTGTCTCGACAACTGAATAGAAAAATAGATAAACAACTGGATATTTATTTATATTCTACCTAAATAGAGGCAAATACAAAGGAGACGACACGCAGGTAACACAAATGCCACCGCCGCAAAGATGAACTGGAGTTCCATTTTCGCCATCCGAAACCGCGGCATTAATTGCGTACAGCCGTTCCCCCAAATGACGGAGTTCGCACGCGGCGGCCGGCTGTGGCGCCCGTTATGCAACAGTGACGAAATCCCGAGCGACTCGCGCGCTATCTCTCTTCTCTCTCTCTTCTCTCTCTCTCCTCTCTCTCTCTCTCTCTCTCTCTCTCTCTCTCTCTCTCTCTCTCTCTCTCT
>NW_020868641.1:47262-67262 GCF_003789085.1 Penaeus vannamei | reverse complement strand
CGTTGTGTATATTGTTAGAGGAGTGATGTTTATTTTTATTTTTCGTTGTGTTTATAGTTAGAGGAGTGATGTTGGTTTATTATATAAGGATAAATGATGTTGGCTGATGTTTATTTCCTGTTCTTTATTTTTTCCAATTATTATTGTCTGTATATTTATTACCTTCAATGTACATAGGCCTATATGCGCATTTACTTGTACATACACAAACAGTATTATTGATTTAGGATTTTCAAAATGCGATACGAAAGATGTATGGAGTTCTTAGTCTTCCCGCCCTTTCATATCCAGATTAGAATCGCGTTCCTTTCCCCCCTTACCCCCCCCTCTTCCTTCCCTAACCCCCTTCCCCCTTCTTTTTACCTCTGGTCTACCCCCCCCCCCCCTCACTCGCGCATTTTGTCAGATCACAGTTCATCCGCCGGCGGTCTTTAGCATTGAGGTCACCTGGACCATTTTTCTCACTTTACACCCTCCCCCCCCCCCTTCTTTCTTTTTTCTCTTCTCTCTTTCTATTTTTCTTTATCTCTCTTTCTTTATCATTTTTTTTTTTTTTTTATTCCCATTTCTCTCTCTCTCTCTCTCTCTCTCTCTCTCTCTCTCTCTCTCTCTCTCTCTATATATATATATATATATATATATATATATATATATATATATATATATATATTATTATATATACACACACAATTTTTATATTGATTTGATTTTGTTCGCATTTTCCTCTCCATCTCTATCGCTTTCCTTATCTCCGTGTCCGCGCAGCTTCCGTTATTAATGCGTTTTTGTTTGCCTCGGGAGAAGGGTGGGAGGAAGTTGCCGTCGAGCTAAATTAGAAGTATGAAGATTAGGATGATGATGGATGGCGGGTGGTGAAGATGGTGACGATGGGGTGATGATGAGGTGGTGATGAAGATGGTGGTGACGATGTGGTGGTGGGGAGGTGGTGATGGTGAAGATAAAATGGTGACTATGGGGTGATGGATGAAATGGGGGTGACGATGGCGATGGGGATGTGGTGAAGATGTTGATGATGGGGATGGTGATGTTGGGATGGGGACGATAGGAATGATGGGAATGCGGTGGTGATGGTGAGGAGAGGAGGTGAAGGTGGGTAAAGAAAGATAAAGGGAGAAAGATATGATGGTGAAGGGTTTCTTTAAAATGACAAGAAATGGGAGAGAGAGGAAGGGGAGGAGACGAGCGTAGAGTAAGTAGCGGTGGCTGGCTTCCCCAAGTTTTTACAAATCTTGTCTCGGCATCATCTCTAAGCCGATTCCTCTCTCTCCTCTCTCTCTCTCTGTCTCTCTCTCTCTCTCTCTCTCTCTCTCTCTCTCTCCTCTCTCTCTCTCTCTCTCTCTCTCTCTCTCTCTCTCTCTCTCTCTCTCTCTCTCTCTCTCTCTCTCTTCTCTCTCTCTCTCTCTCTCTCCTCTCCTCTCTCTCTCTGTCTCTGTCTCTGTCTCTCTCTCTCTCTCTCTCTCTCTCTCTTCTCCTCTCTCTCTCTCTCTCTCTCTCTCTCTCTCTCTCTCTCTCTCTCTCTCTCTCTCTCTCTCTCTCTCTCTCTCTCTCTCTCTCTTCTCCCTCTCCCTCTCTCTCTCCTTCCTTCCTTCCCTCCTTCCCTCCCCTCTCTCCCTCCCCCTCCATCATTGTGCTTGCCTGTTTTCTGCGCCACATCATCTCCATCCCTCTCTTCTTTCATCCTCTCCCTTCTCTTCCTCCATCCCTTTCTAGTTACATCATATATAGATGACGTGCGCGTGCTCGGTCGTCCGCCTGGTCGTCTGTGCGCATGTTCGTTCGCGCTTCGTTTCGTGCGTGTTTGTACTTATTTGTTTGTGTGTGTGTGTGTGTGTGTGCGTGTACGTGAGCGTGGGTGTGCGTTTTGCATGCTTGTGTTGTTGTGTGTGTGTATGAGTGTGTGTATGACGGTTCAGTTTATGCCTGTATCTGCGTGTGTGTTCGTTAGTCTGTACGGGCGTCAGAGTGTGTGTACGTGTGTGTGTGTGTGTGTGTGTGACTGTGTATGTGTGTGTGTGTGTGTATGTATGTATGTATGTATGTATGTATGTATGTGTGTGTGTGTTTGTGTTGTGTGTCTGTGGTACGACCCATACATATCGATCTCCCTCATTAGGCCGCGGGACGTGTTTTCGTGGTGCGTGTATGGATGGGGTCCTTCGTCTTGTGTGTGCGGGTTTATGTATTGATTTTGTCCGTCTGTGTGCCGCTCATGGACCGAAATGTTGCCGTTTTTTTTTTCTTTTTTCCCTGTTGATTTTTGTTTTGTTTTTCTTTTTTCAGATCTCTTTCCTTGGGTTTTTTGGTGGGTGATTCGTCTCGGTTGTTTCGAAAATCCGGTCTTCTTCATTTTTTTTTTAGGGGGGAGGGAGGGTGTTTATGTCTTACTTTCTTTTCTTTTCGTTTTTGATTCGTTTGTTCTTGCTTTTATTTTGCCTCTCTCGCTCTTTCCCTCGTTCTAAATTTCTTGTTGCGTCGCCCTTCTTATCCTGTCGGTTCGTGTCCCCGTCTGCGAGGAAGTGCGCTGAGATACTCTCCTTCGGCGGGGGACGCTGACGGGTATAGGCGGGGGCCCTTGGAGAGTGTGCATTCATTGAGGTGACTGCGCCTTCACCCCCCTCCTCCTCTCCTCCTTCTCCTCTTTCCCTCTCTCTTCTGTCCCCACCCCCTTGTGTCTAGCCCCTCTGCCGTTGCTCTCTATGTCCCTCTCTCACCCTCCCTCCCTCCCTGGCTGCTCCGCACTACCCCCCTCCCTTCCCCTTCCACCCTCCTCTGCACACCCCATTCTGCTGATACCCGGGGACCCCCTCCCTCACCAGGCCCCTCCCCCTATCCCCAGCCAGCCCGCCCGCCCCCCGTCCCACGCGCAGTTGCCAGGTACTGCTTTAAGTTGCCGTGTTGTTTATTTAACGTTTTCCACACACGTCTTGTTTACTAAAGATGTATTTATTCCTTCGGCGAATGCGTTTTGCGAGGAGGCCTCGTCTCACGTAGGCCTTTTTCGCTCTCGTCTCCGCTGCTGCCGATGCACGCTGCTGGGGTTGAACTTGGGCTGATGAAAAAAGGGTTATTTAGAGACGGAGAGAGCAGAGAGAGAGAGAGAGAGAGAGAGAGAGGAGAGAGAGAAAGAGAGAGAGAGAGAGAGAGAGAGAGAGAAGAGAGAGAGATAGAGAGAGAGAGAGAGGGAGAGAGAGAGAAGAGAGAGAGAGAGAGCGAGAGAGGAGCCGCCACCACCACTGGAAGCAGCAGCAGCAGCCAGCAGCAGCAGCAGCAGCGGCCCGGCGGCGGCGGCGGGTTGCGTGGCAGCCACGGACAGTTGCGCTTTAGTCTTAGTCAGGGGCGGGGTTGCGGGCGCAGGAGAGAAGGCGCGTGTGCATGTGGAGACGGAGACGGAGACGACGTCGGCCTCGCCTCTTATTCCCCCCTCTTGGGTGTCGCTCGTGTGTCTGTCTGTCTCTCCCTCTTGTTTTGGAAGCCGTGTCCCTTTTTTTCGATCTAATCTGAGACGCTAGTGTGGTTCACACACCCCGTCACCTCCTGCTACGACTCCAACTCACTTTTGTTTAAGGACACTGCCCGTGTTTACACTCTAGTCACGTAAAACAAGATCTTGTGCTTTTTTATAATACAGATAATATATATATTGTAGAGATAGATAAAAAAAGGAAATATTGCTAAGTCGTTATTCTATTTGTTTGATGTTCGTTGTGAATGAACTCGTGTCATTGAGTGGTGGTGATGATATGCTGAAACAGACGCGTGAATGTACCATACACTGCCAGCGTTGAGGCCTTCGTATACCAAAGAATTGCAATACCGCATCATACCAAAGAGTGCGAGGAGCGTGGATGTGGCAGGAGCATGTTCTGACGAGCAGCAGCCGGAGCATTGCCGCGGCCTGGGCGAGCCTTGCAGTCGAGGAGGAGCCAGCGAGGTAGTCGCCCTTGTGAATTCCCGTCCGGCCGCTTCTGCTCCAGCCCTTGGGAGGAGGAGGAGAAGGAGCAGCAGCAGTAGTAGTAGCAGCAGCAGAAGAGGCAGCAGCAGTGGCCACAGCAGGAGCAGCTCCGCCGCCGAGGATTGTATCGCAGTGTGCGAAGCTCCGCCCGTAGCTCCGCCCGTTGGTCTGGAGGCAGCCAGACTCAGCAGGGGAGGAGACATCAAGGTGGAGGCCCTGTGGCGGAGCCTGGTCGAGACTTGGACGGCCGTACGCCTGAAGATGAAGGTCACGCGAGAGACGTCTTCCAGGTAGGTCCTCACGCTCTGCTAAGGTCAGCCGAGGTCAGACGGCATTTCGGGGCGTCTTTTCCTCTCGTGGCTTTGGAGGTCTTGTCTTTAACCTCGCATTCCAGCCGAGGTCCCGTCCGAGTTGAGGTCAGACGTCCCCTTGCCTCTGTTACCCCAGATTGGGTCATTCCAGGTTGAGTCCGGTGTCTTTCCTTCTGGCCTCTAAGCGAGGATCAGACATCTTTCCATCCTCCCGATTCCATTATGTTATATTTCTTTTCTTGTTTTGTCGGCATTTCTTTGAAGCTTCCCCTGCCATCCCGCCCTATCTTGGGTCAGGCGCCGTCACTCCACATTCCAACCTAGGGTCAGACAACGGAGGAGGAGGAGATGATAATGGTTGAAAGGGGGAAAGGGGTTAGAAGGAGGGAGAGGGGAAGAGGGAAGAAGGGGAGGAGGGAAGGATCAAGCCGACAGACAGACAGACGCTTGGGACCTGGGGATAACCGTCTTGTAAAGGTCAAACGCGAAATGAAGCAGTTGTGTCTGGTCACGCAGGGCCACGAGTCGGGGGACGGTCGTTCTTCTCGGTGCGCACAAGAGAGAGAAAAGGTGAGGAAAGATAGAGAGAATGAGAGAGGGAGAAAGAAAGCGAGAGGATGAGATGCAAAAGGAAGGGAGGAAGGGCGAGTAATGTAGCAAAGGCGGGACAGAATAGAAATGATGCATGTTACATTGCGAGAGGTTGCAGGAGAGAGAAAAAGAGAATGGGAGACGAGGGAACGAAGCAGATGATGGGTATGAGAAGGGTAAGAAAGAGGAGAATGGCAGACCGAGTAAGGGGAGGACGAAGAAATGAGACGCATTGCTCGAGAGGAGGGGACGAATAAGAGAGAGAATGGATGGAGCGAGCGCGGAAGAAAGAAGAGATACTGCGGAAGAGGAAGCGGAAGAAAGATGAGAGAATGGCACGAGAGGAGGGAAGAATATCATGAGAATGGAAGGGAGGAGAAATGAAAGAGGAGAGCTGAAAGAAGAAGGAAGAGAGAGAGACATATGGAAAGGAGAGAAAGAGATAGCAAGGGATTGGACGAGGAGGGAGGAGGAGAGAGGATTAGTGTCCGATCGCAGGCGAAAAAGAGAGAGAGGCACGATTGTACGACTAGGGCAGACATCGACACAAGATGAGACATTTAAGTTTTGGAGAACACACGAGTACAGAGCAGCGAAGAGAAAGTCCAGATTAAGAACATTCATACGACATGTTCATTGTGGATCAGGAGAGAATGACGTAGAAGACAGCGAGATTGGGAGCGACGAGTGCGACGGAAGAATGTATAGAGGAGAGACGATTGGGCCTCTGAAGAAAAGACGAGTTATAACGAGTGACGATGTAGGAGAGGATGAGAAAAAAAAAAGATGAGATGAGATTGGCGGACCGAGCAGAAAGAGAGAACTAGAGCGAGAGATTTGGGTGCGAGATGCAACGAAACGGAGAGAGTGAGAAGAGAGGAGCTACAGATGAGAGAGATGGGAGAGAGACGAGAGGCAGAGAGAGCGAGAGATTGACGAAGAGAGCTGCAGCCGGAGAGAAAGAGATGAGATTGATGGAGAGGAGTAGAAAGTGAAAGAGAGAGAGAATTGGGAGACAGATTCCCCCCCCCCGGGAGAGGAAGGAGGGAGGGAGGTAGACGCGCCACCAGAGATCTCGCAAGGAAAAGATCATGCACACCTTGCATGGCTTGCTTGAAGGGCGAATCAGCTGTTTAGAATGGGTTGCGCGGGGTGGATGGGTTGGTGGGGGGTCGGGGGGGGGGGGTAAGTTTGGCGTTCCGGGTTGTCCTTGGGTTTCGTTGTTTGCGATTTGGAAAGGGCTTGCTTTTTCGCGAAATGTTGATGTTGGGCGTATTTTATTTTTTTCGTTTTTGTTGTCATCACGGCCATTGTTTTCTTTATTTTCATTGGTATTATTATGTGGTTAGAAATCGTTTTTATTTTTTGTCTTTGTTGTGATTGTTATTGTTATTACTGTCTTTGTCACCATCACTGCCGTCGTTATTGATGCCGCGTTTACTATAGCAATTATCATCATTATTACCCCTATTCATACTTCCCATTAAATCGTCGTCGTTATTGGAGCTTTTTTTTTTTTTTCTTCGTCTTCCTTTCTATAATTCTCTAATTTTCACTATTTTTTTCTTTCTTCTCTCCTTTTAATTTCTCTAATTGTCACCATTCTTCTTTTCCTTCTCTCCTTTTTATAATTTCTCTAATTTTCACCATTCTTCTTTTCCTTCTTTCCTTATAATTTCTCTAATTTTCACCATTTCTTCTTTTCCTTCTTTCCTTATAATTTCTCCAATTTTCACCATTTCTTTTCTTTTTCTCTCCTTCTTATAATTTCTCCATTTCTTTTCTTCTCCTTCTTCTCTCCTTTTTATAATTTCTCTTTAATTTCTCCCCCGGGCAAATTGCTTGCTGTGATTGCTTGCTTTTTGGCGCATGATGGATCTGGCCATTTGTTTCCTCGCCAGCTGGTGTATTGGGTTCATTACCGGCGCGTTGTGCTGCCTCATTAGTGTTTCCTGTTGGCCGGAATGTGCATCATCAAGCAGATAACATGATGTGTGCGCGTCGGGAAAACACATGGGGGTGGTGGGGTGGTGGTGATAATGGTGGTGGGTGGTATGTTGGGTGGTGGTGGTGGAGAGGTGGTGGTGGTGGTGATAGTGCTGTTGGGATGGTGGTGGTGGAGGTGGTGGTCCGGTGGTGGAGGTGGTGGTGGTGATAGTCGTGCTGGGGGTGGTGTGGTGGTGATAGTGTTGCTGTAATAGGGGTGGTGATTGTGGTGGTGGTGTTGATGTTGCTATTTAGTGGTGACATTGTGATTGCGATAGTAGTTTTTTTTTTAATGTTATTAGTATTACCGTTTTTGTTTTGCCAAATTTCTTTATCTTTGTTGTCATTGTTTCCGTAGTTAGGGTTCACTGTCACCATCGTCAACGACTAATATCAACACTGCGTCAACATCACCACGATTTTCAGCTTCATTAATGTTCATCACCACCACCATCATTATCATTATCAAGCACCTTCATCATTCATCATCATCATCATCATCAATCATCCATCTTCATCAATCATCATCATCATCACCATCACCATCACCACCATGAAGTACCATCTTCACCATCATCATCATCATCATCAATCATCATCAACGTCATCATCATCAGTCAAAGTTTGGTTCCAAGAGTCATGCGATATGCTTCTCGGCGCCCAGCTTTAAGGAGGGATGTGCTTCGCGGCGACGGCGGTAGAGGGGTGGAGAGGGAAGGGAATAGAAAGGGAAGGGAAGGAAAGGAAGGAAGGGAAGGGGGTTGGGGAGCAGGGAAGGGATGGGATGGGAAAGGAAAGGGAAAGGGAAGGGGATGAGAAAGGAAAGGGAAAGGGAGAAGGGAAGGGATGGGAAAGGAAAGGGAGCACGGAAGGGATGGGGAAAGTGGGAAAGGAAAGGGAAGGGAAAGTGAGCAGGGAAGGGGAAGGTGAAGGGGAAATGAAGACTAAGGGGGCACAGATGGGAAGGAAGAGAGGGAAAGGGAAAAAGTTTATAGGAACAGATGGAAAAGGAGAATGGTAAAAGAGAACTGGAAGGGAGGACGAGGGCAGGGCAGGACAGGACATGAATGGAATGGAGGGAAGGGAAGGGAAGAGAAGGAAATAAGTCCCAAGGGCAAGGGGAGGCAATAGAAGCCAAGGGGGGAGGGGAGGAGAGCAGGAGGGAGGGGTCGTCGGAGAGCGAGAGGGTGCGGGGGCGCGTTCCTTGGGGTGGCAGACGCGAATTAGAGGTAATGACAAGGTGATGGCGTGTTCCCGTGACAGGATGTGCGTGCTTGATAAGAGGATGCGTTTGATTGCGAATTATGCATGCTTCTCGCTGGCGATTTTTGGGCCGGATGGGAGGAACTCGCCGGGAGGAGGAGGGAGAAGGGGGGGGGGTGGTGGTGGTGGTGGTGGTGGTGGTGGTGGTAGGTGGTGGAGAAGGGGGTTAGAGGGGGAGGTGGGAAAGGAGGGGTTAGGGGGGAGGGGAGAAGGAGGTGAAGGGGGAGTGGAGGGGGAGGTAGGAATGGAGGTGGAGGGGGGGAATGAGGGTGGAGGTGGGGGAAAGGAGGGGGAGGTGGGAAGGAGGTGGAAATGGGAAAGGAGGGGGGAAAGGAGATGGAAGTGGGAAAGGAGGGGGTTTAGAGTGGGGGTTGGAGAAAGGGTTAGAGGTGGAGGTGGACGCAGGGAGGCAGGAGGCAGGAGGCAGGCAGGCAGGAGGCAGGAGGCAGGAGGAGGGAAGAGGATTCGGAGGTAGGAGGTGGAGTAGGTCTCAAGTTCACGGAAGCTTCTCGGCCTAGCATCGATCGGGGATTCTTCGCAAACTCTGGGGAAATTACTCTGTGGCCTATGTGCAGCCTGTGTGTGTTTACAGCGTGCACACAAATAGATGTACGTATTTTACATATATGTATATGTATATGTATACAGTAATATAATTCATTTATACGATTTCCATGTACATGTATTTATGTTATGATATGCAGTATGGCGTTGTATTTATCGTTAACAATAGTTCAGTGATATTAAACTTTTTGTCTGTATATTTGGGTCCACCTATATATCGATATATCAACCTTTGTCTACCAGTCAAAAAACGCACAGGCACACACACACTCACACTCACGCTCACGCTACACTTCACACTCACAACACTCACACATCACACACACCACACTCACACACACACTCACACTCACACTCACACTCACACTCACACTCACAACACACACACACACACACACACACACACACACACACACACACACACACACACACACACACACACACACACACACACACCACACACACACACTCACACTCACACACACACACACACACACACAAAAGCCTGTATACAGTAAAATGCACGTATCTGTGTTTATACAAGTGTCCGTTATTGATGGCATCCATTCACTCGTTCCGTATGTTGCATGTATTAAATAAGTCACAGAGTTCAACATGCAAACTGTATATGCACGATTCATGCCCTATAAACTGCTCGCATTGGGAGTGGGAGTTTTCATGGCAGATGTTTAATATGAGGGAAGCATTTGGAGTATTTACTCAAAACGTGTGTGTGTGTGTGGCGTTGGATGTATTTTCGGGAAAATGTTATTTCATTTTTTTTTTCTTTTTTTTTTTAGGATGAAGTGAGGTCTGTTCTTTGGATTTTAATTGCTTTTCAACATATTGTTCATGGCAGGAGGGGGAGGGGGGGGGGTTATGGACTTAATTTTTTATTATTTTATTTTTAAATATTTTTTTCCGTTCTTCGTAATGACGTAGTTTTTGTATTTGTTGATTTTATTAATAGTTTTATGTACGGTGTTTTTAGCTTCGTATTTTTATTATTTCGACTTTGAGGTTTTTGTTTTTGGATATTTGATTTATGGTCTTGTTCTTGTCATTGCTTTTAACTTTGCGTTTTTATAATGGTTTAGGAAGTATTGATCCTACATGTAAATGAAGTTCAGAGTCATTGATAACTTTCATTTATTTGTTTACTATTTGTTGTTTTAATTATTATGTTTATTTAGGTTTTTATTATTTGTTTTTTAAGTTTATTATTCAGAGTCATTGATCTGTTTTTCGCTTATTAGTTTATTATTTGTTATTATTAATAATATTTAGTTTTTATTATTAGTTTATTATTATTTTAGTCACTGATAACTCTTTCGTTTCGCCTTGGGGAAAAAACGACCAAGAACGATTGATGAAATGTTGCCAAGTTTGAATACAGACTTTGAGAGAGTTTTTTTTTCGCTTTTGGCACAGAGTAACGTGATTTGCACATGCCATGGTATACGAACGTAGCATTTTCGCACGCATGTCGGCGTTCCGAAATTTATCGAATTAGGGGCAGTGGGAGAATTATGGGCTTGTCATTTCCTCAGTCCTCACGCAAGTGTTGCTCTGTCACATGTGCTTGCTTGCTTGCTTGCTTGCTCACTGCTTGCTTCGCTGCTTGCTTCGTTGCCTCTCTCTGCTCCCCCTCTCTTCGTGCGTCTGTCGTTCTCATTCTGTGTCCCTGCCCTCTGGTCCCTTCCTCCTTCATTTCCTTTTCCCACCCTCCCTCGTGTCTATTCTTCATTTATCTCTCTTTCCTTTCCCTCCCTTTCCTTTCCCTCCATCCACTCGGTTTCCCCTCTCTCTCTCTCTCTCTCGTGTACCTTCCCCCTTCTTTTCTTTCATGGCCCTCCTTCCCTCCTATATTTCCCACCTGTTACCTTCCTTCCTTTTCCTTTCCCTCCCTCCATCCTTCTCTCCCTTATACCTTCCTTCCCTTTCTCCCATTTTCCTCCCTCCCTTCCTCCCCTTCTACATTTCCCCCTTTTCTTCCCTCCCTTCCCATTCCCTTCTCCATTTCCTTCCCTTCCTTTCTACATTTCCCTCCATCGCTTCCCTCCCCTCCCTCCCTTCCCTTCCTCCCTCCCCCTTCCCTCCGTCAAATAAATATTCAGCGTGCGGAGGCTGCGTCGCTGCTAACGCTCTATCAGCTCTCCCATGCTAAGCGGAGATAAATCTTGGGCCAATGTCATCAGCTGTGACACGGTTGTCGAAAGCGCTTGGAAAAGGGAGGGAGTGGGGAGGGTAAAGAGGGGGGAGGGGAGGAGGGGAGGGGCGATTTGGAAATGGTTCGGGGAGGGGAGGAGGGGAAAGGGGGTGGGTTGGTAGAAGAAGGGGGGGGGGGATGGCGGTAAGAAGGAGAGGAGGAGGAGGAGGGGAAGAGGGGCAGAGGCGATTTGATTATTTTTTTATTGAGGGGGTATTGGTGGGGTTAGGAAGGAAGGGGAGGAGAGCGAGGAAGGAGAGGGGGGAGGGGGGGAGGGGGGGGAGCTAGGGTCTTTAGGATGGGTTTGAATGAATTTAAATCTTCAGCTGGATGTTGCATGAATGAGAGAGGGAGAGGAGAGAGAGAGGAGGCAGCGTGGCGAGGGGTTGGCTGGCTGGTGGGTTGGCTGCCGGCCGATTGCTGGCTCTCCTGGGCGGCCGAGGGGTTTCGGGTTGGATTCGTCTCGATTCCTCGCTTTTGTATTTAATTTCTTTCGTTGATTAGTCTTTTTTTTTTTTTTTTTTTTTTTTTTTTTTTTTTTTTCTTTTCTTCACTGTAGGCGGTGTGTGTCGGTTTCTTTTCAATGTTTTGTTTTGTTTTCTTTCGGTCTTCGTTTTTCCTTCGCTTTTCCTTCTTTCCCACTTTTTTTAAAGGAAAGAAGGAAATGTATTCTATATTCTTATGAATTTTTTCTGGTAACTTCGGTCTCCTTTTCTCTTTATTTTCCGTTGCTTATTCCCTTTTCGTTCCTCGTTTGTTTTCTTCACTCCATAATCACTCATATTTCTCCTTCCTTTCTTTATATTTTCACGATTGACTTATTTCCCTCTTTTCTTTTTCCCTGTCCTTCCTTTCGTTCGATATTCCCCTTTGCCTTGCCCCCCCCCATTCCATTTCTTATCCTTCCTTCTCTTTTCTCTTTCCCCCTTTTCTTTTTTCCTTCCCCTTCCATTCCCTTCCCTTCTTCTTTCCCCTTTCCCTTTTCCTCTTTCCTTCTCCTTTCCCGTCCTTTTCTCCTTCCCCCCTACCCCTATTCTCTTCCCTCCTTTCCTTTACCCTTATTCTTACCATCTTTTTCCCTTCACCCACCCTTCCCCCTTCCCCTCTCCCCTCACCCTCCCTTCCCATCCCTCTTGCCCTCACCCTCATCCCTTCCCCTCCCCTCCCTCCCTCCCCTTCCCCTCCTCCCTCCTCCCTTCCCCATTTCCCCACACCCTCCTCCCTTCCCCTCCTCCTCCGAAGACGTCGAGGTCGAGCGGGCCGAGGAAGTGTTTATCATGATGCTTCGTTTGTGATGATGTCAGCGCGCGGGCGGGCGGGCGTGTGCTGCTGCGTCTCTCGCGCTCGACATCTGTGACAGGTGTTGGGACCGGGTAATTTAGGGCGGGCGGGCGGTTGCTGCTGCGTCTCTCGCGCTCGACATCTGTGACAGGTGTTGGGACCGGGTAATTAGCGGGTAATTGAAACATACCTTCCCCGTCTCTCTCTCTCTCTCTCTTCTCTTCTTCTCTCTCTCTCTTCTCTCTTTTCTCTCTTTCTCTCTCTCTTTCTCTTTCTCCTTTCTCTCTCTCTTTCTCTCTCTCTTCTCTCTCTCCTTTCTCTCTCTTTTCTCTCTCTCTTTCTCTCTCTCTTTCTCTCTCTCTCTCTCTCTCTCTCTCTCTCTTTCTCTCTCTCTCTCTCTCTCTCTCTCTCTCTCTCTCTCTCTCTCTTCTCTCTCTCTCTCTCTCTCTCTCTCTCTCTCTCCTCTCTCTCTCTCTCTCTCACTCACTCACTCTCCCCCCCCTCTCTCTCTCTCTCTCTCTCTCTCTCTCTCTCTCCTCTCTCTCTCTCTCTCTCTCTCTCTCTCTCTCTCTCTCTCTCTCTCTCTCTCTCTCAATATATATATATATATATATATATATTATATATATATATATAATAAAATATTCTTCCATCTGTCTCTCTCTTTCCCTTTAAAACCCCGCCTGCGCGCTCCCTCGCTCAGTGTAGAAATAAGTAGAGCGGTGTAAACATTCACGTTTGTATTGGTTCGCGTCTGTCCACCCTCTCGCGCGCTCTCCCCTTTCTTTCCTTCATCACGCATTGCTGAACTTCCTCATCCGCGTTTACTAAGCCCTTTCTTTTACCTCTTGTTTCTGTCTTCTCGGTTCCTCCTCCCACGCTCCGGTCCTTTCTTTCTCTTTCCAGTCTCTTTCACTTTCTTTTGGCCCCTTCCCTCGGTTCCTTTGTTTTTCCATCTCTTTTTTTTTTTTTTTTTTTTTTTTTTTTGGTTTATTCGTTCTGTCTTCTCTTTCTTGTGCTTTTCTCCTTTCGTCGCTCTTCCTTTTTTTCTCTCTCTCACTTTGACATATATTTTCCCACCATTTATCCTTTCCCTTCCTCCCTCCCTTCTTTCCTTCCACCATTTATTGTCCCTTCCCACCCTCCCTCCCTTCTTTCCTTCCTTCGCCGCTTCTTCTCCCCCTCTCTCCCCTCTCACGGCTCTCCACTCAGGGTACGAAGTGGAATGTCGCCCTCCACTTTCAGACCCCTGGGCGTCAGATCAGTCCATGTTTCAAAGTGGAGGAAGGGAGAAAGGAGGAGGGGGGAGAGGAAGGGAGAAAGGAGAGAGGGAGGGGGAGAGGAAGGAGAAGAAAGGGAGGAGAGAGAGGAAGGTAGGGAAAGAAGGGAGGGAGGATACGTGTGTATTTAATGTGTTTTTGCGTTTATGTTCGTATAAAGGTGTGTTTGGTGTAAGTTCCGAATACTATCATGGGTATTGTTATGGCCCTTTAGAAGACTGGCACCACCGCCAACGACAACAACAGCGGCAATAATGATTATAGCAACTGTCCATCGATAAGATTTATGTTATTGTTACTACTGTCGTTGTAGTTTATCCTCGTCAACATCAGCAGTTTGTGCTCTTTGTTTCGCCTGAACAATAACAGCAACGAGGAAACATCGGTTACTCATTACAACCATTTTACGAACCAGCTGTAGTCATTGCAAAAAATGAGAGAGAGCAGTAGTAATTACAATGAAATCAATATCTCATTAAAAGCAGTAGTAACTAATTAACAAAAGAGGTTAACAGCGAAAATATTCTCCCTCCGTTTATTGCTACTACTGCTAAAAATGCTAAAAAAAAGAGCATAAAGGTGATAGTGATAATGGTATGAAATGAGATGAACAGCAGACCGTCAGCTTCATTTCCACATCGTTAATTACGAAGATGAAAAAATCCACCAACAGGTAAAAATGAACATCACAAGCAACAGCAAAAAACAACAATAATAAAAACAAAGAGGCAACATCAAGAGCAACAGCAGTTACTAAAATAGCTTCCCCTCTCCCCCTCCCCCCTCTCCTTCCCCTCTCTCCCCCTACCTCCCCTCTCTCCCCTACCTCCCCTCTCTCCCTCCCCTACCTCCCCTCTCTCTCCTCTCCCTCTCCCCTCCCTCCCTCTCCCCCTCCCCTCTTCCCTCTCCCTCGCCACCAAGGGGGAACCTTAGCATTGATTTCCTATACGAGGTCTGCAGAAACGTGATCCCCGTGTGGTTGCCTCTCTCTCGTGTCACGATCGGGTACTTCCTGCCTCGCCTCGCCTCGCCTCGCCTTGCCTGCCTGCTGCCTCTCCTGCGGTACGAAGGACGCGGAGGAGGACTCGGCTCCCGCAGCGAGCGTCCCTGGAGTCGTATCCCGTAAATCGCTGGTCGTAGGTGCTACTCTCCACCGTGGGCTTCCTGGGCTTGGATGCCGATTTGTGTTTTTACTTTTGGTTTTATTTTTATGATATTTTTTTTCCTTTTCTCGTACTCATTATCGTCCTTTTCCTCGTTCTTCCTCATGATCACCTTCGTCTTCTGTCTCTTCTTCCTCATAATGATTCTTCACCTCCTCCTCCTTCTCCTCCTCCTCATTTTTCGTAATCATCATGTTCCTTCTCCTTCTTTCCTTTTTTTATTTTTTCACTCCCAATTCTCTTCTCTCCTCCTTTCCTCCTTCCTCATCTGTATTTCCCCCTCTTCTTTCTGATTTTCCCTCCCTTCCTTATCCACCTTCCTTCCGTTCTACCTCTCTTCCCTCCTCCACGCGCTCCAGATTCTTTGCTTTCATGATTAATGCTACTTTTTATTACTTATATCGTGTTTGTCTTCCTTTCGGGTGTATGTATTTAGCATATTTTGGTTTTGATTTAACTATGGCCAGGTCGAGCGGGCGAATGGTGCTGGAGCCCTTCTCTACGTCTGTCTGTCGGTCTGTGTGTCGGTTTGTCGGTTTGTGTCTCTCTCTCTCTTGGTATCTTTCACTCTTTCTTTTTTTTCTCTCTCTTGCCGTCTGTTTCTCTTTCTCTTTGTTTCTTTGCATCTCTCTCTCTCTCTCTCTCTCTCTCTCTCTCTCTCTCTCTCTCTCTCTCTCTCTCTCTCTCTCTCTCTCTCTCTCTCTCTCTCTCTCTCTCTCTCTCTCTCTTCCCTTTCCTTTCTTTCTCTTTCTCGCTCTGTTCCTTTCTTTCTCGTTCTCGTTCTCTTCCTTTCTTTCTCTCTTTCTCCCTTTCTCGTTCTCTTTCTCGTTATCCTCTCCTATGTTCTTCCCTTGTTTCCTGGTTGAGTTTTTATTCCCTCTTCCCACCGCTTTTTTTAACGCTTCCCCTTGTTTCCTCTTCCGTCTCCCTTTCCAGGCATTTTTATCTCACCGCTCTCTCTTCTCCTCTCTCTTCCCTTTCCTCCTTTCCCTCATCCTCGCTCCCGCCCTCCCCTTCCTCCTTCCGACTCTCCCCCCCCTCTTCCAACTTCCCTCCCTCCTCTCTTCACCCCCTCCCCTCCCCCCTCTCTCTCTCTCTCTCTCTCTCTCTCTCTCTCTCTCTCTCTTCTCTCTCTTCTCTCTCGCTCTCTCTCTCTCTCCTCTCTCTCTCTCTCTCTCTCTCTCTCTCTCTCTCTACCCTCCACTTCGCTATCTCAGTCCCCCTTCCCTCTTTTCTCTCATTTCCTGTCTCACTTCTTTTATTTTATCTCCCGTGTCCCTTTTTTTCTCCTTGCCGCCCCTCTCCCTCCCCCATGCCACGCCCACAGGGGATGCAGAGGCGTTGCACATCGCGGGGGGGGGGGTCGTTGCAGAGGGGCGAGGGGGCGCTGACGGAGGAAATGCTGAACGTTCCATCGCCTTCCGTTGCTCAGCCTGACCCCTTGCAACCCCCCCCCCCCCCCTCCCGCCTCTATTTCCTTTCTCTCCCTTCTCCCTTCCGACATTTCCGGCTCCTTGCCTTTCGTCCTTCTCTAGCCCATTCCTTTTCATCCTTCCCTAACCCTTTTGCTTCCCTTCTCTTCTCCTTCCTTCCCTAACACTTTCCCTTCCCTCTCCCCCTTCCCCTCTTCCCTCTTCCTCTTCCCTTCCCTAATACCTTCCCTTCCCCAATACCTTCCCTTCCCCCCTTCCGACATTCCAGCTTCTTCCCTTTCTCCCCCCTCCCCTCCCTTTCCCTACCCCTTCCCTATCCCTTTCCTTTCGCTCTAGACCCTGTACTTGGAGTCGGTTGGTGTCGGTCCGTGTTGGTCGGCTTCTCTGCGCGCGCTCTCTCTCTGCTTGCCGTCTTAGGTTAACGAAGGAATTCTTACTCTTTCAACAAGAGTTCTTATCGTAAGTCGTCGTCATCATCATTATCATCATTATCATCGTCGTCGTCATCATCATCATCATCATCATCATCATCATCATCATCATCGTCATCCATCATCATCATCATCATCATCATCATCGTCATCATCATCATCATCATCATCATCACATCCACGTACGCACGCACATAAAATACAGGCAGTAAATATGCATTATCTTCATCATCATCATCATCGTCATCAACATCAATAATCATCATCAATAATCATCTTTAATCATCATCTTTATTCATCATCATCTTCAATAATTCTTGCCACTTGGGAGTCGTTGCTTTATTCGAATGTGTGTGTGATTTGTCGCTTTACGTGTGCTCCTCGAATTGGTAATAAGGGAAACGGAGACAAAGAAAGGTATGGAAACAAAGGAAGGAAAGGAGAGGCAATAAATCAAGCGAAGCAAGAGCAGGGAAGGGAAGGCAATAAAAGGGGGGAAAGAGGGATGGGAAAGAACAAAAAAAGGGAAATGAGGGAAGGGGAATAAAGGGAATAAAGAAAAAAAAGGAATATGGGAAGGAAAAGAACGGAAATAAAAAAGAAAGAGGAAATGAGGGATGAGAATAAACACAAAAAGGGGAAGAAGGAAGGGAAACAACGAAAAAGTGTTAAGGAAGAAAGAGATAAAAATGGAAAGAAGCCAAGGGAAAGAATGAAAAAAGTGTTAAAAAGGGAAGAGAGAAAAAAAGATGGAAAGAAGGCAAAAGAAAGGCCGAAAAGAGTGGAAAGAAGGGAAGAGAGAGACCGAAAATGAAGCAGGGGAAGCAAGGCCGGCCAGGGAAGCCTCTCCCTCTCACCCGAGTCCTCACACCCCGGCGGCTCCTGTGGCTAATGCTCTGCACACGCCCCAGCTAATTTTTTTCTCTCGTTTTTCATCTCTTTTTTTTTTTTTTTTTTTCGTTTTCCATCTTTTTAATTTTTTTCGTTTTCCATCTTTTTCTTCTTTCTTCGTTTTTCATTTACTTTTTTTCGTTTTTCATCTTTTTTCTTCTTCGTTTTTTTTTTCGGTTTTAACATTTTTCTTTATTCGTTTTTCTTTCTTTTTTTCATTTTTAACATTTTTCTCCTTATTCGTTTTTCATATTTTTCATATTTAACATTTTTCTCTTCGTTTTTCAATTCATATTTCACTCCCTGTCTCGTTTTTCATCTTTTTTTTCCATTTCATTATTTTTGTTCTCGCTTCTTATCATTTTTCTCTTCGCTTTTCATTTCTATTTTGTTTTCCATTTTTCCTTCTCATTTTATCGGTCGTTTTTTCTACCTTTTTTGTCTCCCCTTTCTTTTATCACTTTTCTTCCGTTTTTATTTCTTTGTTCTCCCCGATTAGCGCCTTTCTCCTTTTATTCCTGTTATGCTTCTCATTGCATTTATCTAGTCTTTCATGTCTCAGGTTCGCACTCCCGTCTCGTGTTTTGTTTATTTTCGTCGCATTTATCGCATTTTCTCATCTCCGTTTCGTGTTTCTTTTACTTTTCTTCTTTTGTTGCAAACCGTGTCTCCGTTTCATCCGGCTTGAGGGGTTTCTACTCTCTTTTATTGTATATGTTTTCCACGTTTTTATTTATTTTTAATATAGTTTTTTTTTACATTTTGATTTTGCTTCCGTTTTTTTTAAATTTTGGTTTTGCTTCCGTTTTTTTTCGTATTTTCTTTTTATCCCTTTGGTTTGTTCGATTCTTTCACCTCCCACTTGCTGTTCGTCTTTCCTGTCCTCCTCCTTTCTCTTACTTTTCTCCTTTCCCTCCTCCCTTTAAGCTTTCCCTCTTTCTTCACCCATTTATTTGTCCCACTCCATTCCTGTCTTCACCTCGCTCCAACAGGAATATATATATATGTGTGTGTGTGTGTGTGTGTGTGTGTGTGTGTGTGTGTGTGTGTGGTGTGTATGTATGTATGTATGTATGTATGTATGTATGTGTATGTGCGTGTGTGTGCGTGTGCGTGTGCGTGTGTGTGTGCGTGTGTGTGTGTATGCGTGTGTGTATATGCGTGTGTATGTGTGTGCGTGTGCGTGCAGCTTCTATCGATGTCGAGAACACTGCTCCAGGGTGGTCGACCTGTGAGGGGAAAGCTGTTTATATCCTGCTTACTTTTTATTCCTTTTTAGATTTGGTTTAAATCCCGCGTTCTTTGTATTGTTCTTTACTGCCATTGTTCATATTTATTCATATCTATTATAATGTTTATATTTATTCATATCTTTCATAATGTTATATTTATTCATATCTTTCATAATGTTTATATTTATTCATATCTTCATAATGTTTGTATTTATTATCTTTAACAATAGCATTATTGTTAATATTATTATGATGATGATAGTGTGTATGTGATGGTGAGGGTGAGGGTGATGGTGATGATGATGAAGATAGTGCATATTTACTCAGAAAACCTTTGCCATGAAGGGTTGGTAGGTTTTTGTAAAGACACAGCCTTTATTTTTTTATTTTTACTTTTGTTTTGGCATGCGTCAGAGAGGCCTTTGTTACACGCTCTGCTGGTAGGCCTGCGTTGGAAGCATTGTGAGGGCTCTCGGTTGGCTGGCGGAGGCTTAGAGGAAGTGGGGGGGAGGGGGCGTGGGAGGGGAGAGGGGGAAGAGGCTTTGAGGGTGGGAGAGGGAGGGGAGGCTTTGAGGGAGAGGAGAGAGGGGGGAAGAGGCTTTGAGGGTGGGAGAGGGAGGGGGGGCTTTGAGGGAGAGGAGAGGGGGGAAGAGGCTTTGAGGGTGGAATGGGGGGGAGGCTTTGAGGGAGAGGAGAGGAGGGGCCTTTGAGGGAGAGATGGGGGCTGGGGCTTTGAGGGAGGAGGCATTTAGGGAGACGCGCATTCAGTTCTTGGTTGGTGGTGGTTGAGGGTCTTTTGTCGTTGCTGTTATTGATGTTGTTGATGATGGTGGTGGCGGTGGCGGTGCTTGGTCCTCCTGTCATTGTTTCCCTGTTTACTTTTTTCGCGTTGGTTATGTGCTGTCATTTGCTGGTTCGTCCTATTGTGTGTTTTTGTTGCGTTTGATTTGATTGATTGGGGTTGTTTATGCAGAATTTGATTATTTTGTGGCCGATCTTTCTCGCTTTTTTCTTTTTTTTTTTCTCTTTTGAACCTAATATACTGCGGTATTGAATTGAACCCCCCTCCCCCTCCCCCTTCTCTAGGGATCTGCGCGCTTTAGAAAGAGGGGGAAGAAAGAAAGGGGTAAGAGGGGTTAAGAAAGAATAGTGGATGGTGGAAGAAAGGCGGGAGGAAGAAGGGTTAAGAAAGAAGGGTGCAGGAAGGGAGGAAGAGGGTGAAGGGTGAGTAGAAAGGAGCAGGGGAGGAGGAGGAAGGAATGGATGAGTGGAGGGGAAAGGGAAAGCGGATAAGGAGGAAGAAGAGGGGAGGAGGGGAAAGGGAGTGAGAAGGGAGAGAGAAGACTAAATGGGAGGAGGAAGGGGGGAAAGGGGGAAGAGGGATGAGTGAAG
>NW_020868641.1:27262-39762 GCF_003789085.1 Penaeus vannamei | reverse complement strand
TTGCTGATAGCGAGTTATTGAAGAAGGGGAGGGAGGGAGGGGAATGGCAGAAGAGGGGATATGGGGAGGAAAGGACTTTGCTGAGCTGGCAGAACGGAAAATACGTAAATGCAACGTTTATTTTCCTTATTCTGTGTATCTGTTCTTGCTGTTGTTGTTATTATTATTTGTATTATCTTTTTAGAATATCGATAATAATAATTATTATTACTATTATTATTATTGTCGTTGTTGCTGTTGTGTTGCTATTTTTATAGTTATTATTATTATTAGTTGTATGCGGGTGTATGGTGGGAGTGTTGTCCTTGGTCACGTTTGAAAGAAAGAACTTGGCGTATGGGCGTGCGTAAGTGCATGTCTGTTCGTTAATTGGTCGTTAGCGTGCGCGGAATAGGCGAATTGGGGATACGAGGGAATAGGAGAATGGAGGGGGAAGGGAGGATGGGCAGGGGAGTAGGGAAATATAGGAATAAACGAATGTAAGTGAAGTGAAGGGAAGGGGAGATGAGGGGAGAACGCCAATAGGGATGTAGGGGAATAGACGGATGTTGGAGAATAAGGGAATCAAGGAAAGGGAGGGGGAGAATAAGGGAATATGTAAATACAGGGAAAGGGGAAAGAGGAAAGAATGGGAAGGGAAGGGAAGGGGGGATAGGCAAGTGTAAGAGAAGAGGAGAGAATGGACACGTGTAGCAGGCAAGTAGGGAAATAAGCCCCCCCCCCCCCCGCCCCCAAAAAAAAGACGAATATAGGGGAAGGGAAGTGAAAGCAAGGGAGAAAGGCAAATGCAAGGGGGGGAGGGAAAAAGGGGGGGCGAACGGAGAGAGGCAAGGAGGGAAATAAACCCAAAAAAAGACGAATGTAGGGGAAGGGAAAGAAGGAGAGAGAGAGACAAATGCAAGGGGGGGGGAAAAAGGGGTGGCGAGGAAAGAGGGAAAGAAGGCAAAAAGGCCAGTGTAGGGAGAGCGAAGGGAAGGCCCATCGTAACATGCTCCAGCGGCGACGGCGGGGGGAAGGGAGAAAGGGGGGTGGGGGGGGGGGGGGAGATCCAGTATACTTCCACGATCAATATATTTTCCAAGTGAGTCGGAACGAAGGCCTGAGTAATGGTGTATGGGTGTGGGGTGGAAGGGGGGGGAGAGTGAGTAGAGTGAGTGAGTTAGTGAGTGACTTTGTGTCTGTCCGTGTGAGTGAGGGAGTGTTTGTGTGTGTCTTGGGTGAGTGACTTTGTGAGTAATTGTGTTGAGTGTGTCTGTTGTCTGTTTTTTCTTTGTTGTCTGTCTGTTTGAGTAAAGGAGACGTAGTTGTGTGTGTGTGTGTGTGTATGGAGATTGTTGAGAGAGAGAGAGAGAGAGAGAGAGAAGAGAGAGAAGAGAGGAGAAGAGAAGGTAGGGGACGAAGTGAGGTGATGGATTGAGTGTAGTAAGAGACGAGGGAAAAAAAGGAAGAGTGGAAGAAATGGAGAGAAAGAGGGGAAGAGCTACACTTGGGAAAAAGGATGAGGGGAGAGAAGAGGGAAAGAGAAAGAGAGAGAGAGAGAGGAGAAAAAACGAGAGAGATTGATTGAGAATTAGTGAAGAGAGAGGGACCGGGAGAGAGAGAGGGTAGAAGGTATTGTAGAGAGGGGAGACAACAGGGTCGATAGGGAGGGTAGAGGGATAAGGGTGGACGCTACACGAGGGGAAGGTGTAGAGAGAGAGAAAGAGGGAGGGAAAGAGGGGAGATTGTTGACGAAAAAGGAGAGCGTGGAGGGCGAGCATTTTGAGGGTAGTAGGTGGTGTGAAAGGTTTTTTGCATGTGTGCGTATGTGTGTGTGTGTGCATGCGTGTGTGTGCGTGTGTGCGTGTATGTGTGTATGTGTAAGTAGGTAGGTGGTTGGTTAAATAAGCACGTAGAGTGGGGTATGTAATGAAGGCACAGACGTAAGCAAAACAACAAGTAATTACCTAAAAAGGTGAAGAGATAGGGGTGGCGAGGATGAGTGACGAAAGGAAGGCGAAGGAGAAAGAGGAAGAGAGAGAGAAAAGAGAGGAAAATTGGGGAGCAGACAGATGATGATGATGTACGACCTCGAATGATAAACGATACGACTACATTTCGTGTGTGACGGGACTTTAATGTGGCATCGCTGTCGCAGGAGGAGATGAGAGAGAGAGAGAGAGAGAGAGAGAGAGAGAGAGAGAGAGAGAGAGAGAGAGAGAGAGAAGAGAGAGAGAGAGGAGAGAGAGAGAAGAGAGAGAGAGAGGGGAGAGAGAGAGGGAGAGAAAAGAAAGAGGGAGGGAGAAAGAGAGAGAGGGAGGGGGAGAAAAAGAGAGAGAGGGAGAAAAAAAGAGAGAAAGAGAAAAAAGGAGAGAGAGAGAGATGTATGTGTATACGAGTATACTCATGCACGAGTGAGTGAATGAATGAGTGAGAATGGGGAGAGGGAAAAGGAGTGGCGAAAGAAAAGAAAGGAAGACCAAAAAAAAAAATGTCTCAGGCGAGGATTTTTATTCATTTTCTCCCCACCCGAGATATTACCCTCGCATTTTTTCTCTCTCTCTCTCTCTCTCTTGTCTGGTTGCTCCGGCGCTTGTAACCGGTCACGTGACGGGAATGGTGACTTAATGCCCAGTATTTTCAAAGGCATCTGTTTACGCTTGTGGGTGATGGCGGTTCCGGGGCGACGGGCAATCAAGTGATACTGTGATGGCGGAGAGGGAAGAGGAAGGGAGGGAGGAGAATAGGAGGAAAGGGAGAGAGGGAAGAGAAGAGAAGAGAAGAGAGGGAGGAGAAGAGAAGAGAAGAGGAGGAGGAGAGATAGGAGGGAGGGAGAGGGAGGAGAAGAGGAAGAAGGAGGAGAAGAGGAAGAGATGAAGAAGAGAAGGGGAGGAAGAAAGAGGGAGTGGGAATGGGAAGGGGGAGGGGAAAGGAGAAGAGTGAGAAGAATATAGAAAGGAAAGGGGAAAGGAGAAGGAAGAAGAAGAAAATACTTGGGGTGTAAAGAGAGGAGGCAGGAGGGAAAGATAAGAAAATGAGAAAAGTTTGCGGGAGGGGAGACGGGAGAAGCGGAGGGAAGGAGAAGTTATAGGAAGGGACTTAACGTCGCCGGGAAGCTCGCTACCTCCTTCCCGAGCCAGCTGGCCTCCTTCCTTAATTACGCGTCTCTTGTAAACATTCCTCATCTTTGCCTCCTTCCCCTTTCTCTTGTTTTTCCATCCCCGGCGTCTTCTTCTTTTCCCTTAACCCCTCCTCCTCTCTTCCTCCTCCTCTCCTTTCTTCCTCCTTCTTTCCTCTCTCTTTTCTCTTCTTCCTCCATCCCCTCTTCCTTCTCCTCCTCCTCTTCTCTCCTCCCTCCTCCTTCTTTCTTCCCCTCCTCTCTCTTCTTCCCCTCCTCTCTCCTCCTCTCCTGCCTCATCTTTTTTCCACCTGCTCCACCTCGTCCCCCCCTCCCCCCCTTCCCTCCCCCCCGCGCCCAAGGGAGTAAAAGGAGGAGTCCGGGATGGAGCTATTTATGTGTTTGCTTGCTGCGAGGATAAGGAAGAAGTTAGTGGGGAAGGGCGGCCCTTTATCTAATGTTTGTATGTGCGCGTGGCTGTGTGTCCGTGTCTGGCTCCGGAGCTATTAGTGTGTGCGAATGTGTGAGAGTGTGCGTGAATGTGTGTGTGAGTTCGTGTCTAGGTCTGGCGCTAGGGCTGAGTGTGTTTGTGCGTGTTCGTGTGCGTGCGCGCGCGTCCCGGTCTGGGTCTTAGGCAGTGTTTGTGCGTGCGTGCGTGTGTGTGTGTCTGTCTCTCTCCCTGTGTGTGTGGGTGTTTCTATTTCTATTTGTTTTTGTTGATGTGTCAATGTTTGCGCGCTGGCTGCCCCGTGACCGGACAAGGTCAACAGTGATTATCCGAGGCGCTGCCGGAGGCGGGCGAGTCGGCGAGCCGGGGCGGTCTTCCAGGGCCGAGGCGATGGCATTCCGCGCGCCCAACTCCGCCTCTCTCAAACTACTTCTGCGGAGGTTCGGAATGGACCATTGTTGCAAATGCACACTTGCACAACTCTCGACCAACACAAGAGACTTGGGTTTTTACCCCCTCGACGCACGCGCGTGTGCACACACGTTCTCCCTGCTTCTAGCTCGCTCGCTCATACCAGTAGGCGGGAAGTCTCTTCCTCTTCCTCTCTTCCTCTTCCTCTCTTTCTCTCTTTCTCTTCCTCTCTCTCTCTCTCTCTTCCTCTTCCTCCTCTCTCTCTCTCTCTCTCTCTCTCTCTCTCTCTCTCTCTCTCTCTCTCTCTCTCTCTCTCTCTCTCTCTCTCCCTCCCTCCCTCCCTCCCTCCCCTCCCTCCCCCTTCCCCTCCCCTCCCTTCCTCCCCTCCCTTCCCTCCTTCCTCCTTAATCGCCGTTACTTCAGCTCACTTGTTAGAGCACGCACTCATGTGAGGGAGAGAGCGTGATTCACATGAAAGAAAGTGTGATTGCTACCCTCTGCTGATGGTATTCACCGAGTAAATGGAGGTTTGATACCAAAACAGTCGAGTTGGGGAAGGAGGCGGTGGTAAGGAGGAGAGGAGAGGCGGAGGGAGGGAGGGAGGCGGAGGAGGAGAGGGAGGCGGAAGGAGAGGAGAGGCGGGAGGAGAGGGAGCGGAGGGGAGGGAGGAGGGGGAGAGGAGGAGAGGAGAGGCGAGGCGGAGAAGGAGAGGGGAGGCGGAGGAAGGTGGGAAGAGCTAGAGGGAGGAGAAGAGAGTCAGAGAAAAGCGAGGAGAAGCAGAGAAAGATGAGGAGGATGAAAGGAGAAAAGGGATGGAGAAATAGGAGAGAGCTTCAAGGGATGAGAAAGGAGGCGCAGGAAATGGATAGAGAAACCTGAAAGAAAGCTTGAAGAAAAGACGCGAAAGAGCGGAGGAAGAAAAAGAAGATAAGGAGGAGGAGGAGGAAGGGGGAAGGAGGGGCATAGCAATCTTCTGGGGAATTAGCGGAATGCGAGCAAGTGCGATGGCGTGTATTTCCCAAGGCCGAGGAAGACTAGCAGGGAAGGAAGGAAGGAAGGAAGGAGAGAAGAGGAGGAAGGCTTGGTGGCTGTCTGCAGTGTGGCTGGGTTTCTTCGTGGGGATGGGAAGGAGTTGATAGGATGAGGAGCAGGGAGAAGGATGGATGGATAGATGGGTAGATGGATGGATTGATGGGTAGATGGATGGATGGATAGATAGATAGATGGGTGGATAGATAAATGGATGGATGAATGGATAGATAAATAGAAAGAAATTGGATGCATTTTTTTCGGATAGGAGGAGGAGGAAGAGGAAGGGAGTCGATAGAAGAAGACGAAGAAAGCAGGAGGCAGATAAATGGAAGGATTGATGGAGATGGAAAGGAGTTGAGAAAGGAAGGCGGAGAGAGAGGGAGGGTAGATAGATAGATAAGTAGATGGACGGAAAGGCTATGGACCTCGATTACGATTTCGGTGAAGGCCAAGAATCTTCTAGAAGGGAGGGACTGGAAGGCCAAGAAGGAGAAACGCAAGGAAAGGTGAACGAAAGCTTCGAGAAGGCAAGGAAGGTGGAGGAAGAGCAAAGGAGGGGGTGGGGGAGGTTAGAAGATGAGGTGGTCGGATCGAAAGGGAGGGAGGGAGGGAGAGAGAGGGTAAGGGAGAGAGGGAAAGTTTGCGAAGGGGAAGAGGAGGGTGAGGAAGACGGGGGAGGGAGAGAGAGAGAGGGAGGAGGAGAGGAAGAGGGGGAGGTGGGGAGGGGTGGGTGGGGTGGGGAGGGCGGGGCAAGGGTTTTTAGCAGCAAGGACCCAGGCTTGGGGAGGTTTAGCCTGGTTTTTATTGAGTTCAGGGGGAATAGTAAGGGAATGGGGGGATGGGGGAGAAGGGGGAGGGGGAGGGGAGGGGAGGAGACGAGAGGGTTTGGTCGACGCCCCTGGGATGGCTCGACGATCGATATCCACAGCTTCGAACTTCCCCTGCTCTCCCCCCCACTCTCTCCCCTCTCACCCCCCTCCTTCCCTTAACCCCAGCCCCTCCCTTCAAATGGCTCTGAGATGGTCGCCACTGAGGGAATTGGGGTAGGGGAGGAGGAGGAAGGGTGGGCCGGGGGGGAGGAGGGAGCTCGGAAAGGGAAGGAAGGAGAGTAATGGAAGGGCGCAAGGAGTCGGAGGGGAGAAGAGGAGAAAGAGTGAAGAAAGAAGACGCGGCGTTGTGGAGAAAAGAGGAGAGGAGGAGGAGGAACAGGAGGAGGTGGAGAAAATTAGCAAGAAGGAAAAGGATTGAAGAAAAAAAAGAAGAAAAAGATATAAGAGAAAGTAAGAGTTTGAAGGGGTGCAAGAGGAGGAGTGGGAGGAGGGAGGAGTGGAGTGAGGAGGAGGAGGAGGAGGGAGGAGGAGGAGGGAAGGAGGAGACACGCAAGAAATAGTAGTGTGGCTGGGTCTTTTAAAGGGAGGTGGCGGTGGAGGGTGTGGTCAGGTGGAAGGGGGTGTGGTCAGAAGAGAGGAACGGACGGGGAGAGGAGGGAAGGCACGGGTCGGGGGGGGGAGAGAGAGAGAGAGAGAGGAGAGAGAGAGAGAGAGAGAGAGAGAGAGAGAGAGAGAGAGAGAGAGAGAGAAGAGAGAGAGAGAGAGAGAGAGAGTAGGGCCTTGCGAGTAGTGACTGTATGGTAGAGGGGAAGGCATGTGTGTGTGTTGGGGGGGGGGGGGAGGCAGGACGTCAGGCGCTCTTCGTAGTCTGTGACCTGGCCTGCTTGAGAGGAAAGTGAGAGTGAGAGTGAGAGTGAGAATTGAGTGAATGAGTGAGTGTGTGTCTCTCTCTCTCTCTCTCTCTCTCTCTCTCTCTCTCTCTCTCTCTCTCTCTCTCTCTCTCTCTCTCTCTCTCTCTCTCTCTCTCTCTCTCTCTCTCTCTCTCTCTCTCTCTCTCGTTTCTTCCTTTCTTTCTTTTTCCTTCTTCCTTTTTCCTTCTTCCCTTCTTCCTTTTTCCTTCTTCCCTTCTTTTCGCATCCAACTTTCTCGCGGATTGCAATGGCGAAGGCAGAATTAAAGAAATATTGAAGGAGATCGGCGGAAGAAAAGGAGAACGAGTGAGCGAGGAAACTGGAGGGTGGTTGCGGCTGACGTTGGGAAGAGGACAGGAGGACGGGGCTGCGCGGGAGGAGGAAGAAGGAAGACGAGAAGGAGGGGGAGGAAAAGGAAGAGGAGGAGGAGGAAAATGAAGAGGAGGAGAGGAGGAGGAAAAGGAAGATGAGGGGGGAGGAGGAAAAGGAAAGGAGGAGGAGAAGGAGACGAGGAGGAGGAAGAAAAGGAAGAAAGAGGGGAGAGGAAGGAGAAGGACAGGGACTCAGGAGGAGGAAGAAAAGGAAAAGGAAGACGAGGAGGAGTAGGAGGAGGAGTACGATGACAAGGAATGGGGGGTGAAGAAGGGGACAGGGGAGAAAGAGGGAGAAGAGGGGGATCAAAGGGAAGAAAGAAGGAAGGGGCGGGGCAGAGGGAGGGAGGGAGGGGAGCGCGAGAGGTGACGCGGCGGGGAGAGCTTGTGATCGGAGCTTGCTGGTCGACGGAAGTTCAGGAGGGACGGGGCGATGGGCCTAGACGCCGGCCGCCCCGCCGCCGCGAGTCTCAATCTGCCGAGATGAAATCGTGACCCCCCCCCCCCCCTCTCCTCTCTCTCTCTCTCTCTCTCTCTCTCTTCTCTCTTCTCTTCTCTCTCTTCTCTCTCTCTCTCTCTCTCTCTCTCTCTCTCTCTCTCTCTCTCTCCTTTCCCTCCTCCTTCTCTTCTCTCTCCTCTCTCTCCCTCTCTCTCTCTCCCTCTCTCTCTCTCTCTCCCTCTCCTCTCTCTCTCTCCCTCTCCCTCTCTCTCTTCCCTCTCCTCTCCACCCACCACCTCCCCGAGATCGTCTCTCTTCCCTCTTCGCTTCTCCTCATTCTCCTCTTTCGTTTTGGGTCTAACCACTGCTTCCGTTTTGTTTTGTTTTCCCCGTCTCGTTTCTATCATCTGAGTTATCTTTTGATTTCCTTCTTCACCTCCCTTCCTTCTTCATCCTTTGCTTCCATTCTCTCCACTTCCTCTTCGCTCTCCTCCATCAATTATCCTTATCCCAACTCTATCCCTTCTCTCTCTCTCTCGTCTGTCAGTCTCCCCCCTTCCTTTATGTCTCCTCCTCCCCTGCCATCCTCCTCCATTCTTCAATCTCTACTTCCACTTCCCCTCTCCCTCTTCTTTTTTTCTACTTCTTTCTTCCTCCTCCTCCTACTTTTCTTCTTCTTCCTCCTCCTCCTCCAACTTTTCTTCTTCTTCCTCCTCCTCCTCCATCCTGGCATCCCCAAGTGATCTCGCTCATTTATGTTTCTTAGAGTTGCTTCTGGAGTCTGTTTTTTGCGGTGGGGGCGCACTGGCCTTTGGTATTACTGTTCTCCTTTTAGGTTTTGTTTCATTATCCTTTTCTTTTATCTGTTTGCATCCCCTCTCTCTTTCTTCTCCATCTGCTTGCTGCTACCACCATTATCATCGTCTTTTCCCTCCCATCCCGTTCGCGGCCTACGTGGTTTTCGGGTGTGTTTTGACTCCTCGGTGGAGGCTCTCGGGGAAGGTCGAGAAGGCTTGGTTCAACACGGGTGTTAATGAGACTGGGGATGAGGGAGAGATGGGAGAAGGAGAAGGGGAGATGGAAGGGGAAAAGAAGAGAAGAGAAAGAGGAGGAGAAGAAGCAAATGAGAGGGAGAGAGAAATTGGCGTTATGTATGTATGGTTGTGTTGTGTATGTTATGTGTGTATGTGTGTGTGTGTGTGAGTGGGTGTGGTGTGGTGTGAGAAGAGAGAGAGCGAGAGAGAGAGAGAGAGAAGAGAGAGAGAGAGAAGAGAGAGAGAGAGAGAAGAAGAGAGAGAGAGAGAGAGAGAGAGAGAGAGGAGAGAGAGTAGAGAGAGGAGAGAGAGGAGGAGAGAGAGAGAGAGGGAGGTGGGGAGGGGGGGGGAGGGGGTAATTAATAACTTTCGAAACATGCACAAGTTCGTAGTCAAGCAAACCTCGAGCTGTGACTTCTGGGGTTGTCTGATAGCTGCGAAGGAAGGGAATAGGCATGAGAGATAAGGATGAATGAGGAGATAAGAGAGGAAACCAGAGAGAAGAAAGGAAGGGGAAAAAAACGACTTTAAATGCGACGATAAGGCGGAGAAAGGGTGTAAAAGTTAAAGAAAACGGAGAGGAAGAGGAATGGGAAGAGAGAGAGAGAGGATTAAAAGGAGGAAAAGCACAAGGGAAGCGGGAGAAGAATGAGGGGGAAAGGGAGGAAGAGGAAGGGAAAAAAATGGGAGAGGGAAAAAACATCGTAGGATAAGAAGGAATCAGAGGAGGAAGGAAGGAAGGAGGAAGGAAGGAAGGAAGGAAGGAAGGGAAGGAGAGAGAGAAGGAAAGGAGGGAAGGAAGAAGGAAGGGGGAGGAAGAGAAGGAAAAGTCGTAGCGAAGTAATGGATCCTGCAGTATAAATGGGCTTTTTGGTGCCAGCGTGACCTGTTCCTGGAAAGGTCACCGGAGCGGCTCAAGTCTGGTTCTGGTTGGTTCCCGGAGGTCAGGAGGTGGCAGAAGTCGTGTCCAGAAAGTCGTCTCATTTTTATGGCTTGTCACTAATTTTTTTGTCTTCCTCTTGTATTTATGTCTTTCCTCCTTTCCCTCTCCTTCCTTCCTTCCCCCTCCCTCATACCTCTCGTTCCCCCTCCCTCCCCCTCCTTCCTCTCCCTCCCTTCTTTCCTTCCTCTCCCTCCCTTCCTCCTCTCTCCCTCCCTCCCCTCTCCCTCCCTTCCTCTCCCTCCCTCCTCCCTCCTTTCCTCCTTCCTCTTCCGTCCGTCCCTCCTTCCCTCCCTCTTTTTCTCCCTCTTTTCCATCTCCCTCTCACTCTCTCTCGCCCCCCAGTTGGAGCGAGGATGATGCAAGTACACGTTCCCAGAGTGGCTTTAAGAGTTTTTAAAGAGAAGCTGAAAACCTATCACTGATTTCGCCTCTAGCCGTGGGGCATTTTTTCCTACTTTTATCTCCTTTCTTGTCTTTTCTTCGTATTCTCGAGAAATGAAAGGGAAAAGAGAGGGAGAAAGCATACATAAAGTAATGCAAGTTGGAGGTATGTTCAGCCGACACATCGTGAAATGGACAGGGTGCATTTTTTAAGATTATTAATTTCGTTTTTTTTTTTTAATATTTTTTAGGAGGATTGTTTTATTATTTTTCATGTTTTTTATTCATATTTTTCGGGTAGTTTTTTTTTTTTTAAGGGGAGTTTTTGTGTTATTAAGGGGAGTTTGTTATTTAATGGGAACGTGTAGGAAGCAGTCGTTATAGGGGGGGGATATCGTTATAGAGACGTCTTTATAGGTAGAAAAAAATTCTGCACGTTTCTGATTGGTTGACGGAGTGTAGGGTCTTTTCCGATTGGTTGAGAAAGACCTGAGTGTGTTTGTGATTGGTGGAGTGAGTCTTTTTGTGATTGGTTGAGAAAGATCTGTTGAGTTTTTGTGATTGGTTGAGAAAGATCTGAGAGTGATTGTGATTGGTTGAAGAGAGTCTGGGGGAGTCTCTTCCGATTGGTCGAGAAAGATCTGAGAGTGTTTTGGAATGGCGGAGAGAGTCTCGAGAGTCATTTATGTTCGGTTGAGAGTGCGTGAGGAACAATACGATGAGTGTAAGCGACGCCAAGGACATTCGCGATGGAGGGAAAAGGAAAAAAAGAAAAAAAAAACTAATGGCGTTATGATTGGTGGCGCCGGGAAGATTGTGAAGAGGGCGCGTGACAAGAATTACGATTGGTGGAGATGACGCGGGTGGTGGGGTTGGGGTGGGTGGGGGGGGAGAGAGTGCGGCGAGGAATTTACGATTTTGGTGGAAGGAGATCCTCGAAGGGGCCGTTGCCATTGGTGGTGGAGAGACTTGCGAGAGGTGGAGATCGCGCCCGAGGCAATGTGATTACGGGCGGAAACGGAGAGGAACGGGCCCCCCCCCCCCCGAGTCTGAGGGAAACGTTGTTAAGAGGGTCGTGTTTAATGCAAGATTGATGGAGTGTTCTTTGAGAGGAGAGACAGGGGGGGGGGGTGAGAGAGAGACAGGGGGGTGAGAGAGAAGACAGGGGGGTGAGAGAGAGACAGGGGGGGTGAGAGAGAGTCAGTGGGGGGTGAGAGAGAGACAGGGGTGTGAGAGAGAGACAGGGGGGTGAGAGAGAGACAGTGGTGTGAGAGAGAGACAGGGGGTGTGAGAGAGAGACAGGGGATGTGAGAGAGAGACAGGGGTGTTGAGAGAGACAGGGGGGTTGAGAGAGAGGACAGGGGGGGAGTGAGAGAGAGACAGGGGGGGTGAGAGAGAGACAGGGGGGGGTGAGAGAGAGACAGGGGGGGTTGAGAGAGAGACAGGTGGGTGGGTGAGAGAGAGACATGGGGGGGTGAGAGAGAGACCAGGGGGGGGTGAGAGGCGAGGACAGGGGCGTGAGAGAAGACAGGGGGGTGAGAAGAGAGACAGGGGGTGTGAGAGAGAGACAGGGGGTTGTGAGAGAGAGGACAGGGTGTCAAAAGAGAGAGAAGACAGCGGGGTAGCGACGCGAGGAAGAGAGATGGTAGACGGAGGAGAGAGAGAGAGAGAGAGAGAGAGAGAGAGAGAGAGAGAGAGAGACGACGGAGAGAAGAGAGAGGAGAGAGCTAGGGAGGGTGAGAGAAAGAGGGAAGGGTGAACGGAGAGAGAGGGAGGCAAGGGCTGAGAGAGAGAGGTAGGTTGAGAAGAGGAGAGGGAGGAGTGAGATGAGAGGGAGGGGTGAGAGGACGAGAGGAGGGGTGAGAGAGAGAGGGGAGGGGTGAGAGAGAGAGGAGGGTGAGAGAGAGAGAGAGAAGAGAGAGGAGAGAGAAGAAGAGAGAGAGAGAGAAGAGAGAGAAAGAGAGAGATGAGAGAGAAGAGAGGAGGGATGAAGAGAGAGAGAAGAGAGAATGGAGCGATGAGGGAAGGAGGGAGAGAGAAGAATGGGATGGATGGGATTTAAGGATTGGGATCAAGGGATCACGGTGGGATTTTCAGAGAAGAGATGTATTAAAAAGGAAAAGTTGGTTTCTGGAAATAGTTCCAAAAGTGAGATCTAAGAAGAAGAAGAAAAAAAAAAAAAATATAGATATATTATACACTTTGATGAGAGTACCCGAAAGGAAAATAGAGATGTTTGATAGAGAGAGACTCGGGGAAAGCGAAATAGGTTGATGGAAGTAGGGTGGGGAGGGTAGGGGTAGGGTAGCGGGAGGGGAGGAGGGAAGCTTTTATGTGCTCTGTACTGTGTAGGAAAACGATAGGGGGCGGAGAGGGGGAGCGAGGAGCGAGAGAGAGGCTAGGGAGGGTAACAAGGGGACAGGGAGGTCTCTATAATGAACGAAGGGAAGGCTTTAGAGAGACGGAAGAGAGGGTGATGGAAGGGAAGCTTTCTCTCTCTCTCTCTTCTCTCTCCTCTCTCTACTCTGCATCTCTATCATCTCTCTCTACTTCTCTCCTCATCTCTCTCTCTCTCTCTTCTCTCCTCTCTCTCATTCTCTCTC
>NW_020868640.1:1194464-1198907 GCF_003789085.1 Penaeus vannamei | reverse complement strand
TATATATACATAAGTACATATAAAACAATATACTATATATATTCAAAACATTACCCTCAAAACCACATATATATGTATGTATACATACATCGACACGTACACAACCACACAACCACACACGCATATACATGCATACATACATACACGTTGTATGTGTGTGTGCATATATGTATATATATACCTGTATATATGCATATGTGTTGTGTGTTTATGTAAAGAGAGAAACGTCGGAGAAAACAGAAAAAACCAATTAATAGTGAGTGATTGGCAGCAGAGTCTTGTAAGAAAGAAAGAGAGAAGGGAAGAAAGAAAAAAGATAACAGCTGTCTAATGCAGATCTTCACAATAATGCTTGCTTTTGTTACACTCTCCTCTCCCCCTTCAGTTACCATCACCCAACTGTTTGCTTGTCTAACAATATAACCACCCAACCATCCAACCATCAAACCAGCCTAGCGTCCTACTAACCACCCAACCACCTAACAACCTAACCCTTAGCCATAAACCACCAACCATCAAATCTAACAATCCACCTATCTAACCACCAAACCATCTAAACGTCCAACTATCTAACCATCGAACCATCTAACAACCCAACCGCCCAACCATCTAAATATCTGATCGTCTAACTATCCAATCTTCTAACCATCTAACCATCTAACGATCCAGCTATTAACCATCTAACAACAAAACCATCCAACCCACCTAAAACAACCATGACCATCTAAACGTTCATAAAGATTAAACCGAACCATCTAACCATCCAACGACCTAACAACCTAACATCAAACCATCTAACAACCCAACATCTAACCACCGAACCATCGAAAAGGACGATCATCTAACTACCAACGACCTAACACCATACATCTAACCACCTAACCGTCAACCATCTAAAAAACCGAACCACACAACCATCTAACAACCTAACCATCCAACATTTTATCTAACAACCCAACATTCCAAACATCTAACCACCAAACCATCTAAACGTTTAACCATCTAACAACCCAACCACCTAACCACACAGCCACATAACCATAAATTATAATCCAGCCATCTAACCATCCAATCTTCTAACCATGGAACTACTATACCCTACCTACCTCTCTTCCGTCTTTAATATCCATCTTTGTATCTTGCTATGTACTAATCTACTTAGCTATATCTACCTATCTTATCTATCCGATTCTCTATCTAGCCACCTAACCTAAATTTTTATATAATTCAACTATCTACCTAATCTGTTTTGTTTTAGTGTATCCTGATATGTAATCTGTTATTTGATCTATTTTATCTACCTATTATCGTTAAATGTATAATAACACCAACGCACGACGTACACGGCGCACACACCACCAACACACAGCACACACCACCGCCACACGTACACGCACACACACGTACACGTCACACGCACACAGACGGCACACACACCAAAACACAAACAGAACAAAGCCACACATCTTTAAAACAACACATCTACACACACAGCAGCCACACTGACACAGACACACACATGTGACACGCACGCACACCACACACAAAATATATGATATATTAATATATATATATATACCTATAAGTATACTAATATATATATAAACATGCGAATCCATCTGGTGTTGCTTCACCTCATCCGTTCTGCGTGACGTCAGCTCCGCCTTTTTCACAACGAATTTTCTCAAGAAATCAAACACTTCTTGTCTACATTTCATCACCACCTTTGCAACATCATGCATATGTTGCACCGTGATGCATCCTTCATAATCAAGATATCATTTTCATCCCAACATCTATCCATCAATCAAAATGTGGCAACGCAGCGAAGGTTCCAGTTTGGCAATTTTTTTTCCTTTTTTTTCCTTTTCGGAGTATAAATATTTATGCATTCACGTCGAGTATCACACAAGATATAAATGATATTGCAGAAGGTTCGTTGTAAGATTGCACTGATATCGTCCTAATGCAAGAAATGTGATTAAATCAAAACATAAATGCAAGTAGACATTAAGTGTGGGTAATGTATCACCAAAGTCAGGAATGATAACGGATGCTAATCAACCAGGAATTGGCAGGTGTTCATTAAGACTCACATTTTACCGTTGAGAGAATATTTGTTTTTGTTTCCTTTTTTTCCTTCTCGCTATTTATTTCTGTCTGGACTTGTATAATTACATACTTAGGGTATTCACTTGCAAAGCAGGACAGATATTCATGCAAACGCTTGTGTGTGTGTCTATACTTGCGGACTTACACTCAGATGTGCTTGTGACATGTATGTGGTTTTATCAGTGTGTGTGTTTTATTAATATTTACATATAGTGTATATAAATATTATATATGTATCATATATATGCACACATTTATATACGCACACACATATATATGTATATATATATATATATATATATATATATAATATATAATTATATAAATATATTAATACACTATATAGTATGTAATATATATATATATGTATACGTATATAGTAATATAGTATTAGCTATCGTATAGTATATATATATATCATAAACTATATATAGCTATATATATATATTATATACACGTATGTATGGTATGCATATATGGTGTATATATGTATGTATAGTAGATAGATCAGAATAGAAAAGATATAATATTATATATAATAATATATATTACATATTATATATAGACTATAATATGTGTATAACATATATATATATAATATATACATATATATACATATATATACGTAATACCCTATTACATATATATACATTATATAGTATATACATATATATATAGGTACATATATATACAATTATATAAAATAAAGACATAAAATATTATGGAAATATATTATATATATAGATATATATAACATATATATATACATATATAATACATATATATATAGATAAGATAGATTAGATTAGATAGATATTACATATATATATGCATATATATAATTATAAATAGACACACATATACAGTACAACACACATCACACATAGTTATTACAGAATATGTATATATATTATATTATATAAAATAATATATATATAATATATATATATGTATTATGTATAATATGTATAGTATGTAATATATGCTTATATAATGTATACTTGTATATATGTATATATGTATAGTATGTATACTATGTATATGATGTATATATGTGTATATAATGTATATATGTATATATTATAATTATGTAATATAATGTATATTATGTATATATGTATATATATGTTATATATGTATATAGTATGTATATGTATAATGTATAGTATGTATATATAGTATATATGTATATATGTATATTATGTATATTATGTATATAATATGTATTATATGTATATATGTATATATGTTATATGTATATAGTGATATATGTATAATATATGATATATATGTATATATGTATATAGTATATTATATATATATATATATATATATATATATATATATATATATATAACATACATACATACACCCCCCCCAAACGCACGCCTTCCACACCCCACGTATCAATCCATCAATGAGCGCAGATTGCTTGGTTCCAAGAAGGCGCCCTCGCACGCACGCACGCACTCATCCATCGCAGCATCTCGGTTGACCTGGCTAATCTGTGGCGCCCCGCGAGAGTCGTGGGCGGCCTCCCGCCCCTCCCCTTCTGTCTGGGCTTTCTGCTTTTTGAGAGAGAGAGAGAGAGAGAGAGAGAAGAGAGAGAGAGAGAGAGAGAGAGAGAGAGAGAGAGAGAGAGAGAGAGAGAGAGAGAGAGAAAGAGAAAGAGAGAGAGAGATGGGGGGGAGGGGGGAGAGGGAGAGAATACGAAAGCGGGAGAGGGGGGACGAGAGAGAGAGAGAGAGAGAAAGAATGAAGAAAGAAAGAAAGAGAAGAAAGAGAGGGAGGAGAGGAAGAGAATACGAAAGCGGGAGACGGGGAGCGAGAGAGAAGAAAGATTAGGGAGAAGGTAAGAATGGAAGGAGAGAAGGAAAGGAGGAGAGTATGGGGAAGGATTAGGATGAGAGGAAGGAGATATGGAAAGAAGGGAACTAAAAGGGGGGTGAGAGAGAGTGAAGGGAGAAAGGATAAAAGGTGGAAGGAGAGAATGAAAAGGGAAGTGAGAGAGAAAGCGAGAATAAGAAGGAAGACGAGTGGGATAAAGAAGTAGAAAGTGTATATTGAGAGAGAGAAAGGGACGAAGACGATAGACAGACAGACAGACAAATAAAGAAAACCAGACAGATAATGAAGAGAAGATAATCAGATACAGACCCCTGCCCAATAAAGATGAACCGAAGACACACAGACAGACCAAAAAGACTCTTCCTTTCTCTTTCTTTCTTTCTTTCTTTCTTTCTTTCTTTCTTTCTTTCTTTCTTTCTTTCTTTCTTTCCTCTTCTCTCTCTCTCTCCTCTCTCTCTCTCTCTCTCTCTCTCTCTCTCTCTC
>NW_020868640.1:1181964-1186964 GCF_003789085.1 Penaeus vannamei | reverse complement strand
AAAAACCACTCTTCGTTTTAAGGAAGAAGTACCCAAAAAAAAGCGAAAAATATGCAGTATCAGCAGAAAATCAAGATAGTGCTAATTGCAGGTTTAAACCACTAATGAAAATGAAAATAAGTTGTTAGAATATAATGGTCTCCGGCGTGCCAATGTTAATGAAGATGTGGAACGAAAGTGAGTGTTTGGGATAATGGGGAGGATGGGAGGGAGAAAAGGAGAGAGGAGAAGAGGGAGAGAGAGGAGAGAGGGAGAAGGAAAGGAGAGAGGAGAGATAGAGAGAGGAAGAGAGAGAGAGGAGAGGAGGAGAGAGAGAGAAGGAGAGGAGAGAGAGAAGAGAGAGGAGAGGGAGAGATAGAGAGAGGAAGGAGAGAGAGAAGGAGAGAGGAGGAGAGAGAGAGGAAGGAGAGGGAGAGGGAGAGAGGAGGAGAGGAGAGGAGAGATAGAAGAGGAAGGAAGCAGAGAGAGGAAAAGAAGAGAGGACAGAGAGAGAGAGGGAGAGAAGGAGAGATTGAGAGAGGGTGAGAGGAAGAGAGGAAAAGACGGAGAGGGAGAGGAGGAGAGAGGAAGAGAAAAGGGGAGAGAAGAGAGGGAGAGATTGAGAGAGGGAGAGAAGGAGAGAAGAAGAGAGATAGAGAGGGAGAGAGAGAGAGAGAGGACAGAGAGAGAGAGAGAGAGAGAGGGAGAGAAGGAGAGAAGAAGAGAGATAGAGAGGGAGAGAGAGAGAGAGAGAGAGAGAGAGAGAGAGAGAGAGAGAGAGAGGGATGGAAAGAGATAGAGAGGGAGAGAGAAAGAGAGGAAGAGACCGTGAAGAAATGAAGGGATGCAGGAATAATCGATAGATGAATAAGTCATTGTATAGATAGATAGATAAGGGATAGAGAATTAGATAGCGAGCGAGCGAGCGAGCGAGCGAGAGAGAGAGAGAGAGAGAGAGAGAGAGAGAGAGAGAGAGAGAGAGAGAGAGAGAGAGAGAGAGAGAGAGAGAGAGAGAGAGAGAGAGAGAGAGAGAAAAAGCGAACAGGAGAAGGAAGAATTCTAGAGAGAGTACAGAATAGATAGAGAAAGAGATAGAAAGAAAGAGAGAACGACTGATGACAAAATAAGATAGATATAAACAGATGTGTGTTTACGTAGACAAAAAAATAAATAAATTATGACCCTTATCCATTCTTATCAGTTTGTCTATCTTCCCTTCTCATACTTTCCTTCCTTCTCCCTTCTCCCTCTTTCGCCCTCGCCCTTATCCTTCTATATTTACTTCTTCCTTCTTATTATTTATTCTATTTTTTATTTTATTTTTATTCTATTTTTTTCTTCTTCTTCTCTCTTTTCTTCTTCCTTCTTTCTTCCTCCTTTCTTCCTACCGCCATTCCTCCCCCTTACCCCCGCTTTCCCCCTCCTCTTCCTGTCTTCTCTTCTTTTCTCTCTTTCTCCCCCATTTTCTTCTCATTCTCCATCTCTCCTTTCTGATATTCCCTCGTCTCTCCATCTTTCTCCCCTTTTTTCTTCTTTGTCCTTTCATCCTGTTTATCTCATATTTCTCTTTCCCTTCTATCCTTCCCTCTTTCTCATCCCTTCACCTCCGTCCCAGATTCCCCGTTCTTCTCTTTTCCTTCTTATTCTCCTTCTTTCCTATCCTTCCCCGTTCCTTTCGTTTTCCTTTCCCTCCTCTCTTCCCCCTCTCCTTCCCGACCCTCCCCTCCCTTCCCCTCCCCCGTCCTCATTCCCCGTTCACCATCTCTTTCCCCCCTCCCCTGACCCATCCCCCACCCTCTCCTAGTCCTCTCTTCCCCATCCCAACCCACTGGCTCTTCCAACACTCCCCCTCTACTTTCCCCTCACCCTTTTTACGTACTCCCTCCACCCTCTCCCCCACACCTCCACACATATCCCCTCTCCCCCACACACCTCCTCTCCCCACTACCCCATATACCGACCCCACCCCCTCTCCTCCTCTCCCCCTCCCCTCCCCCCCTCTCCGTCACACACACCACACCCCCATCCCACCTCCCGCCCAACCCACACACCTCCTCTCCCCGACACCCCACCTCCAGTCCATCTCCTCCCTCCCCCATCCCCACACACTTCCTCTCCCCCTCTCCTACTTTCCCCCCACCCCTCCTTCTCTAAGTGTTCCATCATAACCCCATCTCACCTTCCATACCCTCCCCACCCACCCCCACCCATCCCACCTCCCACCCAACCCACATACCTCCTCTCCCCCTCTCCCCCTCTCCTCCCTTTCCCCCCACACCCCTCCCCCCTGCTCTAAGCGTTCCATAATAACCCATCTCACCTCCCATACCCTCCCCACCCCCACCCCCATCCATCCCATCTCCCACCCACCCCAGTCCACCTCCCAACCAACCCACATCCCTCCTCCCCCCCTCTCCCCCTCTCCCTCCCCTTTCCCCCCACACCCCTCCCCCCCATCCTAACCCCACACATTTCTCGCCCTCGATTAAGTGCTCCTTCGCGCCCCCGCTCTTAATCGCTGATCGCATTGGGGTCATTATCATTCGCTAATTGCTGGATCTCCCGTCACCTGTTGGCGGGGCGGGGAGGGGGGTGAGGGATGGGATGGAGGGGGAGGGGTGAGGGAGGTGGAGGGAACGGGTGAGGGTTGGAAGGGGGGGGAGGGAGGTAGGAGGGGAGGGAGGGATGGGGAGGGGGTGTGGGGGAGGAGGGATGGGGAGGGGTGAGGGAGGTGGAGAGGGAAGGGAGGTAGGAGTTAGAGGAGGAAGAATACGGATAAGAGAGGGGTAAGGGGGGATAGTTAGGGGGTGAAAGAGGTGGGGGGAGGTGGGAGTGAGGGGTATAGAGGAGCGGAAGGTAAGAGGTAGTGGGAGTAAGGGGTATGGGGGAGGAGAAGTAGGAATGAGACGTATGGGGATGGTGAAGGAGGAAAACGGAAGTGAGGGGAAGTGATAGTATAGGAGGTAGGGATGGGGGAAGAAGAGGAAAGAAGTGGTGGTGGGAGGTGGGGAAGGGAGGAAAGGAAAGAGTTGGTGATGGGAGATACAATTAAGGAGTAGGGGGGTAGGGGGAGGAGGCTGGGGAAGGGGGAAGGAATAGGGGGTGAGGATGGAAAGGTAGGAGTGAGGGGTAGTGGGGGAAGGTAGGGGATGGTGGGGAGGTGGGAGGTGGAGAGTAGGGGAGGGAAGACGAGGAAGGTGAGGGAAGGGGGAAGAGGAGGAAAATGGTAGTATGGGGGAGAGGAAAGGTAGGAATGAGGGATAAGAAGACGAAGAAGGAGGTGGGGGAGACAAAGAGTATGAAAAGGATAGTGATGAGTAGGTAGAAAAAGACAGGGAATGGTGGGGAAGTGGGAAGGTAAAGTGGGGAGGTAAAGTGGGGGAGGTGCAGTAGTAAGAAGGTAGAGAGGGGAAGGAAAAGTAAAGGGGTAGTGGTGGGGAGGTGAAGGGGAGGTTGGTGGGGTTAAGGGAGGTTGGGGAGGATGGGAGGGAGAGAGGGATGGGAGAGGAATAAGAAGGGACGGGGTGAGGAAGAAGGAAAGAGAGAAGAACTAATGAAGAGAGATGAAAGAAAACAGAAGAGGAAGCAGACTGGAATAGAGAAGGATTAAAAAAAATAGAGAAAACCAAAAAGGAAATAAGGAAAGAATGGAGAATAACCAAAAAAAAGAAAGAAAAAAACGAGAAACGAATGAAGAAAAAGAAAAAAAACAAGTGCAGAAAAAGACGAAAAAGCCAAAAGAAGAAAATAGAAGGGGTAGTGGGGACGGGGAGGGAGTGGGGATGATAAGGATAAGGAGGAGGGGAGAGGATGGGGGGGAGTTGGGGAAGGGGTGGCGGGGAGGAGGAAGAGACTCATAAACATTTAAAAAAAAAATGAATTGGTAGTCAGTAAGGCGGTTCTTGGGCGGGGGGGGGGGTGTAGAGAAGGAATAATGAGGGGGAGGTAAGGATAAGGGGAGGGGGTGAGTGAGGGGAAGGAGAGGGAGGTGAGAGGTGAAGGGGTGGGGAAGGAAAACGCCTGAAAACCAAATACAAAAAAAAAAGTGAGGTTATAAGAAGATAAAAATAGATAAAATAAGATAAAAGAATTACACATAAAAACAGAAATTAAAAAAAAAAGAACAAAAAAAGAAACAACCAAAACGAAAAAAACAACAAAACCCAACCCACCCATTAGCCAAAAAAAAAAAAAAAAAAAAAAATTATCCAAAACATCATTGCAAAGATGGCAGGAAGTGGAGCATTGCCCCCGGCCACTTAGTACCCAGGGGCACACTCTTCGGCGCCCGCTCCTGCTACGGTATTTATGGCATCAGCAGGGAAATTACGAGCAGGGGGAAAGGGGGGGAGGGGGGAAAATGGGGAAGAAAAGTTGTCGAAAAGAGCAACGGCCAATTACTCGTCCACTTGCCTCCCGTTTTCTATGAGATCTCAGGCAGGGGATTGTCGTATATATTTGTAGATGGATAGATAAATCCTCGTAGCTTTATAGATTGATGGATGGATTAATATCATGATAGATAGAGAAATAACTAGAGAAATCTTAATGTGTATATATATAGATGGACAGAACCGTATTCATGCTGACAAATGTGGAAAGGTATGAATGAGAACGAATATCTTCACAATACAAGAGATGTATTTAACCGGTTTCGATTATATCTTCGTCAGAAATACATGTATTTCTGACGAAGATATAATCGAAACCGGTTAAATACATCTCTTGTATTGTGAAGATATTCATTCTCATTCATACCTTTCCACATAGATGGACAGATAAATAGATAGAAATAGATATTGTTTAGATATATATGTATACCACGCACACACACACACCACACACACACACACACACACACACACACACACACACACACACACACACACACACACACACACACACACACACACACACACACACACACACACAGATGTAGAAATAGATAGACATAAGAATAAATACGTTTTATTTCTTAGCTTGTCCTTTCTATGAATAACGAATCAAATGATAATGGTAAA
>NW_020868640.1:1171964-1176964 GCF_003789085.1 Penaeus vannamei | reverse complement strand
AGGAAGGAGGGGAGGAGGAGGAGGGAGGAATTGGGGAGGGAGGGAGGAGGAGGGGAAGGAGAGGGAGGAAGGAGGGAGGAAACTAGGGAGGAGAGGGGAGGAGGAGGAGGGGAGAACTGGGGAGGAGGAGGGGGAGGAGGTAAGAGGGGTAGGGAAGGGGAAAATGGAGGGAAGAAGGGAGCGGACAGTGGAGGAGGGGAGAGGTAAAGGAAGTGGAAGGGAGTGGAAGGAGAGAGGGAAAGGGGAGTTAGAGAGGCAGGGGGAAGGGGAAGGTGAAGGGAGGAAGGGATAAACAAAGGTGAAGGGAGAGGGAAGAGGAGAGAATACATAGGGGTGGAGGAGGGAGTGAGGGAGAGGTGGAGGGAAAGGGTGAGGGGAATGAAAGAAGGGGGAACCAGCGGAAGGTGCATGGGAGTGGGGAAGAGAATATGGAAGAGAGTGCCTGGAATGAAAAAAATGGAAGTGTAGAAGGAGGGGAGGGTAAAAGACGAAGTAAACCTTAGAAGAACATAGGAAATAGGGACAAGAGGTGCAGTGAAGGGAGGGACCAGGGATTGATTTAAGGGTTAAGGGGAAAAGGTGGGGGCACAGTTCCATTGGGGAGGAAGGAGAAAGAAGAGAGGGGGAGAGGAAGGAGAAGGAAGGAAGGGAAAGAAGGAAGGAGAAAGAAGAGGGGGGAGAGGAGGAGAAGGAAGAGAATTGAAGGAGAGGAGGGAGAAGGAAAAGAAGAGGGAGAGAGGAGAAGGGGGGGGGGACAAGAAATAAATGTGAGGTGTTAAGGGGGGGACAAGAAATAAGTGTGAGGTGGTAAGGGGGGGGGGGTAATGTTATCAGAGGTTATCAGGGCTTGGAAGAGAGAGGGGGAGAAGGTACGTGAAAAGGGGGGGGGGTGAGAAGGAGGCAGTAATATAAAGAAAGGGGAGAAATAGGGGGATAGGGAGGAGAGGAAGAGAGAGGGTGAGAGAAGATATATATAAAAGGGTAGTTAAGAGGGAGGCAATAATATAAGGAGAGGAGACGAATGGGGGAGATGGGGAAGGAAGAAAGAAAGGGGTGAGAGAACGTATATATAAAGGGGAGAGGGTGAGGGAAAGACAATCATATAAAGAGAAAAGAGAAATAGGGGGAGAGGGAGGGGGAGGGGGAAGGAAAGGAGGGAGGGGGAATAATTGAATTTCCGCCCGGCCATCCACAGGGTAATTCGCCGTAGTATAAAAATTAGTGTTCAAGCGTGTCACTCTTAAAAAGCCTTCAGGTGAATTTATCGTCTTCTCCGTCTTCCCTCGTTTATTTAACTTTGGAGATTTTTATTTTTTTATTCTTTATTTCTTTTTATTTTTATTATTATTTTATTATTATATTATTATTATATTATTATTTTGTTTTTGTTACCATTATGCCTCGCGGGGAAGTTGGAAAATAATTTTGGATTCGCTTGTGTTTATTTGGAAATCGTAAAAATGAGAAATTGGATCAAAATAGAGAAAGAGGAAGGGAGAGAGAGAGAGAGGGAGAGGAGAGAGAAGAGAGAAGAAGAGAGAAGAGAGAGAGAGAGAGAGAGAGAGAAGAGAGGGAGGGGGGGAGAAGAGAGAGAATGGGAGAGGGAAAAAGAAGAGAGTGGGGGGAAGGGGGGAGAGTGAGGGAGAGAAAGGAGATAGACAAAGAAAGAGAATGCGAGAGAGATAAAGAAAATGAGAAGCCAAAAACTAGAGAGAGAAAGAGACAAACAACAACAGAAATAACAAGACATTATAAAATAACGAAAAACAAAACTAAACAGAAAAAAATACACCAAAAAGACTAATAAGAAAAGGAATTGAAAACCAATTTATTAAAGAAATGAACGAAATAGTTAAAAAATAAAAATAGATATAAAAAAATATTAATAACAATAGCCAAAAGCTAAAAAAAAGGTCCATACTTGTCATGCATTTTTTTTCTTCTTTTTAAAGTGAATTTTATTTACTATGTCTCCGCTCCCTCCTTTTGTCAAATTAATATATCACTTTCATCTTGCATGTAGGGAGAGTATGTACGTCTGTGTCTCACGTGCAGCTGTGGCGAAAAAAGACCCTTATAGGTCTGTCATATTTATTAACCTTATACACGCACAGACTAAAGGAAAGAGAGGGAGAGGAATAAGGAAGAAGGAGAAAGAAAGAGAGAGAGAAAGGGGGAAGAAATAAGGGAGGAAGGAGAATGAGAGAGAGAGGGGGGGAGGGAATAAGGGAGGACGGAGGAAAGAGAGAGGAAGAGGAGGGGGTGGGGAAGAGTGAAAGAAAGAGGAAGAGAAATAGAAAGATAGAAAGAAAGACAGGTAAACAGAGAGAGAGAGAAGAGAGAGGACGTGAAAAAGAGAGAGGGGGGGGGGGGGGCAGACAGACATGTAGATACACAGAGAGAAAGAAAGAAAGAGGAAGAGTTAGATAGAGAGAGAGAGAATGAAAGGGAAAGAGAGACGGGGAAAGAGAGAGAAATAGAGACAAAGACAAAGACAGATGGGTAGAGAAAGAGGCAGAGAAAGGGAGAGAGAGAGACAGACAAACGCAGATGGAGGCAGAGAGAGAGAGAGAGGGAGAGAGAGGGAGATAATATGAGAATGGGGGGCATAAGAGAAATTCCCAGAAGCATAAACAGGGAATTAAAACAACTTCACCAGAATCACAATTCATCCCGACTATGATTTATGATTAATTTCCTCAGTACACCAAAAATAAAAAAAAAAAAAAAAAACGAAAAAAATAAAATAAAATAATGATAAGAAACTCACAATTAAGTTGCAGGTAATTTTTTATTTTCCTTTTTTATTAGTCATATTAACACATTTGAATATTTTACCGGCGTTATTTTTGCAACCGAATTTGCATTAACGAGTGTGTGTGTGTGTGTGTGTGTGTGTGTGTGTGTGTGTGTGTGTGTGTGTGTGTGTGTGTGTGTGTGTGTGTGTGTGTGTGTGTGTGTGTGTGTGTGTGTGTGTGTGTGTGTGGAATGACGTCTTAGATTATTTTTCATAAGTTTACATGGATGAAAATAAATGAGAATAAAAAAAACAGAATAACAAAGGAAGAAGAAAAACAAAACAAAGACAAGAAGAAAAAGGCAGAAAGAAGAGAAGAAGAAAAAGAAGAAAAGAAGAAGAAGAAGAAAAGGAAAGAAAAAGAAGTAAAAAAAATATATATATCCATAAATACACACACATTCACAAGATAATCCACACACACAAAAAAAAAATAGATAAATAAAAAATACACGAACGAAATTCCAACATGATATTTATATTACACTTTTAATCAACCGTAATACGACATATAAATCAGGAAATTTGTCCGGGCGATGTCAGTTAAATTTATATATTTATCTATCTCTATTTTAAGAGAATTCTCTGTTGATGAGTCATTAAGGAATTACTTGGTTTTATATCAGACAAGATCAAAAGAACGGACGAATCAAAACAAAATAATGCGTTTGTTTGTGTGCGGAACAAGGAACAAATGTACAGTATGTGGTTTGCACGTGGGCGATGCATGTGCACGGAGAGCCTGTGGTTTATATTCTGTGTGTGTGTGTGTGTGTGTTTGTGTGTGTGTTTGTGTATGTGTGTGTGTGTGTGTGTTGTGCGTGTGTATATATGTGATGTGTGTGTGTGTGTGTGTGTGTGTGTGTGTGTGCATGTGTGTGTGTGTGTGCATCTTTATATATGTGTGCGTATGTGTGTGTGTGTGGATGTTTATAGGTACATGCATACATACATACACACATACATTCACACATACGTATAAACACATGCATACTTACATACATGCATACATACATACACATACATACATACACATACATACATACACATACATACATACAAACAATTTATCCTGGTACAGTGAAAAAATGATTGTAGATTCACATACATCCCTTTAATGATAATATTGATATTCATATGGAGACAATTACAATAATTAGTCATCAATATAAATGCATTGAAAGGTAAGATAAGAATTAATAAAGGAACACTTGCTTTTAAAAAGAGATATAACAAAAATAATTTTGCAGTATTAACATATGAAATTGTAACTTCATTTGAGGAATATCGTAGAAAAAAGCTAACGGTAATATATTTTTGAATTCAAAAATCTCAGCTGACACAGTTTCTGACAGTAAGTTTGAATCCATGTGACAATCAATATATATATATATGTGGGGGGGGGGTGCGTGTGTCTATATATATATATTATATATATATATATATATATATATATATATATATATATATATATATATATATATATATATAATGTTATGTATTTTATCTGTATGTATGTATATATATTATATATGTAATTATATGTATGTTGTATATGTGATGTATATATATGTATATAATTATAATGTATATATATGTATATATATGTATATATATATATATGTAATATATGTATATATGTATATTATATATATGTATATATATGTATATATTATATATATGTATATATAATATATATATATGTATATATGTATGTATATGTATATATGTATATATATATGATATATATGTATATATATTATATATATATATGTGTGTGTATGTTTTTGTGTGTATATTGTTTTAGGCCTACTTATATGAGCTCTATTAGGAATGACGTCACACATAAGGCGTCACAGTTCAAGGAGTTCGGCCATTGAAAAATAAATTCTCAAAATCTATTCAGGAAATTTAACTTATAAACACTTACAATTCAGTCACTTTTGTCCATAAGACTTAGCATCGGCCGGTGTTAAGTGAGGCAAGTTTTCGAGGTTTAGTCTGAGAGGGAAAAAAGGGAAAAAAAACTCTTTCGTCTACCTCCCTTTCTTTCCCTCTCTTCCTTCCCCTCTCCCCTCTCTTTCACTCCTCCGTCCCTTTCACTTGCCCTCTCTACCCCTTCCTCCTCCCCTCTCTGCCCCCTAACCCTCCCTCTTTTTCCCTTCCCCCCCACTCTATCCCTGTTCCTTCCTCTCTGCTTCCA
>NW_020868640.1:1154193-1159984 GCF_003789085.1 Penaeus vannamei | reverse complement strand
CACACACACAGCACACTCAACTAAACGCTATATTATATATATATATATATATATATATATATATATATATATATATATATTACATAAATATAACATATATACATTTTATGTACATATAAACAATGAAGGCATAGTGAGAGACACACACGGACACAAAGAGAATGACATAACAAGAACACACATAAACAGAACGAAACACAGAAATCTCCTTTCGTTTCTCAATAAAAACGGAAATTGTGACCACCCGTTTCGGCCGTAAAAACGTATTCGTATTTGCCCGCTCCGGTTCCTAGCGACAATAAATAATGTTTGGGGAAAAAAAACATTGAAATAGCATTTTTGATATTGATTTATCGTCTAACATTTGTAACATTAATATATATATATTTTTTTTTATTTTTTTTATTTTTTTTTTTGCATATGTCTCTCTGTATATATGTAAATGTGGGAAATCAAATTGAACGGAAATAAAGAGAAGGAGAGAGAAAAGAAGAGAGAAAGGGAGAGAGAAAGGGAGAAAGGGAGAGAGAGAGAGCTTGAGAGAGAGAACTAGAAGAGAGAGAGCTAGAGAGAGAGCTAGAGAGAGAGAGAGAGAGAGAGAGAGAGAGAGAGAGAGAGCTAGAGAGAGAGAGAGAGCTAGAGAGAGAGAGAGACTAGAGAGAGAGAGCTAGAAGAGAAGAGAGAGCTAGAGAGAGAGAGAGAGCTAGAGAGAGAGAGAGAGAGAACTAGAGAGAGAGAGAGCTAGAGAGAGAGAGAGCTAGAAAGAGAGAGAGAGCTAGAGAGAGAGAGAGCTAGAGAGAGAGAGAGAGAGACGAGAGAGAGGAGAGAGAGAGAAGAGATACAAAACAGAAAGGGAGATAGAGAGAGAGAGAAGAAAGAGACAGACATACAGATCGTGACAGAGAAAGAAAGAAAGAGAAAGGGGGGGGGGGAAATTTTGATTTATTTTATTCTGCTTCCACACACACACACACACACACACACACACACAACACACACACACACACACACACACACACACACACACACACACACACAACACACACACACACACACACACACATATATATATATATAATATGTATATATATATATATATAATATATATATATATATATATATATATATATATATATACATGTATGTATATATATGTGTGTGTCTGTATATGTGTGTGTGTGTGTGTGTGCCCAAGCGCATATGGTAGATAGATATATGTATATATCTATATACATGTGTATGCATGTGTATATATGTATCACTAAGAGACAGAGAAGAGAGAGAAAGAGCGAGAGAATTTGAGCAATTTCCACCCACTGGTTTCCTCAGAATTCTTCGAATACATTCACCCTGATTGCAAATGCGTCGATTACACCAAAATACTCTTTTCTTTTTACATTTTTTAAGGGTTTGGGTTATCATTTGCGTTTCTCTGCAGCTCGGGCAGCCATGAACACGTCACTCAGTCTAAACCACGGTTCAAATTATGTCCTTGATTTCCTGCTGGGTTCAAGGGAATTTGTGTATTTTGTGTGTGTGTGTGAGTGGGTGGCATTGTGTGTGTGTGTGCGTGTGTGTGTGTGTGTGTGTGGTGTCTATGTGTATTTATACGTGTATGTATGTTTGTATTTGTGTGTCTGAAACTATTTAACCATTCATATGTACATATACAAATGTATATATATACATATGTGTATGTATATGTATATATATACATATATAAATATATATATATGTGTATGTATATATGTATATTCATACAAGGTATCTTTATATAGGTATAACCACTTCATCTTGAAGAAAATGCTAATTGGCAACTCATATTTAATTTTTTTTCCTCGGTATCTTTTTCGATATTATTTTACTGAAGCTTCTCAAAGAAAAGGAACTGAAGAACACTTACCATAGAATATCACACAATCTGTTAGGGTCAAGCGCAGAGGATCGAACGCAGGTCAGCAAGATTGCAAGACCAGTACCAGTTACCATTGCACTACACAGCACACTTGTAGGCTAAATGGAAGGGGAGCTACCTGGTTATATGTTTATAATGTTTATTATTTCTATTTATCTCTGTCTCTCTCTCTATGTGTGTGTGTCTGAGAGCTCTCTCTCTCTCTCTCTCTCTCTCTCTCTCTCTCTCTCTCTCTCTCTCTCTCTCTCTTCTCTCTCTCTCTCTCTCTCTCTCTCTCTCTCTCTCTCTCTCTCTCTCTCTCTCTCTCTCTCTCTCTCATCTCTCTCTCTCTCTCGTCTCTCTCTCTCTACTTCTCTCTCTTAACTTTCTCTCTCTCTCTCTAACTTTCTCTCTCTCTCTAACATTCTCTCCTCTTCTATTTCTCTCTCTCTCTCTCTCTTCTCTCATCTCTCTCTCTCTCTCTCTCTCTCGTCTCTCTCTCCTTCTCTCTCTTCTCTCTCCCTCTCTCTCCCTCTCGCTCTCCCTCTCTCTCTGTCTTTAGCCATACCCTCTCCCTTCCCCACCTTCCCCTCATTTCCTTCCCTCTCCCAACGACTCCGTCTTCCCTCTATACCCCAACGCTTCCTTATACCCCACCTTCCCCTGTGCACCCCCTCCCACGGACCCGCTATCTCCATAATCCCCTTTCTCCTACCCCTTCTCTCCCTACCCCTTTCCGAGCGCTTCCCACTCCCCACCCCCTACAATTCCCACTCCCTACCTCCCCCTACATTTACCCCTTTACCTCTCTCCCTTTTTCTTCTCTTTCGCTCCCTCCACACTCCCCATTCTCTCCTCCTCCTTCCCACCTCCCATTTTCCTCCTTCCTTCTTTCTCTCCTTCCAATTTGCCACCCACCTACACTATCCCTCCTTCTCCTCCACCTTTCGCCCTTCCTTCTTCCTTCCCCTCTCCTCCCTCCTTCTCTCCCCTCCTCCTTCGCTCCCTCCTTGTCCCCTTCTCCTCCCCTCCTATCCATCCTCTCCCTCATCCCCATCCTTCTTCCCGTCTCCCTCCTCCCCCTCCCTCCCTTTCCTCCCTCCCATCCCTTTCCCCTCCCCCTCCCCCCTCCCTCCCTCTCCCCCCTCCCTACCCTCCCTTCCCACCCCCCCCACCCTCTCCTTCCTCTCCCACCTCCCACCCTCCCCACCCCTCTAACCCACTCTCCCTTCTCCCCTTACCCCCTTCCCCCCCTTCGACCGACTCCCCCGCGCGCCCAAGAGCTCGTATTTCTGGTCCCTCTGCGGGCGTCCTGGCGTCTTACAAGCGTGTTCACACCTCCGCCACCTCTTCGGTAACCCCTTCCATCCCTCACTGCCGCGGTGGGACTGGCCTGCGCTCTCTCTCTCTCTCTCTCTCTCCTCTCTTCTCTCTCTTCTCTCTTCTCTCTCTCTCTCTCTCTCTCTCTCTCTTCTCTCTCTCTCTCTCTCTCGATCTTCTCTGTCTGTTTTGTCTGTCTTGTTTTGTTCTGTTTTTTTGTCTGTTTGTTTTTGGTCTCGGGTTTGGTGGGGGTTTGTTTCTGTGTCTGTTTTTTTTCTCTCTTTGTTTTTGTTTTTCTGTCTGGTTATATTATTGTCTCTGTTCCTGCATCTCAATCTCAATCTCTCTTTCTCTTTCTCTTTCTCTCTCTCTCTCTCTCTCTCTCTCTCTCTCTCTCTCTCTCTCTCTCTCTCTCTCTCTCTTCTCTCTCTCTCTCTCTCTCTCGTGTTCTCTCCTCTCTTACTTCCTTCCTTCCTGTTTCCTATTTCCATGCATTCCTTACTTTAGTCCTTACCCTTCCCTATCTCCCTCTTCTTCATTCTTTCCTCCTCCATCTCCTTCAGAGAGAGAAAATGAGAATGAGGGCATAGCAATGGAGAAGGAGAATGTAACAGAAACGGCGAAGGAGAAGGAGGAGGAGACAATAGCGATAATGGAACTGGAAGAGGAGGAAGAGAAGGAAGAGGAGAAGGAGATTTAGATACAAAAAAGGAGAAGGACAAAAAGCCGTAAAAGAGGATAAAGTGAAGGAGATGATAAATGGGACAGAAGCAGAGAAATGAAGAAAGAGAAAGGGAGAGAAATGGACAGATAGAGAGAGAGAGATGGACAGATAGATAGAAAGAGAGAGATGGATAGATAGATAGAGAGAGAAAGATGGATAGATAGATAGAGAGAGAGAGAGATGGATAGATAGATAGAGAGAGAAAGATGGATAGATAGATAGAGAAGAGAAAGATTAGATAGATAGAGAGAGAGATGATAGATAGATAGATAGAGATAGAGAGGAGAGAGATGGATAGATAGATAGATAGAGAGAGAGAGAGATGGATAGAGAAACACAGAGAGGCAGAGAAACAGAGAAAGAGAGAGCGAAAAGAGAGGGGGGGGGGGAGGTAGAGGGAGATTGAAGAGGGGGAGGAACCATTAGTTACCTTCCCGAACCAGCAGGTGGAAGGGGAACCCAGTGTAGGTGAGCCTTATTGGTGTAGGTGTAGGTGTAGGATCCCCCCTCCCCCTCTGCCCCTACTCCCTCCTTCCCCCTCTCTCCCTATCCTTCTTCCATTCCTACATACTCCTTCTCCCTTTGCCCCTTCTCCATTTCCCTTTCGTATGTATTCCTCTTTCCTTTGCCCTACTCCTTCCCTCTCCCCTATCCTTCTCTCTCTATCTCTTTTCTTCTACATATTCCCTCTCTTTCTCTGCCCCATCTCCCTCCCTTCTCCCCCTCTCCCTGTCCTTCTCCATTTTCCAGAAACTCTCTCTCTCTCTGCTTCTTTTCCTTCCCTCTCTCTCCTTTCTACATCTCTTCTTTCGTACATATTCCCTTTTTCCTGCTTCTTCCCTCCCTTACTCTCTTTCTCCTATCCTTCTCTCTTCCTACATACTCCTCTCTTTGCTCCTTCTCCCTCTCTCTCCCTCTCTTCTTCTCCATCTCTCTTTCGTACATATTCCCTCTCCTTTTGCTCCTTCTTCCTCCTATCCCCCTCTCTCCCTATCCTTCTCCCTTTCCTACATACTCCTTCTCCCTCTCTTCCGTTTATCTTCCTCTCCTTCTTTCTTCCTTCCCGCTATTCCCCTCCCTCAACCCTTCTCCTCCCCCCCCACCTCCATAGCGAACCACTCTGAAGCACCTCCATCATCCGCCCTTCTTCTCCTCCCTTTCCTCCATCTCGCTCTTCCCTTTTCTTTTCTCTCCTTCCCCATCTCTCTCCCGTCCTTTCCTCCTCTCAGCTTCTCCCTCCCTCCACCTTCCTCTCCCCTTCTTCTCCCTCTCCCTCTCACTCCTCCTTCCTCTCCCTCTCCTCCTCTCGCCCTCCCCTCCTTCTCTCTCTCTCCCTCTCCCTCTCACCCTCTCTCATCCTTTCATCTCCCTCTCCTCCTTCCCTCCTCTCCCTCTTCTCCTCCCTCTCCCTCCTCTCCTCTTCTCCTCTCCGCTCCCTCCTTCTCTCCCTCCCCGCTCTCCCTCCTTTTCCTTTTTCTTCCTTTCTCCACTTCTCTCCTCCTCCTTCTCTTCCCTTCTCCCTCTTTTGAGCCCTCCTCCTCCTCTCTCCCTTCTCCCTCTTCATCCTCTTCCTCCCTTTCTTCCCTCTCTCTCCTTTTCCTTCCTTCCTCCCTCCTCCTCACCTCTCCCCCCTCTCATCCCTCTTCTCCCTCTCTCCATCTCCCTCCTTCTCCTCTCTCTCCCTCCTCCTCCTCTCACCGCTTCCCTCCTTTTCCTTCTTCTTCCTTTCTCCCACTTCCTCCTCCTCCTCCTTCCTCCTCACTCCTCCCCTTTTGAGCCTCCTCCTCCCTCTCACCCTCGCCTCTCTTCTCCCCCTCTTCCTCCTTCTCTCTTCTCTCTCCTCTCCCTCTCCC
>NW_020868640.1:1141693-1144193 GCF_003789085.1 Penaeus vannamei | reverse complement strand
ATGGTATGTATCGTGTATCTGTAAGCATTAAACAGAGAGAAAAAAAATATAAAGATTGAACCTACACGCCTATTTTCCTTCCATTTTCTGCTTCTTCTAATCATGATTCTCCTTCGTGTTTGTCTTCGTTATCGCTAACTGCCCGTGACCAACAGAAAACGTAATTATCATTTACATTTTCTTTCTCGCTCGCATTATCAAGTGTAATTGACCGTAATTAAATGTGTGAGAGATAATGATTTTTGTTTCTTTCTCTAATTCCTAATTCTTTTTTGTTTTGTGTGTCTCCCCTTTTACGTGTTTATTCATTGGTTCTTTGCTTTGTCTTTTTTTATCATTTATTTTTCTTTTCATTTTTTGTTGATCATTTCTTTTTCATATTTACTTATTTTTTCTTCTAATTCTTTTTACCTTCTTTATTTATTAATGTTTTGTTTATAGTGTTTTCCTAATATACTATTTTCGTTATTATTACTATTGCTATTAATTTTGTTGTTCTTATAATCAACGTTATTTTTAATGATTGTTATTTTCAGTATTATTGCTATTCATGTTTTCGTCATTATTGTTATTGTTGTTGATATCATCTTATTATTATTATTATTATTATTATTATTATTATTATTATATTAATTATTTATTATTATTATTATTATTTTATTATTATTATTATTATATATTATATTATTATTATAATTATTATTATTAATTATTATTATTATTATTATTATTATTGTTATATTGTTTATTATTATTGTTATTATTATTGTTATTATTATTATTATTATCATTATTATTATTATTATTATTATTATTATTATTATTATTATTATTATTATTATTATTATTTATTATTATTATTATTATTATTATTATTATTATTATTATTATTATTATTATTATTATTATTATTATTATTATTACTATAGTGGTAGTAGTGGCAATAGCAGTTTTGTTATGGTCATTATTGTTGTTGTTGCTCTTGTTGTTATTGTCATTGCCACGGTTATTATTATGGTTATAGTCATTATCATCATTATTATTGTTATTTATCATTATTATTATTTTCATTATTATTTTGCTTTTGATAGCATTATTATTGTCAATGTTATTATTATCATCACTATCAATATCATTATTATCTATTATTTGTTTAATCATTATCTAAAACCATCATTGTTATCATTTTTGATTATTATTATCATTGTTATTATCTATATCTCTCTTATTATTGCTGTGGTTATTACTATTATTTTTATTGTTATCATCATTATCATTGTTGTTGTTAGCATTATTATTGTTATTATCATTATCCTTATTGAAATTGTCTGTATTATGATTATTATTATTATCATTATTATCATTATTATTATTATCAATATTATTATCATTACCATTATTATTATCCTTAACATTATTATTATTGCCATTATTAATATTATCTTTAGTATTATCATCATCATCATCATCATCATCATTATTATTATCATAATTATTGCTATTATCATTATCAATACCATTGTTGTCGTTGTTGTTATTATTATCATAGTTATCGTTATCATCTTAGTTGTTATTATTATCATTATTATGATCACGATCATCGTTATCATCTCCTCCATCATCTTCATCATCATCACTCTTTAAATAAGAAGAAAAATAACTCAAACTAAAAGAAGGAAAAAGACAAAAGAGAAATAGATAAAGAAAAATCAAATCGAGAGAGAGAAAGAAAGAAAAAAAAAGAAAATCGAAATTAAGAGAGAGAGAGAGGGGAGAGAGAGAGAGTGGAGAGAGGAGAGAGAGGAGAGAGAGAGAGAGGGGAGGAGAGAGAGGAGAGAGAGGAGAGAGAGAGAGAGGAGGAGAGAGAGGAGAGAGGAGAGAGAGAGAGAGAGGGAGAGAGAGAGAGAGAGAGAGGAGAGAAGAGAGGGGGGGGGAGAAAAGGGAGAGAGGAGAGAGAGAAAAGAAGAGACAGAGACACAGAGACACAGAGACAACAGAGACACAGGAGAGAGGAGAGAGAGAGAGGAGAGAGAGGAGAGAGAGAGGAGAGAGAGAGAGAGAGAGAGAGACAGAGACAGAGAAGACAGAGAGAGAGAGAGACAGAGACAGAAGAGAGACAGAGAGAGAGAGAGACAGAGAGAGAGAGAGAGACAGAGAGAGAGAGAGAGAGAGAGAGAGAGAGAGAGAGAGAAAGAAAAAAACGAAACAGATTGTAAACTTGAGTTTGTATTACGGGAAATAAGACGTTCTCTCGGGCTAAGTTCCCTGATTAAGTAAATTAAACTTGCGATTAAACGGATGAAATCAAAGGGTGAGAGAGACACCTAATTATATACTTTTTTTTTTCTCTCTGTCTTTCGCTCTGTCTTTATCTTCTGCCTTTGTGTCTTCTGTTTTTCTTTTTTTTTTTCTTTTTCTTTTTTTTTTGGGGGGGGGGGGTTGTTCTTCTTCTCTCTCTGTTCTCCTCTTCTCTCCTCTCCATCCTCTTCCTCCTCTCTCC
>NW_020868640.1:1100407-1102907 GCF_003789085.1 Penaeus vannamei | reverse complement strand
TTTCCTGTCGATGTCAAGAACAACATCATGTGTTCGGAAGCAAACTATTTTTTTGATTTGCAGGAAAGCACAAATCAAGCAATAAAAGACGAGGCCAACGTGGAGTACTATGACCTCAATTTTTTGCGCTGTCGATAACATTAATAATTAATATTTATTGTACGTCGTTTGTACTTAATATATAAATGCTGCTTTAACCTTATCCGGTGTCACTTGTTTCACATTTGCTTCAAACAAAGGAATTTTGAATATAATTCAATCGAATATATAATATCCTTAATACTGTTTTTTTTTTTTTTTTTTTGACATTTCACCATTATTTCTAAAATGTTCATGCTTTGAATTCATTTATATCTATATTTTCATAACATCTAGCACTATCAGGTATTATAAGAGGCTTGAACTGTATACTATGTTTATACATAAACAGGCAACATGGACGCTGTATATCAGCCAATCAGACACTAAGCTATGAAAGAGGGGCGTGGCTCCTGGAAAGGTATGAAATAAGATATGGTGACTATAGTTGTGAAACAGTTTATTGATTTTATTTTTAAGAGATGTGACTATTGCAGTGAATATAGTTAACTAAAAGAGTCTTGTAAAAGTAAGCGAGTATTGATGTTATAGCCCAACCGATAACAATATATATATTATATATTCATGAGAACAATGACGAAAAAATGTATAGATTATATGACTGTAAGGCGTTATGTAACCGATTTTAAAATGCCGATACTTTTCTTTTTTCGTTTTTATTCCCAAGTGACATTCGATATTCCTTACCTATACATTGGGCAATTTTGATTCTAAATTGTGAAAAGTAGATGAAGATATGAATAAGCCTGAAACATTAAGAAAACATAATCGCCTCTATAGTTCAGATAGTTCAATATTTGAAATTTGTGTAGGGCCATGACCGATATACTTTCAGATATTTCGATGGTCACCATGTCCTTTGTACTTTCACGTGATAAAAGAAACACAAAAGGTACATATAATTGTAATTAGTCTAGTATACATTAGGTATTTATCTTCAAAGCTGTAAGGTGAAACGGTGATTTGCAAATCTTTACGAGAAAAGTTTAGTGTGTGTGTAATATATATATATGTGTGTGTGTGTGTGTGTGTGTGTGTGTACACACACACACACACACACACACACACACACACACACACACACACACACACACACACACACACACACATATATATATATATATATATATATATATATATATATATATATATATATATATATATAACACACACACACACATGTATATATGTGTGTATGTGTGTATAGATGAATAGATAGATATGTATATGCACATATATATTTTATATATTTATATTTATATTTAACATTTAACATTTATATTAAAATATATGTATGTATATACATATATATACACATACATACATACATACATACACACACACACACACACACACACACACACACACACACACACACACACACACACACACACATACATATATATATATATATATATATATATATATATATATATATATATATGTGTGTGTGTGTGTGTGTGTGTGTGTGTGTGTGTGTGTGTGTGTGTGTGTGTGTGTGTGTGTGTGTGTGTGTGTGTGTGTGTGTGTGAGTGAGTGCGTTTGTGTTGTGTGTGTGTGTGTGCATATATATATAATTATATATATATATAAATGTGTGTGTATGTACATATATTTCGCAAATCGCTGCAGTCTTAATACTCGTGATGTGACATCAATCATAAATTATCAGAATAAGTGACATACAATTACTGCAAAACAATTTCCACTGTAGCGCCAGTGTGATACCATTCTAATATAGTGAGATTCCATTCAAAGCAGCTGAATCTCCTTCTAGGCTAGTATAGAAGTACTGTACTGAGAAAGGCCAGAGAAAACGCAGCGGTCCTTCAAGGAAACCGGCGGCGCAGTTTAAAAGAGAACCGCGCAGGCCCACTTGAAGACCAGCTGGAGCACTTCCATGACGGCGATGGCGGAGAGGCCGAGGTAGAGACCGAATGTCCCGCCGAGGGAGCTAATCAAGGCCGAGGAACCCTGGGAAAGGAGGGAATAAAAAGGTGGACAGTATGAAAGAACAATTACACAGCATAGATATTTAGACATTCATATGTGTGGATATATATTCAGTTAATTTTAATATTAAATCCCTTTAAATTCGCTTTATGTATTTTTTATTGCTTGTTTAAAAGGGTTTCATACCTGGTACACTGGTAGTTCTTCCTTCACATCCTTAACCTTAGTTTTGAGAAATACTTGCAGTACAGCCACCTTCTCGCTGCTGACCTTGTACATACTCTCAAACTCTTTCTAAGAATCGTTAAATGAATTTTATGAGATTTAAGGATTTTAATCGGAATAATCATAAAATGACAACTTTTCATAGTACATTATTCAATCTCTTTTCTTCATGATTCCAACCTTACCTTGTAACTTGGTGTCGGAAACTCCGCTGAAGACAAGC
>NW_020868640.1:1062815-1070315 GCF_003789085.1 Penaeus vannamei | reverse complement strand
GATGCATTAAATGTTTTCAGATTATTTAGTGTTTGTGCGTGTGTGTGTTTTTAATGATCTGTTGTGTGCGTGTGTGTGTGTGTGTGTGTGTGTGTGTGTGTGTGTGTGTGTGTGTGTGTGTGTGTGTGTGTGTGTGTGTGTGTGTGTGTGTGTGTGTGTGTTGTGTGTGGTGTGTGTGGTGTGTTTATGCATGCAACATATGTATACTGAATTACATGGCTGATACACGCAATGTACGGACGGAACCAGCGCCCTCGAATCTCGATAAACTTAATCAAATCCATGATCTTAACAAATTCGAGCGATTTTGTGTATTTAGTTATTATTTTCGTGCACGTACCCGTTTGGTATTATATCAAAATGTGTGTGTGTGTGGGTGAGTGGGTGTAGGTGTGGGTGTGGGTGGGTAGGTGTGAGTGTGAGGGTGTCCGATATATGTGCTTAGTCGTATTTGGATTGTTTCTACTATTTTCAGTATTAGTATCAGTATTATCATTATCATCATCATCACCGCCATCATCATCACCATTATCATCTTCATCATCATCATTCACCACCATCACCGTTACCATCATCATCATTATCTACAATACTTCTACCCACTTTCGTTTCTTATGCCTCTATTTTCACACATGATTTCCAACGATATCAAATCAAACAGGGTTACCAGTTAGCAAAAAAAAATCTACCGACCACGCCTGGCTGGAGGTGAACAACAGACTTGCTAAAATAACATGGCGTTGACGTCAGCAGCGAACGAAAGTGAAAAGGTGGAGATGAAATAGAAGGAGAAGAGAGGACCGAGAGAGAGAGAGGGAGGGAGGGAGGGAGAGAGAGAGAGAGAGAGAGAGAGAGAGAGAGAGAGAGAGAGAGAGAGAGAGAGAGAGAGAGAGAGAGAGAGAGAGAGAGAGAGAGAGAGAGAGAGAGAGAGAGAGAGAGGGAGGGAGGGAGGGAGGGAGGGAGAGTTAATGGTAAGTATTGGATGGAAACAGAGAGACAGACTGATAGACAGAGAGCCAACAGACAGATGTACAGACAGATGCAGAAATTGAGAGAGAGAGAGAGAGAAAGAGAGAGGAAGGGCGGGAGGGAGGGAGAGATAATGGTAAGTATAAGATGTAAACAGAGAGACAGGCTGATACACAGAGAGCCAATCAGACAGATGTACAAACAGATGTAGAAATGGAGAGAGACAGAGAGACAGAGAGCATTGGTAAATAACCACGGTCTAGCAGTGACCTTGAGTATCCAAGGTGCTTTCTAATTCACGTTATATATATATATATATATATATATATATATATATATATATATATATATATATATATATATATATATATATATATATAATATATATATATGTATATATATATATATATATATATATATATATATATATATATATATATATATATATATATATAATATATATATATATATATATAATATATATATATATATATATAATATATATATATATATATATATTATATATATATAAATGCAGCAAAACAAAGTCTTTATATAATGGTAATAAATGCCATAAGTAAAATTAAAGTTTGATAGCCTCACGGTGTAAATGATATTAAGACCTTGCACTAAGTCGCAGCTGCTCTTTTGACAGATTGAAACTGTGTCTCCGTCTCGAACTGTGTCGGATCTATGTTTGATCCATAACCGAATAAGGTAAATCAGATTTATTTGTGTTATAGACTTTACGTAACTTTGACGTTGTTTCACGATTTTTACCTTTAGTTTTTTCTCTTTTGTATTATTTTCTTTCTTTTATTTTTAGCGACCCTAACCTTTGCAACAAGTTTTATCCAGATGAAATATAGATTAGTAGACAAGCAATGCTGCGTTGCTTCTGTTAACATTTTCGTTCTTGACACAGATGTTAGATTTTGTTTTTGTTTTATTTTATATCTTTTTTGTCTGCTTTATTAAAATTATCCTGTATCTACGAGTAAATATATGTAACGAATGTTAAATTAGTTCCAGCAATAATATAATAATGCAGAATTTATTTGAATGAGAATGTATATGAGAAATATATTTTTTTCACTGTCGAGATATTCTCATTCATACCTTTTCTACCTTTGTCGCAAAGTATTAGTGTCAGTATTAGCTTGTAACAGAAATTACATAAGAAATAGGGTATTTCAGAAATGCAAATATTTTTAGCTTTAATAGTAAAAGTAGCCGTAGTTCTTTAAGTAATATCGTTATTGTTATTTGTATCGTAATTATTTCCATTGTCAATACCCATTGAAATCATAATGATAATAAACAGAGCTATCTTAATAAGGAATACTTATTATCATAAACAATGGTATCTTAATAATTAATATTTATTAACATTATCATTAGGATTACCATTTTCATTATCATCATCATCTTACCATTGTCATTATCGCTGGTATCATCAATATCATCAGAATTGTTATAAGAATAATCAGCTTTATCATTATTATCCCTATTCTATCATTACTGTGCTTATTGCCAGAGGACATAATGATACAGATAATGTACAGAAACAAGGAAATAGGCAGGAACGAGAAAACGGGCATATATGGGAAATAATCGGAAAAGAGAAAATAGACAAAAAGGAAAGTGAAAATAAATAACAAAGAAAAATAAAAAGACAAGAAAAAAATACAAATATTTGCTATAAAGTGAGACGAGAGAAGGGACATTAATTAGGAAATATATAAAAAAAAAAAAAATAAGAAAAAAATAAGTGAAGTAGAGAGAAAGAAGGAAATCAACAAAAAGGAGAGAGAGAGCAAATACAGACGAGTAAATAATTACAGCGATCGAGCCGGCTCTCGCGATAAGACTTTGAAGCCAAAAGAGAGGGCCTTTGATTCCCCTCTCGACTCCCCTCTCCTCCCAACCAACCATGGCTGCAGGCGAGGTCACGCGGTCATCTCTGGAAGGAGTTCCGAGGAAGAGGTTATTTGGTGTCGCCTTAGACTACTGATCCATCTGTGACACCCCCTCCCCTCCCCCTCTCTTAACTGTCTTTCCTCCTCTCTCTTTGACCCGACTCTCTCCCTCTCCTCTCTCTCTCTCTCTCTCTCTCTCTCTCTCTCTCTCTCTCTCTCTCTCTCTCTCTCTCTCTCTCTCTCTCTCTCTCTCTCTCTCTCTCTCTCTCTCTCTCTCTCTCTCTCTCTGACCCGCCTCTCTCCGTCCACTCTCTTTGGCCCGCCTCTCCGCTTCCCCTTTCTGTCTGCGTTGCCTCTCCTCCCTTCCCTCTCCCCCTGATCCTCCACTCCTTCTCCCTTCCCTCTGTTTGGCCCACCTCCCCTTTTTCCCTGGTCCTCTTCTCCCTCTCTCCCTGGCCTTCTTCTCCCTCTCTCCCTGGCCTTCTTCTCCCTCTCTCCCTGGCCTTCTTCTCCCTCTCTCCTATCTCCCTGACCCCACTCTCCCCCCACCTCTTTTCTCTATCCACCTCGCCCTCTCCCCTCTCTCCCTGTCTTTTTTCTCTCAGATCCTCCTCCCTTCTCTCTATATACAGCCTCCCCCCTCCCCTCAGCCTTTGAACCACCTTCCCCCTCACCTCTCTCCCTATCCCTGATCTCCCCTTCCCCTCCTTTTTCTCCCTCCCCTCCCCTCCTCCCTCCCCTCTCTCCTAACCCTGATCTCCCCTTCCCCTCCCTTTTCTCCCTCCCCCTCCCCTCCTCCTCCCCTCTCTCCCTAACCCTGATCTCCCTTCCCCTCCCTTTTCTCCCTTCCCCTCCCCTCTCCCTCCCCCTCCCCTCCTCCTCCCCTCTCTCCCTGACCCTCCTCTCCACCTCTTCCCTTTCTGACCTTCCCTTACTCTGCCCGTCGTCCTGCCTGAGCCCCTTGCCCGCCCCCACCTAACGCCTCCTTCCCCAACCCCCATCCGTCTCACCCTACCCCGGCAGAAGTAAAGAATATTATGGATAAAGGAGGATTAGGATAATATGGATGATGAGAAAAGATAGATAAAATAGGAAGAACTAAAAGGTTTATTTATCACTAAAAGCTATGTTCGACGTACCCAAAACAAAGCAAGTAATGGAAGTCACAGGCAATCACACACTGCCATAGATACTGTGCCTTAGTTACCCATGCATGCGTAACGTTCCTCCTCTATCGCAAAAAAATCAAAAAGTGTAACGGTCACTAACGGAATCTCTCATCTTCTACCTTCCATTTTTTTATGCTTCAGAGGGTTTTGTTATGAATAGAGAACGTTTTGATGTTAGAGAAATAATATGAATGGAATTTGTGGTGGATACGTCCATAGCATATATCGTACGAGCGAAAACTTTGTGTGAAAAGTATATGTGATTATTCTTTTTATATAAAAATAATTACCTTCATAAAGTTCGAATCCAAGCATTATATGTGTGTATATTTGTGTGTCTCTTTATGCGTGTGTCGAGCATGAACACGTGTGTGTGTGTGTGTGTGTGTGTGTGTGTGTGTGTGTGTGTGTGTGTGTGTGTGTGTGTGTGTGTGTGTGTGTGTGTGTGTGTGTGTGTGTGTGTGTGTGTGTGTAAACGAATACAACCGCAAAATTTCTTGACCACGGACATTGTTTCATTTTCCACTGTTAAACTCCAGTGGGGCCTCAATATCAGCAACGCTACTAGACAGAAAAGAAATCTGCAGACATAATTCAAGCAGAAAAACAAAAGCAGTCTGGGAAGAAGTCTAAAACCCTATAAAAGAAGAAAGAAGAAGTCTGGAAAGACTCCCCAGTCGAGATCCCATCTTAGAAATCAGAATCCATGATAAAACCACAATCCTGGTTCATAATCTATAGATACCTAGATGCAGCGTCGATTTCAAGAAAACCCGATACATAAGCCCAAGTAGCCTGTGATACATTCCAAGGTTAGATCCCGCGGCCAAAGTCGGGCCGGATCGCTGGGATGTTTCGAAACCCGAGACAACAACAAATGGCGGCCGGCGAGAACGCGCTGGAATCGGTATATATATATATATATAGTCTATCCAAAGGTGAAACTTGAAGGAGGTTCGTTGGAGGGAGTAGGTTACTCTCCCTTACCCCCCTCCCCACCACCCTAAAGTATAATCGTAATTATAATTATTATAATCATTATGATAATGATAGTACTTGTGAAATATTATATATATATATATATATATATATATATATATATATATATATATATATATATATATATATATTATATATATTTTCACACTAGATAGATATATATATGTATATATATATATACATATATATATATATATATATATATATATATATATATATATATATATATATATATATATATATATATATATATATATATATATATATATATATATATACATTTATATATTCACATAAGTGAAGAGAGTGAATTAAATTTAGTTATTTGTAAATCTTTGACCATCCATTAAGTATCTGTGAGAACAATAGTGTCCGAATTGTTCGTAAATGAAATCGCTTCTTAATAAATACACTATAGACGGGCTCCCACTGAAACTGTTTCTTAAATAGATTTTAATTGCAGAGAATTTTGACCGTTCATCAAACATCAAAAGGGAAAAAAATGCACGATTTCCTGATCACTTGTGAGTGTTCATGTATATGTGTGTGTGTGTGTGTGTGTGTGTGTGTGTGTGTGTGTGTGTGTGTGTGTGTGTGTGTGTATCTAGAGACACATAGGCAGCATAATATTAAGTATTCGGGACATGTTTCTGAGAACGGAATTCTAAGGGAAAATCTGCATCGCACGCCCTAACTGCGGAACGGATGCAGGTGTTCGGTACAGTTTTGGAATTGGACCATTTTGGGTCCAATTCCGTTCTTGTTCGCCAACGCCCTCCGCCAGGTCCTTTTAGGAAGAAACGGTGGATAAGTATTCGCGCACGGCACACGTACGCACAATCAAGCACACAAGCAGGTGCGCACCTACGCACACAGACTTACGCTCACACAAGCACACACGCTCTTTCGCACATTCATGGACACACAGACATACGCACACGCACGCGCACAAACACAACTGCATATGCAAATACACACACAATAGTTAGCACTCACGCACATACACAAATAAACAAAAATACTTGCATGCACAAACATACACATACGTAGACACAAGGACACACACACACACATCTAAATATGCATATTCATATATGTGTGTGTGTGTGCAAAGTAACGCAGCCACTCACACATACACATATACATTCAAGCACACGCACCCATACATACACGCATATGCACACATATACATACAGACAGACACCTCAACACAGTTACACATGCTGGCCCACATGCACATTTATACACATACACAGACACACACACAAATGCTCACACTGCGCGCATACATGTACACGCACAAATGCACAAACACACACTCCTACGCACACACGCGCGCGCGCGCGTGGATGCACATACTCACGCGCACATTAGACTAATGATAAAGGCAATAAAATAATTCCATCATTAAGAAAAAAAATATATATTACAATAACGCGAATGGCGATAATATAGGACGGAAGCGGATGCAACCTGTAAGATTTGATGAGTTCTGCATAAGCAATTGCCGGGGACGTAGACGCTGACTGGTTAGAATATCGGGCTTTCACTTAGAGACTGTTACAACAATCTGAGTTCGAGGGTTCGAGGCCCGTCGGGCGCTTTGTTCCTTTGGACGAGTGCTGGAGTTCTCCGGAATTTTAGTCTGCTAAATGGAAACAAAAGACGGCCGACGGATGGTGACGTCACTGCGGAGTGTTTTTCCGAAGGCTGTATTTTTGTTATTTTGTATGGTTATAGATGGTTTGATGCAAAAGAAAAGTGTTTAAAGCAATAATGAGATATTTTTTCCGTTCAAATAGATTAAACGAAAATTTCTGAAGCCATTCTGGTATGAACTGATATGATGTGGCAGATCGAACATCATCGCGGCGGAAATTTTATTCGATGTGACGTCATTTGGGTTTTCTAGCTGGCCATCGCCAAAGGTAGAACCACGGTCCTATAGAGTGACTGAACCTTCAGCCCTACAACACAGTATGAATAATCGTATACTTTTTAGATAAATCGTTTACAGCTTCAATGTCGCATCTTCTTATACATCGAAGACATTTCCTATAAAGAGATGTGGGTGCATTTTATGCTGTTGGATGTTACAATATTGGCTTGGTAATGTATTTATTGTATATTGTTTTAGGTATGCAATAAACAACAAAGTAACACAGGGAGTCTTATAAATCACCAGACTCTGATCCTACGCACTGTAATTATAATTCTAATATCTATTCGTTTATGATAGTGTATGGTCCAATTTTATTACTCATATCCGTTTTCTTTATTATTTGACTTTTAGAGAACGGCAGAAATGTTTGCTACGGAAAAGCGTGTAGCCTTGCCTTGGACAAGGAACTTCACCTCGATTGCTTATAAGTATAAGTGAATTGATAGTATATGTATAAAACGTATGTGTGAATTAACAGATGAACGAGCAAAGAAAATATATA
>NW_020868640.1:1006260-1008760 GCF_003789085.1 Penaeus vannamei | reverse complement strand
TAATATATATATATATATATATATATATATATATATATATATATATCCCTTCCCTCTACTCGTTCCTCCCCTTCCCTCCCTGCCCCTCCCATCCCATCTCCACTCCTCCCTCCACGTTCACCCAACCCGCCCCCAACACCCCCTCCTGCCCCCAACTCCATCTCTCCCCACCGTCTGTCTCCTTTTCCACCCATCCCACCCCTCTCTCCCCTCCCCTCTACCCCTCCCCCATCCCACCCCTCCCTCCCCACCCAACCCCCATTCTCCTTACCTACCCCAACACTCACTACCACTCCCTCCCCTCCTCCCCTCTTACCTCTCCATCCCCACCCTGCCCAGCGATCCCCTCCATCCAGACCCCCCTCCATCCCATATCCAACCCCAACACCTACTCTCGCCATTTATCCCTTCCCCACTATTCATCTCTTCTCCTTTCTATCCACTCCTCTTTCTCACCTATTCATCCCCTCCTTTCCCTATCCCCCTCCTATCCCGTCTATCCCCACGCCCACTACTATCTCCGCCCTCCCTCCTTCCTATCCCCTATCCCTCCCTCCCTCCTATCCCCCATTCCCACACCCACTCCCTTTCCCCATCCCTCCCTCCACGCCCATTCTCACGCCTACCCCCCACCCCCCATCCTTCCCTCCCTCCCTCTCTCCCAACTCCTCCCCCTCCCCCTCCTATGCCACCCATCCCCATCCCCCACCTCCTCCTCCTCCTTCCTTCCCTCCTCCCTCCCTACTCCCACCCCCCATCCTTCCCTCCCTCCCCCTCCTACCCATCCCCCACCTCCTCCTCCTGCATCCTTCCCTCCCTCCCTCCCTCCCCCCCTTTCCCTCCTACCCACCCATCCCCATCCCCACCTCCTCCTCCTCCTTCCTACCCTCGCTCCCTACCTCCCTCTCCCCCTCCTACCCATCCCCACACCCACTACCATCCCCCCCTCCTTCCCACCCCCATCCCCCTCCCCCTCCCTTCCTACCTCCTCCTCCATCCTTCCCTCCCTCCCTCCCTACCTCCTCCTCCATCCTTCCCTCCCTCCCTCCCTACCTCCCTACCTCCCCCTACCTCCTCTTCTATCCTTCCTTCCCTCCCTACCTCCCCTCCCCCTCTCCTCCGTCCTTCCCTCCCCCTCACCCCCCACCCCACCCCCAAGGGCAAGAGGCTGAGGGGGGGGGGAGTGGCGTTGGGCGGTGCGTGTGATGTCGTCTCGGCTGGCACTCGAGTCTCTCTCTGGCCCTCGACAGGTGCCACTCCACGAAGACTGCTCCTCCACCTCCTCCTCCTCCTCCTCCTCCTCCTCTTCTTCTTCCTCTTCTTCCGTCTCTAACTCCTCCTTCTGCTACTCTCTTTTTTTTCCCTCCTTCTCTCCTTCTTTTAGTTTCCCTCACTTCCCTATTTTTTTTTTCTTTTCGTTCTTCTTCTCTTCTTTCTCTGTTTTCCTTTTTTTCTCTTTCATTGCTTCGTCGCTTTTATACTTCTTATATATCTATCTCTTCTTCCTTCTACTTCTGTCCTTCATTTTCTCATTCTTTCTCCTCTTCCTCCTTTCCTCTCTTCCTTCCCCTCCTCTTTCTTCTCATTATTTCCCTATTCCTCCCCTCCTCCTTCTATACCTTCTTCCTCTTTCTTATCCTTTCTCTTTCAAATTTTCTTTTTCTTTCTCCTTCTCTCCTTGTCTTCTTCGTCTTCTTCCTCTTCCCTCTTCCCTCCTCCTTCTCCTCTTCCTCTTATTTCTTGTCTTTCTCCCCTCCTTCTCGTCCTTTCCTCTTCCTCATTATCCTCTTCCCATGAATATAAGAGAAAAAAGATTAAAGAAGAAATGAAGAAGAAAGAATTTTTTAAAAATAGGAAAAAACGTAGAGAACAAAATTAGGAAAAAGAGAAAGGAGTAATAAGAAAAAGGGAGAAATAAAAATGAAATAAATAAAAATATAGAAATGACGAAAAATCTTCAGCAAATGAAGCAAAATAAAATATAAATAGATAGACTTTACCAAGAATTGAAAAATGAACAATATCAAAAACAACAAAAAAAATGATAAAGATAATAATGATTATAATGATAATAATATATGAAATGATAGTACTCGTGATGCTGATAATTTTTGTAATGATAGTGCTCGCGATGATAATAATAACAGTAATAAGAATAATAAAAATAATAATTATTACTATATCAATCATAACAATAATGACTATAATGATAAAAAATAGTGATATCAATAATAGTAATTACTACGACTACTACTACTACTAATGTAGAAAACAAATTCAGAGAACTAATGATGATAATAGCAATAATAGGAATATCAATGATAATAAGGATAATAGTAATAATAATAATGAAAAATGATAACAACATTGATTATACTAATATTGTTAATAATGATAATAATGATGATGGTGATTGAGGATGCTGAAGCTATCGATAATCATGATAATGGTGATAATAATAATGATCATAACAAACAAGACGATAATCATTAGAACAATA
>NW_020868640.1:973760-976260 GCF_003789085.1 Penaeus vannamei | reverse complement strand
TCCAAATGAAAAAGGCAATCGACGTACATCTCTTGAAAAAAAAAGAAAAAAGGAAAAAAAAAGTAAAAAAAAATCCCACAAGTACCCTGTTTTCTCACTCTAAGTCTACATAATTGGGACTCCAGACCTTGTCGGAGCGTAACAGGTCTCCTTATCGAAACTTTGAACTTTTGAACTTTTTTTTTCCTTCGGTCTGAGGGCTTGAAATAAGGTCTTACGAGTGATATTTGAGAATCATTAAATTTTCCCGCCAAAATGTCGGCGTTTGTTTTAGCTCCGTCGCGTTCTTTTCCTTTTCTCTTTTTCTTTTCTTTATTCTTAAATATGTGCTTTGTAATCTCTATCTCTCCTTTTCAAACAAGATGAATTTCGTTCCTTTGTCGTTTGGGATTATGAATACAAAAGCCTTAGTCATAAATTAGCGATTATATGCTCTTTATTATTATGGCGGGAAATGGTTAAGCGGCTGGTCTAGAACGTATCCAAACAAATCGTACCTTGTATGGGGTACTTCCGCGCCAGACATATTAACATACTGGATCCGTTATAGACGAGGTTTCTTCAGAGTGTGAGGGGTGGGATTGGAGGGTGATGGGCGGGGGGGGGGGGGGCTATTCATCTATTGTGATGAATAAGAAACATTCTTCACCAACTCGTCAACAGACCATAAAACTGGTTCTCTCTGTCTATCTATCTGCCTGTACGCCTTTCTTCTCTCTTTCTCTTGCTCTCTTTTCTCTCTTTCTGACATTTTTCTATCTCTCTCTCCCTCTCTCTTTCCCCGTTCTTTCTCTTTCTCCCTATCCCATTCTTTGACCCTATCTCATTCTCGCCCTTACTCGCTCTATTCTCTCCCTCCCTATTTCTCTCTTTCTCCTCTTCGCTTTTCTCTCTCCCTCTCTTTCTTTTTCCAAATTCTTTCTCTGTCTCCCATTCCATTCTTTGTCCCTATCTCATGCTCTCCCTCCCTCCCCATTCCTCTCTTCCTCCTATTCGCGCTTTCTCTCTTCTAATTCCTCCTCCCCCTCTCTCTCCCTCCCCCACTTTTCTTTTTCTTTCTCTTCCTCTCTCTTACTTCCTGTCTCACTCACAATGCAAAGCGGAAAGCATCATATTACACTTTTCTCTACTTCTGTTCTTCCCTTTCGATAAAATACAACGAAGGAAGAAAAACAAAAACACTTACACACTCAATTCTCAATAATTATTAACCCACTAAACATTTTAGAATAAATTAACCAACAATTATTGGGAATATATAGATAAAATGGCATCGGGTTCACTGTATCGGGGTTAATCACACTTCCTGCGCGCGTGCTCCTGGAATGCGCCACGTGCAAGACGCCAAAGCACGCTGCGGGGGAATATGAACCTTAAATACCCGCATCTTAAGGGTGAGAATGGCCCGAAGACGCGATTGTGGCACGCGCAACGACCGTGGGAAGATTTTAGGATGGAACGTGGGATGAAAACCGGAAGTCTTTTAAGAAAGTTTTTTTTTCTTCTTTATATTAGCGATTCAATAGGTTAGATAGCCTTTTTATTCGTTTTTATTTTCTACAAAAAATAACATAAATAACAACAACAAAATCGGTGTCTTAAGGTTATGCGTGCGATTAAATGGATACTAAATGTTAAGAATTGCTGTTTTTATTTTTCTTTCTCATTCATTTTTTCCCTTTCTCTCTCGCCCTCTCTCTCTCTCTATCTACCTCTCTCTCTCTCTCTCTCTCTCTCTCTCTCTCTCTCTCTCTCTCTCTCTCTCTCTCTCTCTCTCTCTCTCTCTCTCTCTCTCTCTCTCTCTCTCTTCCACTCCCACTCTCCCTTTCTGTCTATATTTTTCTTTCTCTTTCTCTCTCTCCCTCTCCCTCCCCCTCCTCTCTCCCTTTCTCTCTATTTCTTATCCTTTTTTTTTAAACACAAATAGGTAATTACAGAAATCATTAGCATATCTGAGTCTCTCTCGTCCTCTCTCTCTCTTTCTTTCTCTTTCTCTCTCTCTCCCTTCATCTCTATTTCTTATCTTTTTTTTTTTAACACAAATAGGTAATTACAGAAATCATTAGCATATCTGAGTCTCTCTCGCCCTCTCTCTCTCTCTTTCTTTCTTTTCTCTCTCCTCTCTCCTCCCTCTCTCTCTCCCTTTTCTCTCTATTTCTTATTTTTTTTTAAACACAAATAGGTAATTACAGAAATCATTAGCATATCTGAGTCTCTCTCGCCCTCTCTCTCTCTTTCTTTTCTCTCTCTCTCTCTTTCTTTCTCTTTCTCTCTCTCTCTCTCTCCCTCCCCCTCTCTCTCTCCCTTTCTCTCTATTTCTTATCTTTTTTTTATTCTAATAGGTAATTACAGAAATTATTAGCATATCTGAGTCTTGTCTTTGGATATGCTCTTTGGCGAACAGCTGTGCGGTTCTCACGCCTCGCTTATTATCGCTTTGTCCCTCTCTTGTTTGTCTCCTTATTCGAGTTACAACAGCGGCGGCGGCGGAGACGAACGA
>NW_020868640.1:948760-968760 GCF_003789085.1 Penaeus vannamei | reverse complement strand
AACACCCCATGACCCCTCTCCACCCTCCACCCCCTCCTCCAACAGCCCTTTACCTACCCACACACCCCTCCTCTAACAGCCCCTCCATCACCCCCTCCAACCCCCCCCCCATGACCCCTCTCCCACCCTCCACACCCTCCTCTAACAGCCCCCTCCACCCCCCTCCTCCACCCCCCTCCCCCCGCCCTCCACAGCCCCTCCTCCACCCCACCCACCCCACCCAGCATGGAGTCACCCAGTACAAACTCGCGAAGGGGCCTTTTGCCAAGAAGCACAATTAAGTCTTCTAAAGTCCCCCCTCTCTCTCTCCCTCCCGCCCGCCCTCGCCTTTTTAGAAAACGGGAAGTAATCGGAGCTGGCTGGGAAACTCTGGCTGTCGCTTCCCTGGCGGTCCCATGACAATCCACTCGGGGTTTGAATTGTCTCCTCCTTGGGTCGCCGCTTTGGGGAAAAGGGGTGTGGTCGAAGGGGGGAAGGAGGGGAGGGAGGAGAAGGGAGATGAGGGAGGGGAAGGGAGGAGGGGAGGAGAGGGGAGGAGGGAGGAGGGAAAGGAGGAGGGAGGGGGAGAGAAGGGGGAGGGAGGAAGGAGAGAGGGAAAGGGGGAGGAAGAGAGGAGGAGGAGGAGGAGGAGGTCGAAAGGGGGAGAGGGAGGGGAAGGAGGGCGGGGAGGAGAGGCTCGAGAGGGGAGGAGGAGGGAGATAAGAGGGGTAGGGAGAGGGAGGGGGAGGGAAATTACTTAGCATTATGTGGGATGACTTGGGTGAGAGAGGATCGAGGGGGGGGGGGGGGGAGGAGGGAGGGAAGAGAGAGAAGGGTTGAAGGGAAGAGAGCATTTTCTCAGCGGGAGAGGAAGAGAGGAGGAGAGAGAGAAGAGGACATGGCGGTGGAAGGATACGGGAGGGGGGGGGTCATTTTATGGGGGGGGTTTCATGAAGGGGAGAAAGGATATAAAATTTTCATATTATGGGTGTGAAAAAAACAACATATTTGGATTCCTAAATGTAGTTTGGCGATAAGACAAACAAAGAATATTGATTTAATTAATAGTTTTAGATCTCGATTATTTCTTTTTATAAGAGAGTGAGAGAGAGAGAGAGAGAGAGAGAGAGAGAGAGAGAGAGAGAGAGAGAGAGAGAGATAGATAGAGAGAGAGAGAGAGGAGAGAGAGAGAGAGAGAGAGAGAGAGAGAAGAGAGAGAGAGAAAGGAGAGAGGGAGAGAGAAAGAGGAGAGAGAGAGAGAGAGAGAGAGAGAGAGAGAGGAGGAGAGAGAAGAGAGAGAGAGAGAGAGAGAGAGAGAGAGAGAGAGAGAGAGAGAGAGATGAGAGAGAGAGAAGAGAAGAGAAGAAGAGAGAGAGAGAGAGAGAGAGGAGAGAGAGAGAGAGAGAGAGAGAAGAGAGAAGAGCAGAGAGAGAAGAGAAGATGAGAGAGAGAGGAGATAAGAGAGAGAGAGAGAGAGGGGAGAGAGTTGAGAGAGAGAGAGGAAGATTTGAAAGAAAGAGGNAAGGGGGGAGTGGAATGAGATGGGTAGTGGGAAGGAGAAGGGAGAGTAGAGAGGGAAAAAGCAGAGTGGGAGAATATGGGAGTAATCAGAGTAGTAGGAAGAATAATAATTATAATAAATGATTGATGATTCTGATAACAATGCAAATAATGATAACATCAATAATGGTAATAACAATAATAATAAGATAATAATAATTAATAATAATAATAATAATAAACAGGAGAGGAGAACAAAGGAAGAAAAGAAAAAGAAATAGAAGTAAAAAAGTAGAAAAAGAAGTACAAAGAAAAGAAGAAAAAATAACAAGGAGAATAATAAACCAGGAAAAATCAGAAAAAAAAATTAAAAAAGATGCAGAAAAAAAAAAAAGACGAAGGAGGAGGGAATACGTGACAGACGAGGTCAAGTGTCACTCAACCCCGCAGGTCAACCGCTGGTGACCCAATCCGCGCCGTGGTTTCCAAATATAACTGTGGTCAGTGATCCGCTGTGCAATGCAGTGCGTTTAAATCGCGTCTAAAAATAGATCGAAAATAGACGATCGAAAAAAATATAACAAACGATCGAAAAAAATATAACAAACGATCGAAAAAATATAACAAACGATCGAAAAAAAATAACAAACGATCAAAAAATATGGAATAAGAGTCATAAATTGGATATTTTTTAACCGCAAAAGAAAAAAATTCATCCGATAAAACGAATCGAAAGCAAAAAATAATAATAAAACTCTTAATGACAGTCATACAAAATGGATAAAGCCGAAGAAGTTTGTTATATGTGTGTCATGTTATACGTTATATGTTAATGTTATATGTTATTGATCTATGTTATAAGCTATATGTTATACATTTATTATACTATATGTTATACGTTTATGTTATATGCTATATGTTATACATTTGTTATGTTATATGTTTATTTGTTATGCTATATATTTGTTATATCATATATTTGTTATGTTATATTTCATATGTTTGTTGTATGGTCCTTGGATAAAGCCTTCACAACATAGATAAGAAAAAAATGACCAGATAAGACGGATAAATAGATAATAGTAATAGACAATAGTAATAGTGAAATATAAATAAGCACAACACTAACAATGTCAACAACAATAATAGCATCAACATAACAGTATTATATCACTAACAATAATAATAACAAGAAAGGACAATAACAAAGGTAGCAATAAAAAGAACATTAATAATAATAACAATAATACTAATCAATAATAATAAATATTCTCATTATTATTGTTATTATAATCATTATCATCATCATTATAATTAACACTAATATCATTATCATTATTCTTATTATTTCTCTCATTATTCTTTATTATTATCATCATCATTGTTATTATTACTATCATCATCTTTATCTTTATCAATCATTATCAATATTCTCCCTCTCCTTCTCCTTTATCGTCACTCTCCTTCTCCTCCTTGTGCAATCTATCATTCCAATCATTCAACATCGCAAAATCCCCGCGAATGCAACGCAACCCCCCCCCCCTCCCCCCTCCACTTCCGGTCTGAGCGTTGCCATTGCGAAGTTTTTCTTTCTTTCTCTCTTTCTTTCTTCTTTCTTTCTTTCTTTTCTTTCTTTCTTTCTAAAAACGTCCGTCCGTTGTTTCCGATGGCGGCGACACAGGTGACGAGGTGGGAGTGGAGGAGGGTTTGGTGGTGGTGATGTGGAGGGTTGGGGTGGAGGGGAGGGTTGGTGATGGAAGGGGAGGGGTTGGTGGAGGTGGTGAAAGGGGGGAGTGAGTGTGGTGGTGGAGGGGGAGGGGGCTTGGTGGTCGAGGGAGGGAGTGTGGTGTGGTAGAGTGGAGGAGGTGGAGGGGAGGGGAGTGTGTGTGAGTGGAAGGGGTAGGGGAAGTGGTGGTGGTGTGGTGGGTGGTGGTGGGGGGCAGGTGGGGTGGAGGTGGAGGCGGGGATTGGTGGTGGTGGAGGAGGGAAGTGGTGATGGAGGGAGGGGCTGGGGTTGGGTGAAGGAGCATTTTGGGGAGTGTGGTGGTGTGTGGGGCGAGTTTTGTGATGTGGGATATGATTTGATGGTGTCCAGTGTGGTGATGATTGATGATCAAAACTAATGACGATAATGATGATGACGACGACGATAACGATGATAATGTACATCAAAAATAGCAAAAAAAGACAAAGAAAAAAAAAAAAAACGAAAAAATTAGCAAATCGACTTAAATACATATATATATATATATATATATATATATATATATATATATATATATATATATAATATATATATATATATATATATATATTATAATATATATAATATATATATAAACCATTGATAAAATCCGATAAAAAAAAAACATACACATCATCACTTCAGAGAAAAAAAACTAAACAAAACAAAACAAAACAAAAAACTCGCAATGAAAAAACGCAAATAATTGTTGTTTGGAAAGCCTTTGTTACGCCATGTTGAATGACCTGCTAGCGAGGCTTCCGGTGTGTTTTGTTTTGTTTGTGAACGACTTTGTACCTTACGTTGTACAAACTTGGCATGTGGTTTACGATGTAGCAACACACGCACATGCACGCACACACACACACAAACTCTCTCTCTCTCTCTCTCTCTCTCTCTCTCTCTCTCTCTCTCTCTCTCTCTCTCTCTCTCTCTCTCTCTCTCTCTCTCTCTCTCTCTCTCTTCTCTCCTTTCTCACTCACTCACTCACCACTCACTCACTCACTCACTCACTCACTCACTCACTCACTCACTCACTCACTTCACTCACTCACTCACTCCACTCACTCTCTCTCACTCACTCACTCACTCACTCACTCACTCACTCAACTCTCACTCACAACACACACACACACAACACACACACACACACACACACACACACACACACACACACACACACACACACACACACACACACACACACCACACGTTGGACACGCATCTCTATTCACATACGCATAACTGAGAAAGGCTATGAGGCGCATAATGTAATGAGAATCTTTCAAAACAGAATTTTCATGTTATTAAGGTGTGAGTAGTTAGTGCTTAAAAAAAATCTGCTTCATGCGGATGTATAATCTAGTCTGATAAATATTTACGTCGCACTCATGGACTCAACAACAACAATTAACGAGAAAATAAACAAGCAAAGAAGCACGCACACACAACATAAGCAAACACACACGCACACATACACGTTCTTACAGACACACACGCACGCACACTTTTACTTACACACACAAACACACACACACACACTTACACATACACACACACACACCACACCACACACACAAACACACACACACACACACACACACACACACACACACACACACACACACACACACACACACACACACACACACACTTCCACACACACAAACACACACACACACACACACACACAACACACACACCACACACACACACACACACACACACACACACACACACACACACCACACACACACACACACACACACACACACACACACACACACACACACACACACACACACACAGCACTTACCACATTCACACACACACACGCCCCCCCCCCCACCCCCCGCCAAGCCCCGCAAGGAAAGGAAGATGCTCCTGCGGTCACGAATCCATTTCACCATAATGGAAGGAGGAAGACAAAAAAAAATAAAAAAAATAAAAGAAGAGCAGAGAGAGAAAAAACAGCGATTAGAAGAATGGACTCAGAAACTAATCTATTTTGACCGCACGGTGAAATTAGCGGGTTTCGTGACGCAAGGAAAATGGCGCATGGAACGCATAGAAAACGGGAAGAAGAAAAACAACAACAACAACGAAAGAGTGAATAAAGGGGAATAAAAAACAACAACAACAAGAAAAGAGTGAATAAAGGGGCATAAAACTGCAGACAAATCAGATATAAATATTCTACAATTATATCTACTTCAGAGGAGTAGAGTAATTAAATTTATATAAACATTAAGTAAAATAAAATAATTAAATAGAAAATAGAAAGAGGAGGCGTGCGTGAATCTAAAAATGAAGAGTAACAGGAACACTTATAAAGAAGAGAGGAAAAGCCGAAAAAATTATAAAACAGGAAGGAGGAGAAGCAGAAGAAGAAAGCAGGAGGAGGGAGGAGGAAAGAAGAAGGGGAGGAGAGGAAGGGGAGGAGGAGAAAGAAGAGAGGAGAGGAAAGGAGAAGAAAAGGAGGAAGAAGAAAAGAAGAATCAGAGGAAGAAGAAAGAAGAAAAGAGAAGAAGAAAGAAGAGAAAAGCCAGAAGAAAAATTAGTAAAATAAGCAGCTGAAGAACCAGAAAAAGACGAAGAATCTAACGAAGAAAAAGAAAAAAAAAGAATATACAAAAAAAGAAAGAATTATACAAAAAAAAGAGAAATATACAAAAAAAAAAAACAAAAAGAATAACAAAAAATAAAAAGAATATAAAAAAAAATAAAAAGAATATACAAAAAAATGAAAAAGAATATACAAAAATAATAATAATAATAATAATAATAAAAAACGAAGCCATCAAAAACAACAATCAACCAAAATCAAAGCCAAGCCATCAAGCCACCAATCCATCAATCAAAGCCACCAACCATCCAGCAACCAAAGCCACAAGCCCACCATCCAAGCCACCAAGGCAAGCCACCAAACCACCCCCTCCACCAAGCCACCCCCCCAGGAACCACCCCCGACATACCTTGCCAGCATTCCCGGCGTCGAGGAATCTTACCTCTTTCCACCCGATTCCGACGCAGCTCAGAAAGAGGTTGTTGGGCCGAGGCATCTTCTCGTACATCGTGGCAACCGATGCCCGCATCCCCCCGACGACACTTTCTGCCTCATTTCTCTGTTTTTTCTTTCTCTCTTCTCTCTGTCCTTTTCTTTTTTTTCCTTTTTAATTCTCTCTCTCTATTCTTCTTCAATCATTCTCTCTGTTTTTGTTTTTTTTTTTTTTTTTCTCCTCTTCTCTTTACTATTTCTCTTTCTCTTCTATTTTCTCCACCTCAACACACTTTTTATCTATTTTCTTTCTCGTCCTTCTCTCTCTCTCTCTCTTCTTCTCCCTCAACGTTTTTTAATCTATTTCTCTCTCTGTCTCCTCTTCTTCTCCTTCTTCTTTTTCTTCCTTTTACTTATTCCATCGCTCCGCTCTTTCTGAGTCTCAGATTTCATATATTATATCTTTTCCTTTTCTATTTCCTCCACATTCACCGATCTGGACGAACCATGTACCATTTTTATTTTCATTTCATATTTTCTTTCTTTCTTCTCTCTTCTCTCTTTTTTTTCTTTCGTTATTACACACTTCCGTCACGCGGTGTCATTTCTCCTGTCGTTATTAATCCGAGATGCGGGAGATTCGGTCACGATTTTGTTCGTATTTCGCAGTGTTTTTTATTTTTATTTCTTTCTCTTTGGTGTTCGTTATTCGTTGCGTCGCGGTTCACAGTGCGCGGGCAAATAGACAGTGACAAAACCTAGAGAAAAGGAATAAATAAATAAGCGTAACTATAACTCTCTCTCTAATCTCTCTCTCTCCCTCCTCTCCCTTCCCTCCCCCTTACTCTCCCTCTCCCTCTATATAGACATACACACATATATATATATAATTATACATATATACATATATATATACATATAATATTTATATTTATACATACACATATATATATATATATATATATATATATATATATATATATATATATATATAGAAATATTATATATATATCATATGTGTTTCATTGCATATATATATATATATATATATATATATATATATATATATATATATATATATATATATATACACATATATACATACATATACATATATATATATATATAATACATATATATATATATACATATTATATACATAACATATATAATACATAATATATATATACAATATATATAAAATATAATATATATAATATATATAATATATATATATAATATATATATATATACATATACAAGATATAATATATACATATTAACATGTATGTTATATATTTCCCAACCCTTTTAACCTACCCAGAGACAGAAAACCGCCCACACCAAGTTACTCCCTCTACGCCACACGCAAGTTCTCCAAAGCACGAGAAAACCACAGAAAACGCGCCTCACCAAACGACCCCTGCCCCTCCCTCTCCCCTCCCCTGCTCCCCCTCCTTCCCGCCCTTCCTGCCCTCCTCACTCCTCCCCTGCCTCTCCTCCCTTCTCCTCCTGCCCTCCCCCTCCCTCCCCGCCCCTCCCCCCTGCCCTTCCTGCCCTTCCTCCCTCCCCTGCCCCCTCCTCCCCATCCTCCCCTGCTCCGCCCCGTTCCCCTCTCTCCTCCCCCTGCCCTTCCCTGCCCCTCCCCCTCTCTTCCACTTCCCGTCTCTCTCCCTTCTAGCCCACCCCCTCTGCCCTCCCTTCCTACCCCCACCCTCTCCTCCGTCCCTCCCTCACCCTTCTCCTCCTGTCCCTTCCCCCCCCTACCCCCTATCCTTCCCCCTCCCTTGCCCCCTGCCCCTTCCCTCTCCTCCCTCTCACTTCCCTCATCTACCACTCCCCACCTCCCTTTCCCTCCCCCTCTTCCCACCTCCCCTACCCTTCCCCTCTCCCTCTTCCCCACTCTAGGCAACACGATCGCCAAATCAGGTGATGATGGAAGCGTTGCGAGAAGGAGAGGGGGAAAGGAGCAGGAAACGGAAGGAGAAGGAAGAGGAAAGACAGAGGGGAGGAAGGGAAAAGAAGCAAAGGAAGGAAGAGAGAGGGAGGAAGCAAAAGAGGAAGGGAAAGTAGGGAAGAATACGAGAAGAAAGAGGAAGGAAGAAGAGAGGGAGGGGAAGAACAGGAGAGAAAGAGGCAAGGAAGGAAGGGAGAGAGGGTAGGGGGAAAAGAAGAAAGGAGGAACGAAGAAGAGACGAAAGAGCAGAAGAGAGCAGAAGCAGAAGTAAGGAGGACAGAAGGAAGAAGAAGAAGGAGAACAGGAGAAGAAGAGGAGAAGGGAAGGAAGGAGAAAGAGAGGAAGGAAGAAAGAAGAGAGGAGAGGAGGAAGAAAGAAAGAGAAGGAGAGGAAGGGTAAGGAAAGATAGAAGGAAGAGGAAGAAGGAAAGAAGAGAAGGAAGGAAGGGGAAGGAAAAGGAGGGAGGGGCATGCAAGTTGACAAGCCGCACGTCTGCATCCTTGCGTCCTACACGTGGAAAAATATCTCCCTACAGCATGTGACGCGTAAAAGAGACGATGGCGATGATGTGAGGAAGGCGAGACGAAAACGGAGGCGAGAAAAGAGAGAGAGAAGATGGGGAGAAGGAGGTGGGCAAAAGAATAGGGAAGACGGAGAGGCGAGGAGAGGAGGTGAAAGGAATAGAGAGGAGAGGGAGGAGGAGGAGGAGGAGGAGGAGGAGGAGGAGAGAGAGGAGAGAGGAGAAGAGAGAGAGAGAGAGACAAGAAGAGGGAGAAAGAGAGAGGAGAGAGCGAGAGAGAGAGAATGAGAGAACGAGAGGCGGAGGACGGAGGAGTGAGGAGATGGGAGGAGAAGAGAGAGAGAGAGAGAGAAAAGGAGGAGAGAAAGAAGAGAGAGAGAGGAGAAGACGGTACAGAGAGAGAACCGAGAGAGAGGAGAGAGAAGAAAAGAAAAAAAACATGAAAGACAAAAAAAAAAAACCACACCAAGCGCAGAAATAGAAGGGAAGAAAGAAAAGAAAAAAATAAGATAAACAATTAAAAGAAAACGAAGCGAAAAGGGAGATAAGAAGAGCCAACAGAAAATACCCGCCCTCCCCACCCGCCCACGCCGGCCCCGCACGCCCATCCGACGAGCGAGAAATAGTCCAGCGAAACCCACACCACGCCCACCCTATTGGGCAGAAAAGCTAATTCCATTTCCATCACAAGTAGACCACGCCCACTCCCTCCACGCCACTCCCCTCCACCTACGCCCACTCGCGCCCGACACGTGGAGCGACACGTGCCACTTTAACACGCTCCCTGAACAAATTCCAATCAATTAATGCATCCATTATCCTGCAATTGAGTCCGCACTTCGCCTCCATCCCCTGTCTCTCACCTCACCTGTTTCTCTCTCTCTCTCTCCATACTCTCTCTCCTCTCTCTCTCTCGTCTCTTCGACCTACTCTCTCTCTCTACTCCCTCTCTCTCCTCTCTCCGCTCTTCTTTTCTCCCGATTCTAAAAAAAAATCCCCCTCCCACAAATCCCCCTCCTCTCCCACGCCCCCTCCCTCTCCCTTCCCCCCTCTCTCCTCTCCTTTTCTCCCCACTCTTACTCCAAACTCCTCCCCCCCCCCTAGGAGAAACGACTTCGCACCAGATGACAAAATTAACCTCTAGTGTTCACACCTTTGACGACAGCATCAACTTCAATAATAACATCAATCATAACAAACACCAACGACCCAGGGACAACACCAGCGATACCAGTCATCACAACGAGCCAGACATCACCAAACGAGCCGAGCATCACCAACAGCCAGTCATAACACTAACACCAGGAATCACCAACGACCAGGCATCCAACCAACGGAGAAGGACATCACCAACGACCCAATGACAAAACACCTCATGACGAAACAAAACCATCGTCCTTATGATCCCGATGCCTCATAAAACCACCAAACAACACCAAAAAAAAAGAGAGTCACAGCAAGCTCCTCTCCGCGACGCAGCACCGCCGTAAGGCTAAGATGCTGCCTCTGAAGGAGGAGTAGGAGAGAGGAGGAGGAGGAGGAGGAGGAGGAGGAGAGGAGGAGAAGAAGAGAAGAAGAAAGAGGAGGAGAAAGAAGAAGAAAGAAGAAGAGAAGGAGGAAAAGAAGGAGACGACGCAGCAGCATCCCGAAGCATCCTGACGCATCCCTCGGCCATCCTACCCGAAATCCTGCAATCCCAATTGGGCCCATAGCAGCCTCGAACCGCCTCTCTGACGACACACATCCTGTTGATGGGCACAAGTCGCTGAAGATGGTGGCTCCTGAGAGGTCGGGAGGGAGGGAGGCAAAAGAGGAGAGGGGAGGGAGGAGCCAAAGAGGAGAGGGGGAGGAGGAGGCAAAGAGGGAGAGGGAGGGGAGAGTGAGCCAGAGAGAGAGAGAACGGGAGGGAGGAGAAGAGAAGAAGAGGAGTGCAACAGAGAAGGAAGGGAGGGAGGTGGAGAGCAAAAGGAAAGGAGGGAGAGAGGAAGAGGGGAGGAGGGAGGTCAAGAAGGAGAGGAGGTGAGGGGAGAAAAGAGCGAGGGGAGGGAGAGTTAAAGACGGAAGAGAGTGAGGCAAGAAGAGAAGGAGAGGGAAGGGAGAGGTTAGAGCAAAAAAGAAGAACGGGAGGGGAAGGGAAGTAAGAAGGAAGAGAGCGGAGAGGGGAAGGAATGAGGCAAGAAAAGGAGAGGAGTCAAAAGAGTGGGAAGTAAGGAGTTAGGTGAATGAAAAAAGAGAATAATACGAAACAGGAAGACGAAGGGTGAGAGAGGAAGACAAACAGACAGACAGAGAAGACTCGAGGCCAAGGAGACGCAGAAGGCCATACCCAGAAGACAGCATCCCCAAACGCGACGTTGAACGAGGACCAAGTCTTTTCCTCCAAGCCAATCTCCCCAAGCCAAGTCGTCCTCCAAGCCAAGTCGTCCTCCAAGCCAAGTCGTCCTCCAGCCAAGCCAAGTCGTCCCTCCAAGCCAAGTCGTCCTCCAAGCCAAGTCCCTCTGCAGGGTCAGGGCGCGTCGACATTGTCATTCCAGCGGCGGATATTGCGTCAGAGTGACTCTCGCAAAGGGCAGGTGTCGACAAGGCTGACCCCAGAACTCCGAGCTAATGGTCGGGTAAATCACCAAATCACCTTCTATAAATGAATCGCAGAAACACGAACGTCCTTCCGAATGTCTTTCTGAGCCTCGAGCTGTCCTCCTCGAAGGCTGAGAATCGCGTGTCTTGACCGACAGACTACAGCACTATCTACAACGAAGGCGGCTGAATCACCCCCGCCCGCGTTACGGCTCCTCCGCCCTCTCGTATTCCACTTAACCGCGACGCGCCCGAGTATGACAGATGGCACGGTGACACCTTGGCTGGAATGGGCTATGACACAGCGCCTGGCCAAGGGAGACCCGAGCAGCGTCACCACCGAGCCCTCGAGATCACAGGCAGACGCAGCTTCCTTCAGCGTCCAAATTCCAACCTTCCCGTGCGGTCGTTCTCGCCCCGACGACTCGGCCGCCATTCGCAAGACCGCCGAAATTCGCGTGGACATCGCACCGCAGAGCCAGCGTCCCCGTCAGGAGTCATGAGCCCCCGACCTTGGCCTCCCCACCGACGGCCAGGGGGCGCTGGTACCCACATGTAAACAACACACACACACACACAACCCTCCAGCGTCGTCCTACCCCCTCCTCCCCTCCCTCCCCTCCCTCCCAAACCCAGCAATCCACAGGCCTTCTCTCCCCCTCCCTCCCTTAAAACCCCAAACCCCCCTCCCTCAAACCCCTTCGCCAAAGGGGTTCGAAGAGGTTCAACAGACACAAGCGAGCGTCACGTTTTGCACTTGTCACAACACTCCCGCCGCCGGAGACACTTGAACGCTTCTGCAGGTTGCGAGCGTCGCTTTAATGGGGCTCATTCCCCTGCAGACGACCCCGCTACAAGGACCCCCGTTACTCTATATGGGGTGGAAGGAGGATAGGTGTTGGGGACGGGGTTGCCATCTGCACTTGATCAGGTGGTTCGCCCCGAGTTGCCACACGTCCCCGAGGCTCATCGGAGGGGGTGCCACATGTCGCCGCGGAGTAGACGTCCTAAGGGGGTTTATCTACTCCGCTGCGGATCCATATTATTCTAAAAGAGTTCATGAGCTTTTGAACTTTGTCTCGGCGTCGGGCGCGCAGCCGACACCACGTAGCGAGCGCCTGATTCACGTACAACCCCGCCTCCCCCACCACCTCCCCATTGCCCCCCCCCTACTACTCCTCCCTACCTCCACTCCCACCTCCCCATTGCCCCCCCCCCCCCCTACCCCTACTGCCCCACCTCCCCATTGCCCCACCAACCTCCCTACTCACCCACCTCCCCATCTCCCCGTTACCCCCCCCCCCCCCCTCCCGTCCCCTCCACCACTACACCCCCCCTCCCCCTCCCCACCACTTTTCCTGCTTGTAGAACGATGTAGTTTAAATCTCGGGCGGGCGGGCGGAGGCAATTCCATTTAAGGGAGAAGGTGGCAGTTGTTGGTGACGCCATATTGAGCAGAGAGAGAGAGATAGAGGAGAGAGAGAGGGAGGGAGGGAGGCAGAGGGAGGGGGTGAAGAGAGATGAGGAGAGAGAGGGAGGAGAGGGAGGGAGAGAGAGAGAGAGAGAGAGAGAGAGAAGACCGAGCGAGCGAGAGAGCGAGAGAGAGAGAGAGAGAAAGAGGAGGAGCGGGACCGGAGGAGGGAGAGGACGAAGCGGAGAGACTGAAGAGGAAGAGAGACAGGCCGAGGAGAGGATGTCTGGCCCGGCACACGAGCATGGCCGAACGAGATGGAGAAGAGGAGACGACCGCAGAGTGACAGGAGGAGAGGTGGATGCAGGAGAGAGGAGGGAGGAGACGGGAAGGGACGAGAACGAGGAGGAGGAGACGAGAGCCGCACGGAGAGAGAGTGGACCGACGGATGAGAGAGAAGGAGGACGTGGTGGGAGAGAGGGAGAGGAGAGAGGGAGAGGGGGGGAGAGAGAGGAGAGAGGAGAGGACGAGGGCGAGGGAGGGAGGAGCAACAAGTGAGGGCGAGGGGGAGGCGAGGGAGAGGAGAGAGAGAGAGACGTGAGAGAGAGAGAGATCGAGAGGAGAGGAGAGAGACGAAGAGAGAGAGATGAGGAGAGAGACGAGAGAGGGGCGAGAGCGAGAGAGAGAGAAAGAGAGACGAGACGAGAGAAAGAAGAAAGAGAGAGAAGAGGAAGAGAAAAAGAAAGAGAGAGAGGAGAGAGATGAGAAGAGAGGAGAGAGAGAGGAGAGAGGAAGAGGGAAAGATAAGAACAGAAAGAATGAGAGAGAAGAGAGAGAGAGAGAGAGAGAGAGAGAGAGAGAGAGAGAGAGAGAGAGAGAGAGAGGAGGAAGAGAGAGGAGAAGAGAGAGAGGAGAGAGGGAGAAGAGAGAGAGAAAGAAAGAGAAGAGAGAGAGAGAGAGAGAGAAGAGAAGAGAGAAGAGAGAGAGAGAGAGAGAGAGAGGAGAGAGAGAGGGAGAGAGAGAGAGAGAGAGCAGAGGAGAGAGAGGGAGAGAGGAGAGAGAGAGAGAGAGAGAGAGAGAAGCGAGGGATGACGTCAATGCATCTCCCCGTCCCGCCCCTTCTTGACTTCAGGATGAATTGTCTCTTTAACTCTGAGGACGTCAAGTTATCCAGGGCGCTGAGGATAAGGGACAAGGGATAGGGGATAGGGGATAGGGGATAAGGGACAAGGGATAGGGGATAAGGGATAAGGGACAAGGGATAGGGGATAAGGGATGGACAAGGGATAAGGGACAAGGATAAGGGATAAGGGGGATAAGGGGACAATGAAAATAAGGACAAGGGACAAGGGATAATGGGGATAGGGGATAGGGATGCGAGGATAAGGACAAGGGATATGGGGATAGGGGATAAGGATAAAGGGACAAGGGATAGGGGATGGGGGCGTAGGCAGGTGTGAGGGTAAGAAGGACGGATAAAACAGAAAGAGACAGCGAGATGGCCAAAAATACACAGAAAGACGTCGACCGAACATATAAACAGACAGAAAGATGGATAATAAAAAACAGACAGAGGACAGAGAAAACAGAAAGATGGAATAAAAAGAGGAGAGAAGTAACAGAAAGACGGATAACAGACAGCCAAAATGACAGAAAGATGGATAAAAAGAAGAATGACAGAAAGACAGACAGAGAAGAGACGTGACAGAAAAGAAAAGATTAATAAAACAGACACACAAACAGAGAGGAGAGACGTGCGGTCAAGATACGGTTACAAACTTCGTAAATAAGAAAAAGAAAAAAAAAAAAATACTTTAGGATATAAAGTTTCCAGGAGCGGTTCATCCCTCCACTCCTCTCGCTCGGGGCTCAACTGCGACTGGAATTTGCTGTTGTAGCAAAAGAAAGAAAAAGGAAAAAAGAAAGAAGGAAAGAGAGAGAGAGAGGGGGGGAGGAGGGAGGGAGGGAGGGGAGGGAGGGAGGGAGGAGGAAGGGAGGGAGGAAGGGGAGAGGAGAGAAAGAGAGAGAGAGAGAGAGAGAGACGAGAGAGGAGAGAGAGAGAGAGAGAGAGAGGAGAGAGAGAGAGAGAGAGAGAGAGAGAGAGAGAGAGAGAGAGAGAGAGAGAGAGAGAGAGAAGAGAAAGAAGAAAGAAGAGAAGGGAGAGCGGGGAGCCACGGAGTACTTTCTGGAGACCATGGAACAACAAAAAAAAATCTGACATCGACAAAACGGAATTTTATCTCACCTACAATTACCCTATAAATTAACTCTTACAAATCAAACGAAATAGAATCTTTCCATAAGTGTTCTTTCCTATAACTACTGACACCATTGCACAATTCATAACTAGTAATAACCGACCCTGAAAAGATGACAATCACTGGCCGGGGGCATGGAAGTTATTACACAACTGCAGAGGCCACAGAAGGAAAAGGGTTGGGAACCACTGTCTATAGACACTACCTTAAAAATGGAATTATATAAATAAAAAATAAGAAAATAGAGAGAGAGAGAAAGAGAGAGGGGAGGAGGGAGGGAGGAGAGGGAGAGGGGAGAGAGGAGGGAGGGGGAGGGAGGGAGGGAGAGAGGGAGAGAGAGAGAGAGAGGAGGAGGAGAGAGAGAGAGAGAGAGAGAGAGAGAGAGAGAGAGAGAGGAGAGAAGAGAGAGAGAGAGAGAGAGAGAGAGAAGAAGAGAAAAAAAAAGTCGAAAAAAAAAAAAAGTGACAGAAGAGAAGTCAAGCGAAAGAGAAAAAGAAAGAGGAAAAGGAGACGAAAAGCAAACATAAAAGAGCTTGTAGGTGTGGGTTGCAGAGAGGACAAGGACAGCGGTGGGCGTCGGGAGGGTGGGTGGGGGGCGGGCAAGGACTGCGGGCGTGTGATAGCATGCAGCAGTTGACGATAGGGAAATACGAGGAAAACAACGGGTAGTCCTCTAACAAATAGCAATAATGATGATAATAATGATTATAATATAATAATAATATAATAATAATAATTATAATAATAAATAATCATCATCATCAATCATCATCAATCATTGATAACAATAGTAATCATGATGATGATAATAGTATTAGTAATAATAATAACAATAATAATAACAGTAATTAATGTAATAGTAATAATAATAATAATATAATAAAAAATAATAACAAAATCAAGAACGAACAGCAATAATAAAAACAAACAAAACCACAAAAAACTAATAATCGAATAAATAAAATAACAATAAAAACAACACCAAAAAACTGTCACGCCACATCGAGTAAGCCAAAGACAAGACGGACAGTGCCACAGGCGGATGGCTCTCCAGTGCCAATGCCAGGCAGCGAGATGGGCGTGGCACCGTGTCAAACAGCCTGGACATAAGACACGCCCATTCTTACCCCCTCTCGTACCCCCCCCCCCCCCATCCAACCCCAACACTCCCCTCCCCCTCCCTCTCCCAACCCCAAACACACCCTTTCCTCCAACCTCCTCACCCCCCTAACACCCCCTTCCATCCCCTTCCCCCACCCCCACCCCACCCACGTTTCGCCCCCAAGACCCCTCCCTTCCCCTCCACCTCCCTCTCCCTCCCCATTACCCCCACTCCCCACCACCCTCACCCCCCTCCCCACTCCCCCCCACTCCCCACCACCCACCCCCACCTCCTTACCCCCCCCCCCACCCCCCAAATTTCGCCCCCGAAACCAATGACCAAAAAAAGCTCAATCATTGGCCCCTCTTTGACGCGTCGGGGGGGAGGGGGAGGGGGGGGGGGGGTGATCGACAGAGCGGTACATGGCACACCTGCGCTACGGTACAGGCACACTCGGTCGCACTCGCTGGGCACAGTCGCTCTTGATATCACTGACTTACATTTTACATTTTTTTTTATTTCTTTCTTTCTGTTATGGTGATTTGAGGGCGGAGGAGAGGGGGGGTGAGGAAGGGGGGGAGGGGGATGGAGGAGGGAAATGTTTTTTCACATTCTTTTCTTTTCTTTTTTTTCTTTCTCTTATGTTTTTTGGGGGTTAGGGGTAGGGACGGGGGTGAGGGAGGGGAGGGGATAGGGGAGACTATTAAAAATAAAATAATAATAATAATAATATAATAATAATAATAATAATAATAATAATAATAATAATAATAATAAATAAATAATAATAATAATAACAAAAAAAAAAGTTTACTGATGAATAACAATGTTCCTTTTTTCTTCTTTTCTTTTATTCTATTGTTATTGCTGGCGATACTTTTTGCGTTAAGTACAATTCGTCGCATGTTCAATTGCGGTTTCGTTAAGGTTCATTAAGGTCCTTAAACGAAGCACAAATTCGACACTACTTCTAAACATTGTTATAAAACTACATAACACAGAGACAAACAACTGGAAATATTTGTTCAAAATATATATACAACATATTATACATATATCCCCCTTTGCATTCTAAAAAAAAAAATAAAATAAAAATAAAAAAAATAAATAAATAAATATAAAATCCTTATATTTTCACAAAAAACTCCCTTTGAACACCCAAGACATTAATAAAAAAACACTTCCTCTTCACAGGAGACAAAACACACACGCAAAAAAACACCGCAAAACACATCACACACATCACCGATACACTCTAAAAATAAAAACACCCAGAATTAAAAAAAAAACACTCAGAAATAAAAAAAAAAACCCAAAATGAAAAAAACACCCAGATTAATAAAATAAAGAAAAACCCAGAATAAAAAAAAAACACCCAGAATATTTAAAAACACCCAGAATATTACAAAACACACCCAGAATTTAAAAAAAACACCCAGATTAACAAAACAAAAACACAGATCTAGCAAAAAAAAAAAAAAAAACACTACGAATAAAATCTAAAAAAAAAAAACACCCATCCCAACACGAGCAAAAGACACTAAGAATAAAACCTAAAAAAAAACACCACCATCCCACACGAGCAAAAGACACTAGAATAAAATCTAAAAAAAAAAAACACCACACCCATCCCCACACGAGCAGCGAGCTCCACCGCCGAGCGACCTCAACGAGCACAACGACGCCGACGCACACACTCCCGACGCCTTCTCCTCGGAGTGACTCCCGCGCGGCCGGACCGTTGGCGCGGACAACTCCAACTGACTGGCGCCCGAGACTCACTCCCGGGGACCCGCCATGACCGCCGGGCTGAGTCACTGCACAGATGAGGAGACCACGCGAATACAAACACACTCCGATGCACACACGCACACATGATCGCACGCACATACGCACATACGCACGCACTCGGATGCGTTTAACGCACAAGTGGTCGAATATTCTCCAAATGCGTAAAATCTTGAAGCACGCACGAATAAACATGCACGTACACGTACACGTGCACACGTACGTACACACACACACACACACACACACACACACACACACACACACACACCACACACAACTCGAACAACATGCACGTACACACACACACACACACACACACACACACACACACACACACACAACACACACACACACACACACACACACACACACACACACACACACACACAATGCACTGCATGTACTTGCACTGCACCCCCACACGCCATAACGGACTCACTGTATACGCCTTCATACATACACATGTACACCCAAACACGAAACTATTCCTACATATGCAGTGACGAACGATGCCCCCCCCCCCCCTACACGGCGCTGTATACATCTACATCCTCAAAACAACAAATAAATAAACAAATCCTGTTGATAAGATCGGCTGCACTCACAAAAAACAAGCGTAGTGAGTGAGTGAGTGAGTGAGTGAGTGAGAGAAAGAGTGGTGAGTTTTGTTTGTGAAGGAGTTTTGTGGGTGTGAGGGAGACTAATTGCTTTGTGTGTGTGTGTGTGTGTGTGTGTGTGTGTGTGTGTGTGTGTGTGTGTGTGTGTGTGTGTGTGTGTGTGTGTGAGTGTGAGTGAGTGAGTGAGTGAGTGAGTGAGTGAGTGAGTGAGTGTGGAGTGAGTGAGTTTGTTTGTGAAGGAGTTTTTGTGTAGAGAGACTAATTGCTTTGTGTGTGTGTGTGTGTGTGTGTGTGTGTGTGTGTGTGTGTGCGTGTGTGTGTGTGTGTGTGTGTGTGTGTGTGCGTGTGTGTGTGCGTGCGTGCGTAAGCGTGTATGTGAACGCAGCTGACAAAGTACGAGTGAGTTTGAGTGTGAACATGAACGCAAGGGCGAGCATATCCACAGACAATAAAGAAAGAAAGAAAGAAAGAATAAAGAAGAAGAAGAAGATTAAAAAAAAGAAGAAGAGAAGACGAAGAAGAAGAAGAAGAAGAAGAAGAAGAAGAAGAAGAAGAAGAAGAAGAAGAAGAAGACAAAAAGAAAAAGAGAAGACGAAGAAGAAGAAGCAGAAAAAGAAAAGAACAAGAACAAGAAAACAAAAGAAAAAGAAAAGAACAAGAAGAAAGAAAAAAAAAAAACGAAAAAAACGCACAAGGCCATTCTCTATACCGCGCACGTGCAATAGCCACCCATCACGCAATTAGCAAATTAAAATTCTCGATAAAAACAACAACAACAACAACAGCAACTTCGGTAATAAATAATGAGTTGTGATAACGATTGCTGAGAAAAGACAAGGTGATAAATGGGGAATTAGCGAGGTCCTTGGAAGGCGATGGGGCCACAATAGGGATTGGAGGAGGAAGGGGATAAGGAGGGAGAGGGGAGGGGGGATAGGGAGGGAGGGATAGGGGAGAGAGGAGGAGGAGGAGGAGAAGGAGGAGTAAGGAGGGAGAGGGGAGAGGGGAGAGAGGAGGAGGAGGAGGAGAGGAAGAGGAAGGGAGGAGAGAGGAGGGGATAGATAAAGAGAGGAGGAGGAGGAGGAGCAGGGGAGAGGAGGAGGAGGAAGGAGGAGGAAAAGAAGGACGAGGAGAGGAAGAGAGGATATAAAAGGGGAGGAGGAAGAGGAGATAGAGATGGAGGAAATGGAGGAGGAGGAGGAGCAGGACGAGGAGAGGAAGGGTAGGAAGAGAGAATATAAAAGGGGAGAGGAAAAGGAGATAGAGAATGGAGGAGGAGGAAAGGGAGGAGAGGATAGGGGATGGAGAGGAGAGGGAATAGTAGTAGTAGTAGTAGTAGTAAGTAGTAGTAGTGAAGTCATAGTATTATTGTAGTAGCAGCAGTAATAGCAGTAGCAGTAGTAGTAGACACAATAACAAAACAATTATTATGAAATAACGATAATGACATAAAATAAAAGTAAAAGTCGGAGAGAAAGTGAAGCCGTATCATGCCGAGGGAACGCCCATATGTGCTGTACATCCCGCGCTGAATTATATCTATATA
>NW_020868640.1:928760-931260 GCF_003789085.1 Penaeus vannamei | reverse complement strand
CACCTTCATCTTCCTTAGATACTTCCTATAGATTTATCACTTTTGTGTACTTCCTATTTATCCCTTTTTATGTACTTGCTATTTCTCACTTTTTATGTACTTGCTATTTATCCCTTTTCATGTACTTCCCATTTATTACTTTTCATGTACTTCATATCTATTACTTACTATTTCAGTGCCATTACTCTCTATTTAATTCCCACTTATCACATTCCATATACTTCCTATTTATCAATGTCTATCTACTTCTTACTCCTTTTTTTATTAATCAAGGAAAAAAAGGTGAATTCCGTAAGTATTTCAGTGCACAGAGATGAAGAACGTACTTCACAGGAAACCACACCTCAGGATGACGTTAAAATCATCTACGTATTTTCACTCTGTGGAAGGAAGTGTGTGTGTGTGTGTGTGTGTGTGTGTGTGTGTGTGTGTGTGTTGTGTGTGTGTGTGTGTGTGTGTTGTGTGTGTGTGTGTGTGTGTGTGTGTGTGTGTGTGTGTGTGTGTGTGTGTGTGTGTGTGTGTTTGTGTGTGTGTTTCTGTTCGTCCGTGTGTGTGTATGTACGTCTGCGTATGTTAGTATACGTGCGTGCTTGTGCATACAAGTACGTAAGCTTGCCTCAATATGCGTGCGTGTATGTACGTATCAACACAAGCACTAGAATACGTCCACATGTGCCTTCCCGTCAACACAGCCTCACCTCCCTCCCATTCACTCATTCATTCACATTCACATTCGCAATATTACGTGTGAGGCATTTGAGGCGTAGACCCCAAAGCACAGCTGATTTCTCGGTGAAATCTGAGGGTGTCAGCTGGTGCGTACCGACACCGACGGAGAATTACAGAGGGAGACAAGCAGAGAGATAAACAGACGACAGGAAGCGAGATAGATAGAGAGGCAGATAGATCGATAGATGGTAGATGGCGAGATAGATAGACAGATAAATGAGAGATAGCGAGATAGCTAGATATCAAGATAGATAACTGGCAAGATACAGAGATGGATAGAGAGAGTGAGAGAGTGAGAGTGAGAGTGAGATGAGAGAGAGAGAAGAGAGAGAGAGAGAGAGAGAGAGAGAGAGAGAGAGGAAGAGAGAGACGAGAGAGAGAAGAGAAGAGAAGAGAAGAAAAGAAGAAAGAAGAGAAGAGAAGAGAGAAGAAAAGAAAAAAAGGAGAAGAGAAGAGAAGAAGAGAAAGAAGAGAAAAGAGAAGAGAGAAAGAGAAGAAAGAGAGAAGAGAAGAAGAGAAGAAAAAGAGAAAGAGAGAAAGAGGAGAGAGAGAAAGATAGAAGAGATAGATGACGAAAGCGAATACAGAAACCAAAGCGAGACAGCGTGCAGCTCAAGAGCAATCACAACTCCAAAACAACAACAACAACAGCAAAACAGTCCAGACTTGAGACTCCTTACTTGCTGCGCGTGCTGAGCGTCCTCCTCGCCGGACTCAGCGCCGGTCGAGTGGATGCTCCACCTGGCGTACTGCTGACTCACGGCCTGGATCAGGTTCTGCAGATGTCCCGTCAGCATCGTGTCTCTCCCTCGTCCTCGAAGCTCCTCCTTCAAGCTCAGCCTCCAAGCTCCTTCCTTCCTTCGAGCTGCTGCTGCTCCTGCTCCTCCTTCAAGCTCAGCCTCCAAGCTCCTCCTTCAAGCTCGTCCTCGAAGCTCCTCCTTCAAGCTCAGCCTTCAAGCTGCTGCTCCTCCTCCCAGCCAGACAGGAGGCTTACTAAACCGACCACGAATGCCGCGTTCACTTAAAAAAGGGTCCGGCCCACTTAAACGGAGGACCCAGAGTGGTCCCCTGAGTCGCCCGTTTGGACTCCCCCGCTCCGCTTCAGGCCCCGTTGGCGTCCGAGAATCCTTCGCTCACTCCGACGCGACCGACGGCCATGGCAACGACGCGTCCTCCTCCCCGCGCACTTCTGAAGGATCCCTCTACTACGGACACACCGCAAGGACACCCAAGGACACCGGACTATGAGAGGACACCCGAGGACACCCAAGGACACCGAACTATGAGAGGACACCGCAAGGACGCCGAACTATGAGAGGACACCGCAAGGACGCCGAACTTATTAAGAGCGACGGTGGCACCTCCCTGCTACCCCGGTGCCGCCTGAGATATGACTAACCTACGGGCATCTGCTACCCCCGGGCACACATCCTGTCGGCCGCGGACCCCCTGCCGGAACCGCGGAGGACAGACATAGCTCGCGGAGGCTGATGAGCGCGCCCGCAGGTACACACGCTGGAGTAAACGCACATGGATACATACTTACACGTAAATGCACGTTGACAGAGATATTGGTAGAGGCGCACGCACGCACGCACACGCACACGCACACACATACACAACACATAAACACACACAACACAACATACACACGCACGCACACACAGAACAGACGCACAACACAGACACACAGACACACACACACACACACACACACACACACACACACACACACACATACACACACACCAACACGCGCAAACACACACAC
>NW_020868640.1:921260-923760 GCF_003789085.1 Penaeus vannamei | reverse complement strand
TGTTCTGCTCCGGCGACGAAAACGACCAGATGATAAAACACGACGCTTTGTGAGAGCTGCCCGCTTATACGGCGCCTTCCAGGACACCATATAAATCACACATACAACACACACACACACACAGCACACATACATACACACCCCACAACACGCACACACACAAATACATACACACGCACACACACACACATACACACAGACACACATCCCACGCACACCTCACACACACACACACACACATACACACACACACACAACACACACACACACACACACAACACACACACACACACACACACACACACACCACATACACAACACACACACACACACATCCACCACCCACCTCACACGACACCGAATCACAATCAGTCGCCAGAGCTTCCGCGGCGTGTGCGTGTCCCCTCAATGCACACCCACACCCCATCCACAACCGCCGCATGCCATACAACTCTCCTCATCGAAAGCATTAACAACCGCAAATCACAACGTCCCTCCCACAAGCCGCCTCGCCGCCGTCGCCACACACCGCCGCCACATGCGCATATTCATGCGATCGAAGAGAGAGAGAGAGAGAGGAGAGAGAGAGAGAGAGAGAGAGAGAGAGAGAGAGAGAGAAAGAAAGAAAGAAGAGAAGAAAGAGAGAGAGAGAGAGAGAGAGAGAGAGAGAGAGAGAGAGAGAGAGAGAGAGAGAGAGAGAGAGAGAGAGAGAGAGAGAGAGAGAGAGAGAGAGAGAGAGAGAGGAGAGAGAGAGAGAGACAGAGAAGAGAGAGAGAGAGAGAGAGAGAGAGAGAGAGAGAGAGAGAGAGAGAGAGAGAGAGAGGAGAGAGAGAGAGAGAGAGAAGAGAGAAGAGAGAGAGAGAGAAAGAGAGAGAAGAGAGAGATAGATAGATAGATAGATAGATAGATAGAGATAGAGAGAGAGAGAGAAGAGCCAGCCCACCATGAACGCCATGGCCGAGCATTAATTCATTACGTAATGATAATGGCTGATCATGGCCGCACGACTTTCGCCCGGGAAGACTACAACAGACCCAGCGGTGAATAGTAGTCCTCCGAGAAACAGAAAAGTCGGGAGAAAAAACGTTATTACGACGACTATTACTACAGTGGTGGTGATAATGATAATGATGATGATGATGATGATGATGATGATGATGATGATGATGATAATGACAATGATACTACTACTACTACTACTATAATAATAATAATAATAATAACTATAATAAACAATTCTAAAACAATATCAGCGCAATAATAATACATGAATAAATAATAATAATAATAATGATAAAAAATAATATTAATAATAATGAATAATAATAATAATACCAATAACAATAATAATCATTTTTATCATTATCATAATTAATCTTCAATTATCATCATATTATCATTATTATCACATTGCTATCATCAATAAAATTTAAAAAAAAACGTAAAACTGCCAAACATAAACAAACAATTTTTAGTTATTCTCCAAACAATCACCTTCGTCTCTCACCATCCTGGCTTTCACACCCCTCCCCCTCACCCTCATCCCCCTTTCCCTCCTCCTCCTCCATCTTCTCCCCTCTTCCATCTTTCCCTCTTTCCTCCTCCTTCTTCCTTTCCTTCTTCTTCTTCTTTCTTCTTCCTCCTCCTCCCCCCCCTTTCCTTCCGCCCTCCTCTCCCCCTCTCTCTTCCTTCCCCTCTCTCTCCTTCCCCCCTCCTCCCTTCCTCACTTCCTCTCCTTCCTCCTTTCACTTCCTTCCCCACCACCTCCTTCAGCGCCGCAAGCCAACACGCAGGCAGGTAAGCCTCCAAGTATACACAAAACACCTCATTAAAGAGCTGAACACATGCTTGCACCTGGAGGAAATTTTATTGCGATATTCATAAAGGAAATGAGGGGAGGGAGGAAGGGAGGGAGGGAGGGAGGGAGGGAAGGAGGGAGGGATGGGAGGGGGGTGGGAGGAGGATTAGAGCGTGGGAAGAAGAGCGTGAGGAAGCAAGGAGAAAGAGAGACAGATTGAGAGAGTAAGACAGAGAAGGATAATAGATGAAAATGTGGATATATATGCACACATATATATGATAGATAGATAGACGGAAAGAGCGAAGAGGGAGAGGGGAGGGAGGGAGGGAGGGAGAGAGGGGAGAGGGAGAGAGAAGAGAAAGAGAGAAGAGAGAGAAGAGAGAGAGAGGAGAGGAGAGAGAGAGAGAGAGAGAGAAGAGAGAGAGAGAGAGAGAGAGAGAGAGAGAGAGAGAGAGAGACAGACAGAGACAGAGAAGAGACAGAGAGAGAGAGATTAAACCCAACAATAAAAATAGCAAAAACTATGGGAGAAATATAGACAACAAAAAACAGACAAGATAAAAAGACGAAAAATAACCGCCCATCAAAAACTACCCATCCCTCCTTAACCCCCACCCTCCCTTCCCCCACCAACCTACCAGCACCGGAACGAGAAGGGGGGGGGGAAGCTGGGGGGGATGGGGGAAGAAGAGGAGGAGG
>NW_020868640.1:911260-913760 GCF_003789085.1 Penaeus vannamei | reverse complement strand
GGAGAGGGGAGAGAGAGAGAGAGAGAGAAGATGAGAGAGAGAGGAGAGGGAGAGAGAGGAGAGAGAGGAAGAGAGAGAGAGAGAGAGAAGAGAGAGAGAAGAAGAAGAAGAAAGAAAAAGAAAAAAAACAAGAGAAGGAATTAGAAAAAAAATAGAGCAAGAGGATAAGCAGAGGATAAGCAGAGAGGGAAATGGAGACTTGAGTGGAACCAAAAAAAAAAAAAAAAAAAAAAAAAAAGAGAAAGGCAGAAACAAAGACAAACCGAAGAACAAAGAAGAGAAGGGAAAGGAAGAGAGGAAGAGAACTTAAATTAACGAAATGCCACAGAGGTTGACAAGAGGAGAACCGTGCAAAGTAACCCAGAATCGTGATCGTGTACAAGTTGCGAGCCCTCGAGATATGCAACAAAAACAGGTAAATTAACTTGCAACAATGATGTCCCCACAAGAGTCACAATACCTGATCTCCTGGTCACCATTACCCAGGGCCCGTTGCTATGGTTACCCACGTCATGGTGAATGTAACAGGAATCGAAAATACTCACGCACATGTAACGCCGATGCGATCATGTGTGCACGCAGACGTAATGCAGATACGTACATGGACGCACACAGATGTAACGCCGATACGACCATGTGTGCACACAGATGTAACGCAGATACGACCATGACCGCACACAGATATAACGCAGATACATACATGAACGCACACAAACATAACGCAAATACGTACATGAACGTAGATGGACATCCATAGAAAGACACAGACATAGACCTTCCATATATACATACACGGACGTACACACACACACACACACACACACACACACACACACACACACACACACACACACACACACACACACACACAAACACACGACACGTTTAACCTTCAAATAGAGCGGAACAAATAATGCTACCTCGTCAGAGTATGTAAATAGACATGAAGGAGGAGGAGAGGGGGGGGCAGAGGGGGCGTAGTAGGTGGAGGAGGAGGAGGAAAGAAGAACAAAAGGAAAGACAAAAGCAGGCAGAGATAGATAGATAGAAATAGATAGATAGATAGATGGAAGATAAGAGAGAGAGAAAGAGAGGAGAGAGAAGAGGAGAGAGAGAGAGAGAGAGAGAGAGAGAGAGAGGAAGAAGAGAGAAGAGAGAGAGAGAGAGAGAGAGAGAGAGAGAGAAGAGAGAGAAAGAGAAAAGAAGGAAAGAGAGAGAGAGAGAGAGAGAGAGAGAGAGAGAGAGAGAGAAGAGAGAGAGAGAGAGAGAGAGAGAGAAGAGAGAGAGAGAGAGAGAGAGAGACGCGAACGAGAGAATGAGAGAGAGAGAGAGAAGGGGCCGCAGCAAGGACGACGACCAGTGCCATAAATGAAGTGGAAACAGAAACATGAAAGTCGAGTAAAGACAAGTCAGCGAGGAGAGGAAGGGGGGAGAAGGGGAGGGAAGGGGGGGAGAGGGAGAGGGAGGAGGGGAGGGAGAGGGAGAGGGAGGGAGTAGGAGGGTGAGGAGAGAGGAGGGGAGGAAAATGGAGGAGAAGGGGTGAAGAGAGAGGGAAACCGGAGACCAGAACAGGGGAAAGGTAAGAAGGGAGTGACGGAGAGGGAGATGAGAGAGAGAAGATTGGACAGATTGAGCGAGAGAAGAGGAGAGATGATAAAAGAGAAAAAAAAAGTAAAGCGAGGAGAAAAGAAGAGCTGAAAAACGAACAAAGATAAAAAAAGAAACAGAGACAAAGACAACAGAATAAAAAAAGAAAGGAGATGAGACCGAAGGAATACGGAGAACAAGAGAACGGAGAATGGAGAACAGGGAACGGGGGAGGGGAGGGGGAGGAGGAGAGGAGAGGAGGAGGAGGAGGAGGAGGAGAGGAGGAGGGAGGAGGAGGAGGAGGAGGAGGAGGAGGAGGAGGAGGAGAGGAGGAGGAAGGGAGGGAGGGAGGAGAGAGAGGAGGGGGGAGGACGAGAGAGGGGGAGTTGGAAGGTCCCGTTAAGGAGTGGAGTTGGAGTAAACAACGAGATTTGTTGTGATGGGCGAGGCAGGTGTCTCTCGTCTCTCCAAAGGTAATCTGCGGGCGTCTGTTATCTTCGTTGTCTATCTATCTATCTATCTATCTATCTATCTATCTATCTATCTGTCTATCTATCTCTTCTCTATATATATAATATCCGTTCACCTTTATCGATTTAGTTATTCCTGTTTCTTAATTCCACTTATTCTTAGTATTTTACTTTTTATCTTTATCGATTCAGTTATTCTGTTTCTAATTTCCACTTATTCTTATTATTACTTTTTTATCTTTATCGATTCAGTTATTCTTATCCGTTTCTTAATTTCCACTTATTTTCTTTTTCGTTGCTTTTATATTTCTCTCCTTGTACCTGGATCTATTTACATGCATAGGCCTATATAAATGGAAATGTGTAAAATACAACTAAAACGTATATACACGAGAAGATAATAAAATATCTGGCAATACATACACACATACATACATACACGT
>NW_020868640.1:898760-906260 GCF_003789085.1 Penaeus vannamei | reverse complement strand
AATAGTAATAATGATACTGCTGTACTATTATAATATAATACTAGTACTACTAGTAATACTACTGAAGATTGATGATGATGATGAGATGAGGTGATAATGATGATGATGATAAATGATGATGAATGATGATGATGATGATGATGATATGATATAATAATAAAAAAATAATAACGATAATGATAGCAACCACCAACAATGATAATAACAACAACAACAATAACAAAACGAATTACAATCATCACAATAACAACAAAGAACGTGAACGAAGCTTCCCCCAACGGCAAAAAGAACAAAAAACAACAAAGACAAACGAAAAAAATGAATAAATGAATAAACAGATTAATTTCTCTTCCTCCTGAAAACAGAAAACAGGCAAAATAGACCTTAATAGACCATCACACTTTCTTCCTAAATGGCATGACTGTCCTTTTTTCAGCAGAAGCAAAAAAGGTAATGGAAAAATGAGTCTAAGACGAAAACGACAAAAAATGGATAAACAAAAGACAAAACATAATAATGTAATAAACAAAATGTGACAAAATCAATCAAGTATCATACTCTCAAAATAAATAAAAAAATAAATAAATAAATAGATAAATAAAAAAAATAATATATAGAATAAAAAAAATAAAATCCTCCTCTCTGTCTACCTCTCCTACCCCTACCCTCCAACTCCCCTCCCCCTCCCCTCCTTGCTAACCACGCCTCCCCTCCCCTCCTCTAAGCCCCCACCCTCCCCCCCCCTTCCCTCTCCTAAGCCTCCCAACCCTCCCTTCCCCTCCCCTAAGTCCCCCAACCCTCCCTCCCTTCCCCTACCCCCAACCCTCCCCTCCCCTTCCCCTCCCCAAGCCTCCCCAACCCTCCCCTCCTCCCTTCCCCAACCCAACCCTCCCCTCCCCTCATTCCCTCGCCTCCTTTTCCCCAACTCCCCTCAAATCGCACCTAGTTTACGAGCCATTATCCATCAACTCTAAACATCCTGAGCCACGAAACCAGACCTTCTGGCGCGGCACGTAGACCCCAGGAGGAGGAGGAGGAGGAGGAGGAGGAGGAGGAGGAGGAGGAGAGAAGAAGAATAAGAGGAGGGGAAAGGGAGGGGGAGGCGGAGGAAGAGGATGGAGAAGAAGAGGAGGAGGAGGGGAAGGAAGAGGAGGGGAAAGGGAGGGGGGAGGCGGAGGAGGGGAAGGGAGAAGGAGGAGGAGGAGGAGGTGGGAGAGGAAGAAGAAGAAGAAAGAGACAGAGAGAGAAGAAGGGAGGGGAAAGGGAGGGGGAGGGAGGAGGATGGAGAAGAAGAGGAGGAGGAAGAAGGAGGAAAGGAGGAAGAGGAAGAAGGAGAAGAGGAGAAATGGAAAGGGAGGGGGACGAGGAGGAAGAGGAGAGGGAGGATGGAGAAGAAGAGGAGGAGGAAGAGAAGGAAAAGGAGGAATATGATAAGAAAGAAAAAGGGAAAAAGGAGAAGATAAAGACGAAGAAGAAGAAAAAAAAAGAAAACAGATTTATTCCTCCACGATGTATGCATACATGATTACCAATCAGGAGGACAGCCAAATACCACGGCATGATAATTATAGGGCAGCAAAAGGAAGACAAAGTGGCTCAGAAAAAGTAAACATACAAAAATTGATTACTGACTATGCACACACACGTGTAATTGTGTGTGTGTGTGTGTGTGTGTGTGTGTGTGTGTGTGTGTGTGTGTGTGTGTGTGTGTGTGTGTGTGTGTGTGTGTGTGTGTGTGTGTGTGCGCGCACGGTAGTTTTAAGAAGACAGCGACAGAGCAGTCCCAAAGATACTATGACATCTTAAAAAAAGAAAGAAAGAAAAAAAAAAAAAACAATATAACAAACAAAACGAAAAAAAAAAAAAAATCCACAACAAACCACACATAATCTTCCCCACAAACAACATCCAAACAAAAACAAACAAAAACGAAACGAACCAAAGAGGAAAAAACTCGGGAAAAGGAGCCAGAGCGGAGGCCGGGGTGAGAGCACACACGCCTCGCCCTGACAATGACTGACACTGACCCCTCAGGGCGAAGGGTGAGGCATCGCACACGTGAATGCCAACCCACAGGGAGGGAGGGAGGGAGGGAGAGAGGGAGTAAGAGGGAGGGAGGGAGGGGAGGGAGGGAGGGAGGGAGTAGAGAGAGAGAGGGAGAGAGAGAGAGAGAGAGAAGAGAGAGAGAGAGAGAGAGAGAGAGAAGAGAGAGAGAGAAGAGAGAGAGAGAGAGAGAGAGAGAGAGAGAGGGGGGGGGGGATAAGCGGGAGAGGATTAGGGAAAAGGAAAGAGGACGAAGAAAAGAGAACGAAAAAAATTAATAAAGAAAAGGGAAACTGCAGACCCCCCCCCTTCCAGCCCCCCCCAAAGGCAAGGTAAAGAAAACAACAAATAAGAGAGAAGACAGAGAGAAGAGAGACGAAGAGAGACGTGAGGAACCCCACCAACCCCCCACCTGGAGACAGACTGGGGAAGGTGACAGGGTACAGCGACGTCGCAACAGGCAGTAAGGAGGGTCGTTGGAGGTGGTGGTAGGGGAGGGGAGGAGGGGGGGGATAGGGTACTGAGAACCACTGGGGAGTAGGGGGTGGGGTACTGAGAACCACAGGGAGGTAGAAGGGGGTATTGAGAACCACAGGGAGGTAGGGGGTACTGAGAACCACACAGGGAAGTAGGGAAGGAGTGTACTGGGAAACACAGGGGAGTAGGGGAGGAGTGTACTGGGAACCACAGGGAGGTAGGGGGTACTGAGAACCACAGGGAAGTAGGGGAGGAGTGCACTGGGAACCACAGGGGAGTAGGGGGTGTACTGCGAACCACTGGGGAGCAGGGGGTGGGGTATTGAGAACCCCAGGAGGAAGGGGGTACTGAGACACCAGGAGAAGGGGAGTAGGGGGTACTGGAACCACAGGGAAGTAGGGGAGAAGTGTACTGGGAACCACAGGGGAGTAGGGGGTGTACTGAGAACCACTGGGGAGCAGGGGGTGGGGTACTGAGAACCACAGGAGTAGAAGGGGGTGGGAGACCCACAGGAGTAAGGGGTGTACCAAGAACCACATGGGAGTTGAGAGGTACTGAGAACCACAGGGAGGTAGTAAGGGGGTACTAAGAACCACAGGGAGGTGGGGGGAGGGGTACTGTGACCCACAGGGAGGTAGCAGCCAGAGGCGAAAGTGGGAGAGAGGGAGGGAGAGGGAGGTAAGGGTACGGTAAGCCACAGAGGGGGGGAGGTAGTAGGCAGAGACGAGGGCGAAAAGGGGGAAGGGGATGGGGGAGGGAGTGAGTGGCACTTGTGTACAATTGCTTAAGAAAAGGAAAAAAAATGAAGGTTGAACAGGACGGTGACATAACTGCGCCTCGTCACGTCGGGAAGGAGGTGGGTGGGCGGGAGACAGAGAAGGGGCGAGGGAAAGATAAAGGGAAAGGGAAAGAGAAAAAAGAAATAGAAGGAAGCAGAAGGGAGAGGGAGGGAGGGAGGGAGGGAGGGAGGGAGGGAGGGTGGGCGGGAGGCAGAGAAGGGGCGAGGGAAAGATAAAGGGGAAGGAAAAAAAAAAGGGAGAGAGGGCCGGAGAGAGGGAGGGAAGAGGGAGGGAGAGGGAGAGGAAGAGAGAGGAAAGAAAGGAAGGAGAGAGGGGGAGGGAGGGAGGGAGGGAGGGAAGGAGAGAGAGAGAGAGAGGAGAGAGAGAGAGAGAGAGAGAGAGAGAGAGAGAGAGAGAGAGAGAGAAGAGGAGAGAGAGAGAGAGAGAGAGGAGGGAGAGAGGAGAGAGAGAGAGAGAGAGAGAGAGAGAGAGAGAGAGAGAGAGAGAGAGAGAGAGAGAGAGAGAGAGAGAGAGAGAGAGAGAGAGAGAGAGAGAAGGAGGAGAGAGAGAGAAGAGAGAGAGAGAGAGGAGGAGAGAGAGAAGATAGAGATAGATAGAGAGAGAGAGAGACAGAGAGAGAGACAGAGAGAGAAGACAAGAGGAACAAAACACTAAATCAGTTGTCATGCACGAAGGATAGCGCCATTGTCCTGACCGCAACGAAAATGCTCGTCATGCGAAGGGCCTATTCTCCCTACCCCCCCCCCCCCCCCCCGCTGCTCCTAGGCCTATGCCAGCAGACTTGTAAACAAACTACGCGGTAAAAAAATATACATATATAGAAAAATAAAGCAATTAAAATAAATTAAATAAATACAATAAAATCAATATTCAAAACAACAATTGAATAATAAACAAAAAGGTAAGTAAACAAACCAACGAAACAAAGCGTATACTAAACAAAATAAACAAACAGCTAAAACAAACTAACAAACAACAAACAAACAACAACCCCCACAAATAAAAAATCACCAACCTTTACATAACTCCAAAACGAAGCCCCACTTACCTCCCCCCCCCCCTCCACCCCCCCCCCCTGAATCATGCACAAGTGCGTGCCACCGCATGCATACTAACGTGTCCTTATTTTGCATGGTTGTGTGGTGCTTCACAGACTTCCTCCTTGGCCGTTCTGCATTGCCTCCCATTGAAGGGAAGAAAGACGACAGAAGAACACACGACTATTGGCCTCTTCGCTTGTTCTCCTGTTCTTCCCTTCGCTGTTCTGTTGGCAATGTGTTGGCAATGTTGCTTCTCGCGCACGGCCGACGCCAAAGGGGTTCTAGACGGTTGCTAATTGTTTTTTTCGCTTCGTTTATCGTGCAATTTTATTATTATTACTTTAAGCTGATACCGGTGTGTATATATAGGCCTATATATTGGCAGTTGCTAATTTTTCGCTTCGTCAATTTTACAATTCTATTCTTACTTTAAGCTGACACCGGTGTATATATAGGCCTATATACTGGCAATTGCCAATTTTTCGCTTCTTAAATTTTGCACTTTTATTCTTATTACTGTAAGCTGATATTGGTGTGTTTATATAGGCCTACACGTGAGTATCCATTACGTCATTAATACCCAACCTTTCGTATTCTGTGGGCCCCTTCCCCCCGACCTCTATATAACGAACCCCATGGCCCCGTCCAGTGTCTCTCATCTTTTCCCCATTCAGTTATTACTATTCGTGAACAGTCTAATGGCGTTAAAACCTATAGCACAGAAAAAAATACGAAAAGATTTAAATTTATTGGTATGTGAGAGACAATAACATGAGGCTATAGGACAGAAAAATTATGAAAAGATTCAAATTTATTGATATGTGAGAGACAATGATATGAGGCTATGGCACGAAAATACGAAAAATTTAAATTGATATGTGACAATGTATCCTGTAGGTGAGATAAAATGCTGTTTAATTCCACGTCATTTTTTTTCATATTGCTCGGTGGTCCCCCAGAAAGTACCCCCTTGCCACCCCCCCCCCCTGGGAGAAAAGGACCCCAGGCTGGGAACCCCCGCATTACCCATGTGTATTGTATTTTTAAAGAAATGAAAGTAAAATAAAAGAAAGAAAAAAAAATCGTAAATCTGAGATGGTTTATCCCTCTTCAATTCCCCCATTCTCCTCCAAATAAACAACACAATAACATTCACAGCAACGACAATAACGAATGATTCTCAATCAGTCACAAAAATCTAAACAATCACCAACTTTTTTCTTTTTTTACATCCCGCGAGACGAAACTAAGTCCGGGTCCCCCTCCCTCTCTCCCAGTCCCCCACCCCACCCCCTACCTCGATGAACTCTCCCTCCCCCTCCCCTCCCTCCCCTCCACCCACCACGACGACTCCCTCCCCCTCCCTCCACACACCCCCTCTCTTCCCACTCCCCACCTCGATAAAACCCCCTCCCCCTCTCTCCTCCCTCCCCACTCCCCCACCTCGATAAAACCCCCCCCTCTCCCCCTCTCCCACCCCACCTCGATGAACCGGGCCACCTCCCTGACCACCAGTTAACCTTCGCTGCTCTCACTACCTGGCACTGGCGAGGGTGAGGGAATAGGGGCTCTGTGCTGTCCTATTCTACAATCAGAGCGGTGTATGGGCGTGGCATTTTTTGTTGTTTTTGTTTTTTGGGTGGGTGGGTAGGTGGGGGAGGGGGGACTGTCCTTCTCCTTGCTGTTTCTATGTTCTCGTCTCTTCTCACTCTCTCTCTCTCTATCAATTATCTTCTCACTCTATCAATCTCAACTGCAATTTCAATCTCTCTCTCTCTGTTTCACACACACACACACTTTCTATTACACTACCTTTCTCACTCTCACTCTCTCTCCCTCTCTCACTTGTTTACTTATTAATTTGCTTGCTTGCTTACTGACACACACACACACACACACACACTTTCTATTACAATACCTTCTCACTCTCACTCTCACTCTCTCTCCCTCTCTCACTGTTTACTTATAATTTGCTTGCTTGCTTACTGACACACACACACACACACACACACACCAATACGTGTCCAGCTTCATTCCGCGACGCCCATCCCCCCGATAAAACAGGGGCGCGGGCGGGTTTTCTCCTCGCCGCCCACGCCCAAACCAGTCAAGAGATTGGGCGCGGGTTGTTGCTTTCCAAACACACCTCCACACACAAACTTATAAGCATGGACCGGTTTCCCCCAGAAGTGAAGAAAGGGGAGAAGACGGAGATGGAGAAGAAGAGGGAGATGAAGACGAAGGAGAAGGTGAAGACGGAGGAGAAAAAGAAAAGAGAAAAAAAAAGATGAAGACGAAGGAGATGAAGACGGAGAAGAATAGAAGAGAGAAAAAAAGATGAAGTAGAAAAAAATAAGAAAATAGAAGACGAAGACGAAAGAGGAGGAAGAAGACAAGACAAGACAAGAAGAAAAAAAGAAAAGAAAAAAAAATACTCTCCTCACTTTTCCACGCCATCTCCCCCCTCCCCCCCACCCCCCCAACCACGCTCTTTCCCAAGCAACAACTTTCGCCCAATCTGCTGCTATCTGCTATGCCCACAACTCCAACGCCAGCAAACACGTGCTTTTGGAACCCACCGTAACACAAACACCAGACCCACAGGTATGCAAACACCAACCCGACTTTCACCTCGGAATGGAAAGCAAGATCATTAACCACCATTAAACACCTTCTTGCGACCTTCTGTGCTACAAGGGAATAAAACTATCATCCCCCCTTATTGGACTATTATCGACTATCATCGCCCCCATTTAATTATTATGAACTACCATTATCTTCATTTAATTATTACTATCAAGACCTTCATTTAACTATCATCAACCTCATTTAACTATTATGAACTACCATTATCTCATTTAATTATTACTAACTATCAAGATCTTCATTTATATCATCAACCTCATTTAACTATTATGACCTACCATTATCCTCATTTAACTATCACTATCACCACCTTCAATTACCTATCATTATATATATATAATTATAATTATAATAATAATAAATATATTATATATAATTATATATATAATTATATAATAATTAATAAAATATATATTAATTATAATATATATAATTAAATATAAATATATTATTATATATATAATATATATAATATATAATATATATATATTTAT
>NW_020868640.1:883760-896260 GCF_003789085.1 Penaeus vannamei | reverse complement strand
CCTACACCAAAAACGTGAAACTTCCTCCCAACAAAAGATTACAAAACTACCTAACAAGAAGCGATAAACAAACTCCGTGACAGAGAGAAGACGTAAAAGTAATTAACAGAGTCTTCGAAGCACGTTCTTGTGAAAGAAAAAAAAAAAAAAAAGAAAGAAAAAGATCGATGCCATGAAAGGAATACACATGACCCTAATTCTCCACAGATAATTTTTTCTTTATAAGGAATGAATAGGAACTGATACACGAGGTTGAAAAGGAGGGAGAGGGGGGAGAGAGGGAGGGAGGGAGGTATCCATCCCTCCTTCATCCTAATCCCCAATCTCCCCCCCCTCCTCTCCCCCTCCTCATTCTTTAATCTCTCCTCCTCTTCTCCCTCTCCCTCTCCCTCTCTCCCCTTGTGAAATACTCGACGGCCGTGACGCTCTCCCAGTACATGTTAACTCTTACTGATAACGATAAACTTTTTTCCCCCCCCTGTGGTCAGCTGTGATTCTTTTTCATTTTTTCTTGCTTTTTTTTAGTAAGATTCATACATAACAGTATTTGTGGTCAGCTGTGATTTTTTTTTTTTACAATTTCTTTTTTTTCTGTTTGTTTTTCTTTTTTTTTTTTGTAAGATTCATCCATAACAGTAACTAAAAGCGGAGTTGAACTTAGTCGCTTCCCATTCCTGGTTCGTTGAAAGGGAGGTGGACAATGAACTTTTGATTCGAATGACCAATGCTCTTGAAAAATGGTTTGTTAACATTCTACGTGAACTTTCCGATTAGGGCAAAGATAGGTCACAGGTCAGATACACACGCACGCGCGCACTGGGCACATACACTAAGAATAGAATATATGCACACGTAAATGAGATAAAACATACACACAAAACAGAAAGATGAACAAAATAGTCAACACTCACACACACACACACACACACACACACACACACACACACACACACACACACACACACCTCTTAGCCTTGATTTTCACGCTTGTCTGTCACCTAAACTGCTTGTCATTCAATTTTCCTTTCTCTCGTAATGTTCTGGCGGCTGTCATTAAACATGCTAATCTCAGACCGTCGGCTTGCGTGTGCTATTCCAACGCATTTTCTGTTTAAAAAAGATAATTCATTCATTGCTCTTCAGACTGCAGACAGTTATCTTCTGACTAAGAAAGGGGGAAGAGGAAATCAGGGGAAATAATATGAAGGAGGCAGAGGAGTAGAGGAAAGAGATTCAGGGAGGGAGGGAGGAGGAGAGAGAGGAGGGAGAGAGGAAGAGAGAGGGAGAGAGGAGAGAGAGAGAGAGAGAGAGGAGAGAGAGAGAGAGAGAGAGAGAGAGAGAGAGAGAGAGAGAGAGAGAGAAGAGAGAAGAGAGACGAGAAGAGAGAGAGAGAGGAGAGAGAAAGAGAGAGATGGAAGAACGACAGAGAAAGAAAAGAAAAGAGAACGCAAGCAAGGAAAAAAAGACAAACAGAAGGAGAGGAAGTCAAAGAGAGATATAAACAAATTCTCTTCAAGGAACACAACACCATAACAGTTGGCACAAACAATCCCGATGCAAAAGGTGTTTCTCCGTATCCCAGTGCACCCACACTCGCTCAGCCACAAACAAACCAACCTTGCTATCTCCCAAAACCCAAATCTATAAACACAGATTTTTTATGACAATAACAATAAAAAAAACGTATGGACTACACAACAGCTGGCAGCAATAACAACAACGGCAATATTTCTTTGGAGAAGTCTTCGCTGCATTACATATTAAAAAGAAAAGAGATGTCAAAGTCCTCGCTACATCACAAATAAAAATAAACGATATGACAACTAATGCAAAAACACCTGTCAACCCTAAAATACAATAAATCACAACCAACTTTTAATTAAAATAAAACAAAATCGACCTGCCACCCTTACCAACCAAAGCCCTCCTGCCAACGTACCCAAGACCCATTTCCAACACCACGTGACAACAACGATACCCCGGAGGTAATTTCAACGCTTCTCGCCTTCGTATCAAAAATAAAACCTTTTTTTTTTTAATTCTTTAAGATATTTCTCTCTCTTCCTTCGTATCCCACGCAAAGGTAAGAAAACCGACGATGAGTAACAGGTGAGTCAGGTCCTCCTAGGTGAGTCACTTCTTCCCAGAAAGAAAATTAAAAAATGATGGAAAGAGGAAGTGAAACGAATAAAAAAAAATATTACGTGTTTTTAAAAAAGACTTCTACATAACGCTTCGTATTTTTTGGCTTCCTCTGTCTATTTCTGCTTTAAAATGGCCGAGAGAGAAGGAATTAGGACTTTATTTTCCTTTAGGCCTAAATGCTGGAGGCTATCACAGACACCCCCTTAATAACAGGTGGTTTTCGGGATGAACTAAATAACTTTGCTCCGAAAATAATCGATAAATAACATTCATTTCTTACCTGTCTCTTTCGCATCGTCCTGTACGAATGTTTCACGGTGATTTGTTTCATGATGAACACATTAAACACTGAAAATGTTGTATGTTTTTATCTTTTTTAATAAACTGTTATCTTGTGTATCACAGCGAGAGGGAATTTTCAAAGACCCTTCTCTTTATTAGAGTGTGTCTAAGTTACACTCTCTTCAGTATGTGTAAATCCATCACGGAAAACAAAACTTTGAGAGAACCGAGCTTCCCCCACACGGACGAATACTTCCTCCCTTCACCAAGTCCCCGAGTAACTGATTACTTTCTGAAGTTCGCTTCGAGTACCCACGCTACCACGCCATGTTTTCTCCGGTACGACAGTTTCGCTGCTCTAATTTCTTTGGCTTCTTGTCTGACGATGAACTTTCGGTGTGATTTTAATAATTTGTGCGTGTTTTCGATTATGTGATTATATGAAAGATTAACGATAGCAGCTGTATATGCGGGAGATGAGAAATAACAGAATGGAAAAGAAGAAAACATTGAGTCGTACGCCCGCCAGCTCCCCGCGATTCAAACTGAAAGCTGACCCCCGGGACCGTAAGGATCTTTTCCCCTCCGTCCCTTCCGTAAATCTGACCCTTACGGCTTCCCTCTTTCGGAAACAAGTGTACGGGTCTCGCGAGTCTGATGACATTTAAATTTCTCGAAGATTAAAACTAATTTTCACATGAAATTGTGTTTACCAGAGAAGTTTAAACTACGCCTTGCAACGCTCACTGGTTGCAAGGTCATGACAGATGAAAAGAACGTTAGCGAACAGTTCTCTCCATCGCGACGTGAATGCTAATCAGAAAATTGAACAAAACACATCAAAATCAGATACAAAACATTATAAAAAAATCCACATCACAATAAAATAAACCAATATCTATTATAGATCTCTTAACGGACACAGTACAGAGAGGGATAACAAGTAAATTACAGCTGTTTCACGTGATCATCCATTTCCCATGTGGGTGGCGACCTTGGGTGATGAATCCAGTTTGAATCTGCTGTCCAGTCCGATGTATTAATGTCCAGAGGAAATGAATAAACATTTGCTCGATTTTTAGTATTCATGTCGCCGATAATCTGATCTGCACGCTGTCATCCTCTATCGGCCTATATTCATTCTCTCTCTCTCTCTCTCTCTCTCTCTCTCTCTCTCTCTCTCTCTCTCTCTCTCTCTCTCTCTCTCTCTCTCTCTCTCTCTTCTCTCTCTCTCTCTCTTCTCTCTCTGTCTCTCTCTTCTCTCTCTCTCTCTCTCTCTCTCTCTCTCTCTCTCCTCTCTCTCTCTCTCTCTCTCTCTCTCTCTCTCTCTCTCACATAACACAAATACACACACGCACACACACACACACACACACACACACACACACACACACAACATATACAATATATACATACATATATATATATATATATATATATATATATATATATATTATATATATATATATATATATATACATTGTAATAACATATAGTATATGCTGCTGTAAGCAGGGGCTTGATTGTAATATGTATATGTTATTATGTATATATATATATATATATATATATTATATATATATATATATATATATATATGTGTGTGTTGTGTGTGTGTGTGTGTGTGTGTGTGTGTGCGTGCTATGTGTGTGTGTGTGTGCGTGTGTGTGTGTGTGCGTGTGTGTGTATGTGTGTGTGTGTTTGTGTGTGTGTTTGTGTGTTGTGTGTGTGTGTGTGTGTGTGTGTGTGTGTGTGTGTGTGTGTGTGTGTGTGTGTTGTGTGTGTGCCGCGTGTGCGTATGTGTGTGTGCGTGTGTGTGTGTGCTGTGTGTGTAGTGGGTGTGTGTGTGTGTGTGTGTGTGTGTGTGTGTGTGTGTGGTGTGTGTGGTGTGTGTGTGTGTGTTGTGTGTGTGTGTGTGACAATAATGATGATGATGATAATAATCATAATGATAACAACTATGATAATAGTATCAATAACAATGATAATAATAATAACAATGGTAATGATTATGAATCAATAATGATATCAATAACATTAAACAGACAAACAGACGAATAACCAAACACACAACCAAATAAACAATAAAAAAATCTTCCTTTAACCCCCCCCCCCCAACACCAAGACTTTTAAAAAACCCAACCGTTAAGACAATTTATTTAAACGTCGAAATTTAAAAGCACGAGTCCCTCCTCCACTCTACAGGACACAATTTTCTTTAATAAAACAATTGCACACGGAGGTCTAACGGCCACTAGCTCATTGTGACTGTCTACTGGTATCTGTTACTAACGTTCACGCGAGACACTGTGCCACACCTCCTGGCCTCTCCCTCCCCCCTTGGCCCTCCCCCCCTTGGCACTCCCTCCTTGGCACTCTCCCCTCCCCTTGACACTCTCCTTCTCCCCCCTTTGGCACTCTCCCTCCCCTTGACACTCCTCCCCTCCCACTCTCCCTGGCACTCTCCCCCCTTGGCACTCTAGGCCACTCTCCCCCTTGGCACTCTCCCCTTGGCACTCGGCACTCTACTTTGGCACCTAAGGCACTCACTCCTCCCCCCCTTGACTCCCCCTTGGCCTCTCCTCCCGGCACAGCACTCTCCTCCCCCTTGACACTCTCCTCCCCTTATCTCTCCCGCCTTGACCTCTCCTCCCTTGGCACTCTCCTCCTCCACCCCCCTTGGCATCTCCCTCCCTTGGCACTCTCCTCCCCTTTGGCACACTTCCCTCCCCTCACAACTCTCCTCCCCCTTGACACTCTCCCCTTGGCACTCTCCTCCTTCACACTCTCCTCCCACTCTCCCTCCCTCCCCCTGGCACACTCCCTCCCTCCCCCACTCTAGCACTCTCTCCCCTCACTCTCTCCCCTCACTACACTCTCCCCCCCCTACTCCCCCTGGTACGTCGCCCTTTACCATGAACTCGATATGTCGTATGGTGTTTCTGCTAATTGTTATTGTTATATTTTATCGTTATTTGTTTCGCTGTTATTAAATATTCTTTATTGTTTATTGGTATTATGGTTATTAGTATAATTACTATTGTTGTCGTTATTTGCTTTATCGTTAATATAGTTTTTACCATTTTCATAACCATTTTTATTTCAACTAGCATATTATCGTAAACTATCATCATCATTTCCATCACACTTTCTATCTATCTATTTCTCTCTCTCTCTCTCTCTCTCCTTTCTCTCTCTCTCTCTCTCTCTCTCTCTCTCTCCTCTCTCCTCTCCTCTTCCCTCTCCCTCCCTCTCCCTCTCCCTCTCTCATCTCCTCTCCCTCTCCTCTCCTTCTCCCTCTCCCTCTCCCTCCCTCCCCTCCTCTCCTCTCCCTCTCCCTCTCCCTCCTCTCCTCTCCCTCTCTCCCTCTCTCCTCTCATAATAATCACACTGCGATGTAACATTGCATACGATAAAGGAATTCTGCAGTGCACAGCGAGGACCCAACTACATCGCAATATCTGTGAAAGGAGATGACTGCATACATTCTGGTCTGCTACAATACGCAATCTTGCAATTCAGTATTCCTCGCACTGTCTCCTTGCAACGAAAGTCCTAGCACTCACTAACAGCATAATAGAGTCTCCTTTATATGAAGATATTGTTTTGCTATTAATAAGACTACGGGCATAAACGGTATTGTAGTATGTCACTATGTACTTATAACATGGCTGCAGCTTAACTAGCGTATTTATCTACATTTCTGGACGTCCTAAGAGGTATGCATTTTCTCATGAACGCAGTATCTCCAAAAAAAAAAAAAAAAAAAATACAAACACATTTCTGGACAAAACTGTGAAAACGCAATATATTTTCATCCAATTTTGTCATCACACTGTCCGTTTCAATGAGCTAGTAAGTGCATCGCGTAAAATCTTCCTTTAAATATTTAAAAAAGGCATTTAGAAAGAACGAGCAAGTGTTAGTGAACGCAAAACGAAAACGCAAAGTCACGAACGCTTTTTAAACAACCGACACTGCGTTCGTGTAACTTCACGGAACAATGATACAAGTCACGCGCGTTTAGGTTAAAACACAGAGGATAAGGCCGAATATATACGTTTTTCTCTTCCTTTTTTTCTAAATCCTGATGTCTTTCCCTCGAATTTGCCTGACACTGTCCGTCAAATAAATCGTTTAAGGAATCATTTTTTTTCGATTTTCCTCCCGTATTTACGCCCATCTGCGCTTACGAGACCGGCGCCTGTGTCTAAACGTTATTGCCACACCCTTTTAAAATATTAGCACAGCCGTTACAACACATATCCTAGAGTTTAATAGGTGACAGCCGTGCAGACAGTACACCCTCACATCCCTACATTTCTGAACCGTTAGCATCGGTCAAGTGGTTTATACGCATTATCGCTTTGCCAAGATATCGCATAACCAATCGCAAAATGAGGTCGAGTCTTTTCAAGCCGACTTGCTCACGTGATTTGGGGCTTGATTGCAGTTACTAAGCGTCCTGTCATTTACTAATTTCAAATACGTTCACCTTTTATACTTTCAAATCTGTTGGTGGATTTCGCTTTGTTCATCTCTGTTCTCGGATGTGCAACAGAACGTTATACGTGTCGATCACGCTATCTATCGGATTTCAGCTCTCCCCTGTGACCTGCGCTAGATCTCTTGGCCTGCAACATTCTTTCTATAGCTTGCAACAGACAGTTTTCCTTCGTTTATTCACCTCCGGGAACGCAATACTACCTATTCACAGTCAACGATCCCAAACGATCTTCAATAATCGTTTTCTTCCTTTTGCAATTTCCTTTCAACTGCAATTTAACTTATCGACTGCCATCAGAATTAAAACGATAAATGGTTCTTTGCTCTCAATCACGAGTTCTAATTATCTGAAAACAGTTTATTATCTACATTCCAATTACCTGAAAACATTTTATGATCTACATTCCTAAGCGTCGTCTACACATTCAGTCTGACGTTCCCTGGGGTTTTACAGGCCTATGTATTATCATACTGTAATTATTTCATTTTTGAACTTCCATGACTGACCAATCATCTCTATACCTTTGTATCTAGTTTCGTTTCCAAGTGGATGTGATACTTATTGTCACTGATTTATATAATCTTCAAGCGATAATCAACCTAACTATTGCACTGTAATGTTAATTATGTGTTGTACACTCAAACCCTCATTACATAATAAAATCAGAATCGGTCATTGACGCTTGACATAGTATATATACATGTGTATATTATATACACTTATCTATAAAGTGTTAGGGTTCAATGCATTTTTGTTATTTCTGATGCATAGATCTTTTAGCCGGTTGTCACCGTGTAAATCCTGTGTATGAATGCGTTTATGATTCTTACTTTTTATACGATTAAAGTGACTCAAATGGATTTTATTACGTTTTCTTTAGTTAGTCCCGTAAATTTGTTCAGGCTTTTTTCACGCGACACAGAAAACGTAAAATTCGAAAGCTTGAAATTTTAGGGGAAACATGTGTAAATTTTGGATTCTTATATATCGCACAAACGTGATAGAATAACCGTAGGTTTTTATAGAAGCATATTCATTTACCAACACCTACACTCATATACACATAAACATGCATTATGAGCGTATATTTTATTAATTTATACTATCTACATATATTTGCGCCCCATTAGTCTCATTTTCTCTATATAAATACAATTTTCGTTTAACTTACTATGACGTTTTTTCAATACATGTCGAGGAATCTCACCGTATAACAAAGCCACTATTTCATGTCGCCGGGAACCCCTTACCTGCAATGAACAAAACAGAGTTAGGGCAATTCAATAGTTTTAAATATACTTACTTATATAATTACAATCAAACAACGAATAAAGAAATATTTAGGACAACAACAAACAAAGATCCATTCAGTTTACGGACAGCATAAACACTCATTCAGAAATTTAAAGTACATAAAGATAAAACGTATCCAATAAAATACTAAATACACCATGACGTCACTTGCAAGTTGCAATGACCGTACTTATTACCTTTTCGTAGAACGTGAAGTATCATTCATTCGTGTTGCCATTCAAGCGACTTTTCGCTAGTTCTACAGTTTTTTGAGTTATGATCTAGCGGGATTTTTATTTTTAAAGTTTACTCTATATTCAGCGATTCTTTTAAAGTCCGTTTTAGCGGGGAAATATGTAGTGTTTTTTTTCCTCTTATTTCAAGCGGTTTTCGACATCCAATCTAGCGTTTTTTTGTGGAAATACCAATGGCAACACTGTCGCTACCACTCATGAGAAGAGGCAGATTTCAATCCACTCTCACCACCCCTTCCCCCTCCTCTACTCCTCCTCTGTTGACCTCATGACCCTCCCTCCCCCCATCCTCATCCATACCCTCCTCATTCACTCCTTTCCTCTAGATACCCGCATATGTTGCTAGGTTAATGCGTGGCTTGTATTTGTTTCTTGTTAATATCTTTGCAATGATGGAATGGTCATTATCACTAATCTCATGTTCTTTTCATGATTCATAAACATTGCTAGTCTTTAATGGTAGTGATAACAGCAACTAATATATGATGTTGAAGGAATGGGATAAGTGATATAAAGATACATTTATGCTGTTTCCTTGTGCGAGAAATAACAATGATAACAACAACAACGCGTTTGTCCAACTCGCCTCCCTCTCTCTTCCTCTCCCTTTTCATCTCCACCTTCCTTTCCATCTCCCTCTCCCCTTGTCCCTTGCTCCTCTTTCTCCTTCTTCTCCCTTGCCCCTTCCATCTTCATCTCCTCTCCTTGCCCTCACCCATCTCTCCCTTTTCCCCTCCACTCTTCTCTCCTTCCACCTCCACTTCCTCCTCTCCTTCTCCTCTCCTCCCTTCCTCTCCGCCCTTTTCTCTTTCTTCTCCCTTTCTACTTCTATCTTCACTCCCTCTCCCTTGCCCTCCTTCTCCTTCTCCACTCCTCCCCTTTCCCTCTCTCCTCTCTACCTCCCCTCCATTTCCCTCTCCCTCTACCCTTGCCCTTCCTTCTTTTCCACTCACTTCTCTCCCTCTCCTTCTCCACCTCCCTTTCCCTTTCCTTTCCCTTTCTCCCCTAGCTCTGCTTCTCCTTCTTTCTTTCTTTCCTCCCTCTTCCTTCTCCACCTCCTCCCACTCCCAAAAACATAAACAAAAACATCGGTAACTCAACGAAGATAACCAACAAGAGTTCAAGTGGCACTCGATCAAGGGGAATTGGCACTAATGGAAAACTACCTGAGGGGACACAGGCACTTGATGACAGGCCCTTAAAACCACAGGAATGTTGGCTGTGAGTGTTCAGTAGCGTCGAATATATATATATAGAGTTAGAGAGGGTTGCAGTGATTCAGTGATTTGATGAAGTGGTGTACATCTAAAAAAGTGTAGTAGTAAAGATCAATGTTATCAACACAGTAACTGAATCGATAAATTTAATTGCGATAATCATACGAATACTTCGACAAAATAACATAAGCCAATAATAATATGAAAAAATTACAACAAAAATGAAGAAAATGATAATAACAATAACACCAACAATGGCAATACTATTAATGATAATGATAATAAGTAATAATGATGATTATATCAACAATAAAAACCATAATGATTATAATAATAACTGATAATCATAATAATAAGAGTTCTATGTCAACTGAAAGTGTTACAAAACCAAAGTCCTCATGTGTTGCACAAAAAAATGGTACAAATGTGCATCTCAGAAGAGGTATGACTGTTCATTCTCTCAAACGGAAACAAAAATGAGATAAAATGAAATGTGTATCTATTTTTTGGACATGCTGATAACATCTCTCTCTCTCGCTGTTTCATCTGTCTGTTTTTGTCTTTCTCTCACTTTGTGTGTGTCACGAGAGGGAGAGGGAGAGAAGGAGAGAGAGAGAGAGACTAAACATCAGGAAAAAAAAATAAGTCAAAAGGTATCAAAATTAGCACAACTTCATTAAATCCAATGTTATCCATACGTACGATGCAAACTTTTGCATGAAATCAACCCCAAAACTTTCTCTTTCTCAAGACAGTTGCAACAAGATTTGCACACGTGAACGAAGACGTCTCGGAGGGGTCACAATGACACCCCAGGCGATATTGCAATCCACCAGCAATAACGAGGGAAGATGCACGACGTATTATGAAGTTGCGCGGAAAAAGGTGTTACGCCACTGGTAACTTACCGTGATGTCATATTTTTATACCTCGCGACTGAGAACAACAGGTTAAAAAAAATCTCTCTTGTCATTCATGAAAATTTATGGAAGTTATCTTTCACTTTTGAAGAATTTCCCTAAAAATGGGGAATTATGGGGGAGAATGGAGGGAATAAATAGCCGAGTAATACGATTATGAGAGTGATAATGACTTTACTAATAGTGACGGCTATACGAACAATGATAGTTACTATTCCGGTGAATTAATATTGTAATTGTATCATTACTGCCAGCATTATATTGTTACTGTTAACAATGTCAATTACAACTGTTATGTTATTATCTTATAACTGTTCCTATCAACATTAAATGTCATGTATTGTATTATTATTACTATTGTTGATGTTGTTGATGTTTTGTTGTTATTATTATTGCCATTATTATCATTAATATCATTATCATTATGATAATTCATTCTATCGATATTATCGTTATCGTTATCGCTATCAGCACTGCAATTCTACTACTGCTACTGCTCCATTATTTTTATCATCATTATTAGTAGTATCATTGCTTTTATTATCATTAACATTATGATTGTTATTATTATCATTTCAATTACCATTACAATCACTATCAATATTATCATCATGATCATTATAATCATCATTAATCTAATTCTTACCATCATTATCCACTTTAATTACTTGCCATTCTTACCATTATCCCTTTAATTACCACGTATATACCATTAACACAATAGTCATCACACCCATTCATACTTACTGAACAAATTAAAAACATAAAAAAATATCTGTCCCTAATTACTATACACAAAAATACATACAGTTAAAAAAGAAACAAAAAAAACAGTTCATACTTACTATAAAAAAAATACAAACAAATAAAAAAGAAGAAAAAATATAAAACAGGAAGGAATGAGGAGATGGAGCGAAGATGTGACATATAGGAAGATGCAAATTAGCCAATCTGAATGGAGTCATCCGTGCTGCGGTTACAAATATGGCGACACAACTTTCCTACAAGGAATTTCAACTTGGAATCCATGTAATAATGTATAATTTAAAACTTTGAAACCAAGTTAAATTTGCTTCATTAGTACGTGCAGATAATTTCTGACATATCAAGACACTAGGGTTTAACTATATCAGGATTCTCGACCGGGTGGCTATGGACTAATGTAAAACTTAAGACTTTGAATCCAATTTAATTTTGTCTCGCCTTCACTACTTGTAGATAATCTCCAACATATGATTTAATTGGGGTCTTTCTCTATAGTGTTCTTGTCCTATTGCAAGTGACACTATTATACTACTCATAACTTGGAATAACTGAAATAGATAGCAGACTGAATATAGATTATCATATATATTGGTTGGTATCCTCACAACAAAAAAAAAGTTTGGGAACCACTGGACTAGAAAATACTCGGTTTTGTCTATATTCGCCAAGGAAAATCTTCAAGAAAACGATATGGTTCTGAAGAAGCATGAATGAATATGTAAAGGAAAGAATATTGTGGAGAAAGATATAGATGGTTTTATGAGTTGGATATGTCTTTATGTAGTATTGATACCACTTGTATTTGCAAGAGCGAACACGGTGAAAAAATCTACGGTAACTTCACGCCACATATGGGTAAATTAGCATATTTCCGAATAATTTCCTTCGTAAGTTTGTCTTTAATTATAAATATAAATAGATTAATACCAAAGATAGTAGACTAAGAATAAGTATATCATCTTTAGTGATCTTATTCGTTTATCTAGAATACTGCTTTCACATTTTCATTTACTTTTGTTAGTATTACTGAAACTACGTTCGGATGCTAACTACACGATACGCACACACACACACACACACACACACACACACACACACACACACACACACACACACA
>NW_020868640.1:876260-878760 GCF_003789085.1 Penaeus vannamei | reverse complement strand
TTTATTTAATCTATTTTCTTATCTCTTTTTCTTTATTCTATCTTATTTTATTCATCTATTTTATTTTATTCTATTTTATGCTTATATATCTTTTTATTAATATTTTTCTTATCTCTTTTTCTTTATTCTATTTATTTTATTTATTTATTTATTTTATTTTATCTTATTTTATTTTATTTTATTTTATTCATCTATTTTACCGCAAGATTTCCTAAGGACCAGTTTTCGTTGGGTAACCACAGCCTTTCCCTTAACAGATGGCGCTGCTGTGTTCAACGCCAGAATAAGTGGTGTCTGTGATGCGTGAGAGAGAGCAGAGAGAGAGAGATGAGAGAGAGAGAGATGAGAGAGAGAGAGAGCAGAGAGAGAGAGGAGAGAGAGAGAGATGAGAGACTGAGGAGAGAGAGAGAGAGAGAGAGAGAGAGAGACTGAGAGAGAGAGAGAGGAGAGAGATGAGAGAGAGAGAGAGAAAGAGGACAGCAGAGACAAGACAGAGACAGAGACAGAGACAGAGAAACAGACAGACAGACAGAGACAGACAGAGTAGAAAGAAAAAAAAAGTGGTAGACAAAAGAAATATAAAGATTTCATTTGATACGATAACCATCACATATTATGAAAAAAATTGTATCGTATAATTTCCATTACAAATACAACAATCGAATATTGTCTTTCCCTTCTTCAAATATCGACGAAGGAGACATAGAAAACGGGAAATGTAGGCCAACGGCATAATCACACAAGGTCAGAGGTCACAGAAGGTTAGGTAGGCCATTCTGCCAAAAATACACGTGCTCTTTTTTCATGTAAAATACAACTTTTTAAATATTTGTTTTTATACCCCCCTCAATTTCCGGTAATTCATTCTTGTTTGTTTGTGTGCCAAGTTTGAGATTAAATGACAGCTGATTATTTATGTATTGAGAGAGAGAGAGAAAGTCACGTATTAAATTTGTATTGCGAATGGAATAAATATAAATTGCATAAATATGATAGATAGGTTGCTGTTTATCGTAAACATTTTTATCATAATTATCATCATTATCATTATCATTATCGTCAACGTCAACGTCATCAATATATAATTGTGTATGCTCGTTGTCACTTAATATCTATAATACATATTTTGTAATTCAAGGAACAGCAATCTAAAGACATTAAACGATGTAATCCAGATAAAATAAACAATACGGATAATACAGGTACGGAATTTGCAATATTATGTTTAATATCACATCAAATAATGCTTATAAATATTAAACCCGACTAGAGCAAAATCACTTATCTTTGCAACACTCATCAGATCATTAAAAAAATAACCCACACACTTTCCGTCAAAGAAAATCATGCAACATCAACAATAAAAATAACAACAGCAACAACAATAACAGCAATAACGATAACAACAAAAGCAACGACAACAACAATAACAGCAACAACAAAATGTAAAAGTTACCGGTGAAATGCAAGCAAAACAGATTCCCGTTTTCTAGGTTAATTGTTCGAGCTTAATGTTTGTCAAAGACTAATTGCCTTAAAACCACAATAGCGTCGAAAATACGGTAATTATCGACTCCATATAAAGAGTACGTTCATCCTTTTATTCATTATTGGTTCGTACAATATTGTGAATTTTGTCTTTTTCAAACATTTAGAAATATTTCAGACGGAGACTAAAGAAAGAAAAAAATGTATATTTCATGTTATATTTCATTTTTTTTTTTTTTTTTTTTTTTTTATGAAAGAGAACACTCTATCCTTGAGACAAATGAAAGATAAACCATTAAGGAAAAATAAGAAAGTGGAGAAAGAAGAAAAATAGCAGAAAGGGAGAAAAAAAAGAAAAATCCGATGTTAGGCCAAAGGGGAATATATAATAAAAAAAATCTATTTCTCTCTGCCAGCTGGTTCTATCACTCAAAAACTATAGTAAAATAAATAAATAAGATAAAAATATAATAAAAAACCATGTTCACTCACTTAATCAAGTGATTAATTATAATATTACTTATAATCATGTATGAGTATATTTCGTAATTTCTCAAATTTTCGCAGTCGATTTTGTTAGCGAAACAAAAGCCTATATTTCTTTTCTTTACATATACGTTTTTTTTTCTTCACCCATGAGAACCATTAACACAATGGTCAGATTATAGAATATGTTTCCTCTGATAAAAAAAATATAAATAATAAATAAATAATAATAAAATGAGGATTTCAACATCATTTTTTAACTATCAAATTTACCTTTAATTTGTGGATTTTAGCCAAAACCATCCTCATAAATTCGACAAAGAAGGGGTTACCGAGAGTAGATGTGGGGGGGGGGGTGAGAGGAGAGGGTTAGAAGTGGAGGTGGAGAGTTGAGGTTGGTGGGGGGAGGGTGAAGGGGTGACTGGAGGTAGATGGGGTGAAGATGAGGAGGGGAGAGGGATGTAGAGTTGTGGGTGGGAGTTGAAAGGGGGAAGGGGATTGCTGGAGGTGGATGTGGGGGGGGAGG
>NW_020868640.1:864045-866545 GCF_003789085.1 Penaeus vannamei | reverse complement strand
TCGCCCTGGAGTCCGAGAAGGAGACCCAGGAAGTCGCCCGGGAGCCCGAGAAGGAGACCCAGGAAGTCGCCCAAGCGGCTTCATCAGCCGAAAAACTGGTCTCGTCACCTGCTCAAGATGCCCTGCTGGGGAGACCAGTTATCTAGTTGCATATCAACAGCTCCTGTGTTTGGGCATTTCTGGACACTGGAGCTGAAATGTCGATTGTGAAGCCAGGTTCTTTGAAACGGATGCGTCGGTACAGAACGCGCCGTCCGAGAAGGACGATAGTCAGTATTACGGGGGATAAGCAGGCTGCGTCCTGTGAGGCAGAGCTTACACTCAGTTTTACGCACACACTCGTTATTACACATCCGTTTCTCTGTATAGGCGGTGTTGATTTTCCCGGGGACGTTTTAATTGGGATGGATCTTTTAAGACGTTTCAGTTTCAATTTATTGCATCATATCAGCCCCCCTTCAACAACATTTATGATAAACTCATGTCAGTTGCCAGTACGCTTCGCCGACACTGACGGTCATTTCGTTACGACGGCGGGCGCTTCGACGCGCTGATTACATACGTAGTAGTATTGAAAGAAAAAAATGTGAAAAAAAAAAATATATATATATATAAATAAAGCAACGTGAAAATGAGAAAAACGAAAGTAGAATATGCATCTAAAGTCCGAGAAAAATGTGAATTATGAAAAGAAATGCGAAAGAGAAAAAATGCATCAATGCAGAGAAGTTCGCTGACAAGGCAGTGTAAGGCAGAGATACCAGTATTACTTATAAAGACTATGATTAAAACGGTAATGATAATGCCAGTACTTATAACGTTAATGATGGTGAAACCCAATCAGTGCTCTTTCCATGATTTATTTTAGAACATAAGCCAATCATTTCCCTTCCTTTAATCTTTACAATTTCCCTCTCTTACTCTTCACTCTGATAATCAATTTCCTACTCAATCAACCACGGATATCACAGGAACTATCACCAACGACTAATTCCGTTGCTGTATCACAATGTTAACAAACCGGCCTTATATCGGTAATAATGGTGATGCTGATGGTGCCTGGGACGAGAAGGCCAGCTTTAAAAGCCATCAGCATAAAAAAAGGTTCTACGTATAAAAGAAGAAAGAAAAAATACGTCTCTTAGACAAAGTTCACGGATCGTAAAAAAAAAGAAAAAAAGTCATTGTACTTGATGTTTGTTTGCCAAGAATAAGAAAAATCTTAATCTATGGAATGGTATAACATACACAAGCCCTACCCCCTCAGTCCCCTCAATCCTCAGGGGAAATAGTCCCTTCGCTTGTCAGGAACACATTTCCTATCCCTGCTGTCCTGGGGTCCCGAGGGGTCAGTGGGCAGAATCGGGTTTGGGTCACTGTGCGTTTCATCTGTGTCTGGGGCTGGGAGGCATTCTACAGGGATGCACGTTCACGAGTCGCTATGTATGTATAAACATTTGCGTTCAGGACGAGACTAACATGACTCGGATAAAAGAAATCCGAAGGAAATGTGTGGAAACGCATATGCTGTTTTCATTCAATTTACTATATGTAACGTTTGCGTTGTGCAGTGAAACAATCGGGCATTATTTTGCTATGGAATACACAAATGCACATCATGTTTTTTGTGCTTCGAACATAACTTACGAGGCATAATCAAACAAACAGTTTACAGTACCATTACTCTGATCGCGACCCCATATTTGTATGCAAATAACATGTAATAATACTTTATCAATACACAAGACAATTTTGATCCATCAAGAATCACCATATCAGGTACCTCCCACACGTAAATTCCCCCACAGCGAATGTCACTCCCTCATATTCTCGAAGACACGTTCCTCCCTCGGAAAAGACGAAGATTGGTTTAAAGGTCAGGTCTTGCTCAGAGCTTGTCTGGAGGAAGCCTTGCATTCATTGCCGTTAACGGGTGGGAGATACTTGTTATGTAATGCTGTATACAAGATATGGTATTCATCTCCGAAATAATGGAATAAAAACATTCACGTGTAAATCTTTTGATTTTAATAGTAGTGATGTTGATATTGATGATGGTGGTGATTGTGGCAACACTAAGAGTATGCGGAGGAAGTCATTTCTCAGTCTTAAAAGGTTGTGCTTGGCTGTTGCATAATTTTTGCCAGCTTTTCTTCTTGCTTGCTGGCTGGCTTGGGGTTGGAGCGTTTATTTATTTATTTTTTCTTTTGTTTCTCATTTCTCATTTCTCTCTCTCTCTCTCTCTCTCTCTCTCTCTCTCTCTCTCTCTCTCTCTCTCTCTCTCTCTCTAAGGCAATATTAATAATGATAATCATAATTGTAACGATAGTCATAATAAAGATTGATACTGATATAAGTAATAATGATAATACTGAGAATGAAAGTATTACAGTAAAATTTGTAGCACCAGTAGCAGCAGTCGTAATATTGATAATGCTGATTTGGATACTGCCAGTGATGATAATAATGACATTACTAATATTAAGAAATAATAAAAAAA
>NW_020868640.1:841545-854045 GCF_003789085.1 Penaeus vannamei | reverse complement strand
CATTACTCATAATAAGTATATGTGAGACTGTGTGTATTGTTATATACTAATGTTATATAGCGATATATATTTGAGTACTAGTGTGATAGTAGATAGTATACTATATGATTATATATATTATATAATATGTATTGTGTAGTGTGTGTGTGTGTGTGATGTGTAGTGTGTGATGTTGCTGTGAGGTGTGTGTGTGTGTGGTGATTGTGATTGTGTCCATGTTGTCTGTGGTGTAACTGAATGTGTGATATGTGGATATGTATACGCTTAATTACTATCCATATATATATAATATATATTATATATTACATCTAGTACTATATATAGCTATATCCTCATAATACATATACACAATATTATATTATATATATATATATATATATAGCGATATTTATATATTATATATATAAATATATATATAATATATTTATATATTGATATAGTATGGAATATCACATCATGCAGTACATAACCATATCGATAATACCATACAAGGCAGGTAAGCAATATTATATAAAGTATAGTATTATATAAAATATAACTGATATAATATACTACTATACTAATCATATTTACATTATACATTGTGTGTTTGTGTGTACCCACAGCTGGCATTATATACAATATATAGCATATATATGATGTCATATATAATATTTACTTATTATATAATATTACATATATAATAATATATATTATATATATATTATGAATGCTATGTAATTATATGTTATAGGTAATGTAAATATATGTATATAATATATGATATTTTTATGATTTATAGATTCATAGAGTATATCATATTAGGGCAAAGGCGATATATATCGGTAGTGTGTGTGTGTGTGTGTGAGATGCTTAATAGTCCGAATGCTGTGTGTGCTGTGTGTGTGCTGTGTGTGTGCCGCGTGTGTGTGTAGTGTGTGAGTAGAAGAAAATGAAAGTGTCGTGAAGTGAAGTGTGAGTGATATGTGAGAGTGTGTGGCCTGTGTGCTGGTGTGGTCTGATGGGTCCTTGGGTGGTATGTGTGGTGTGCACATATATGGCTGTTATATATATTACTATATATATATATCATATATATAATATATCAATTATACTAGTATATAATATAGTATATATAGTATATACTGCATAGTAGTACTATCATATAATATATATATATATATATAATATAATATAGTATAAATATATGCGCTATATAGAGCAGTAAATATTATACATACATACTACAGGTGCAAATAGATATGTATGATATATACTATATATTACAAGTAATATATATAGATAGTATGGTATACACTATACTATATTATGGTATATATATTACGTCACATAATATATATATATATAATATATGTATATTGTACTTAAGTATTATTTATGTACACGACTATTAAAATATATAATAGGAGAGTAAGATAGATAGACTAGTAGATAGGATAGATAGATAGATACGACTTAGACCAGATCAGATAGATAGATAAGCAGAGATAGCATAGATAGATAGTAATATGTGTATCATGTATATAAGACTATATGGTACCATACTATATATTATATACTGATATACTCCATATAATATATGATGTAATATTATATATATAATACTACGTGATAGTGGTTGATATACTTTACATATATACTATATATATACATATATATATTATACAGTCAAGATAGGTTACTATATATGTGGAATGTGTGCTGTGTGTGGTGTGTCGTAGTGTGTAGTTGTAGTGATTAGTGTATAATCACCACATGTAATCAATTCTTTTAAATTTACACTAGCTATATTATATATTCTATATATATACTATAACATATATATTATAGTATATTATTTAATATATGTTGTGTGTTGTGTGTGTGTGTATGCTGTTGTGTGTGTAGTATGGTGTGTGATGTGTGTTGTCGTGTGAGTGTGGTGTGTTATAACACATGTAATAATTTTATTAATTTACATCAGCATATTTATATATAAATATATATAGTATTATCTATAACTTAATATAATTATAATAAATAATTATATATATATATATGTAATTATATTATATTATATAGCTATGATAAAATATATATATGATATAGTTATAATATATATATATATATATATGATATTATATACACACACTATTACCACCTATCATAGGCCTATAGTATCAGTATATATTTATATATCTATATATCTTAGTATATATATAATAGTATGATTTATATATATGTTCAGTGATATATGTATATATAATATATATATTCTATATACTTACTTATGGATATATATATATGATTTAATATTACGATACTATATCTGATATATATAATATTTATACTTATTATTCGGTATTATATGTTAATATATTTATTATATATATATATATAATAATATAATACTAATTTATTTATTTAATCTATATTATATACTATGACTATGATATATTATAAAGTGTATATAATTGTAATTAATACACTTTATTACAGTGTATCTTTTCTCTCTTCTCTGCTTCATCTGATCTCTTCTGCTCTCTGCGTCTCTCTCTCTCTCTCTCGGGATGTGTAGATTATATATATATATATATACTTATACTACTATGATATATATATATAATAAGTATATGTGTTGTGTGTGTGTGTGTGTGTGTGTGTGTTGTGCTGTGAGCTAGTATAATAATTATTATAGTGTAATATTATATATATATATATTAATATTAGTATATATATATATATAGAAGATAGTAATAGTATATATATGTACTATATATAAATAGGACAGGTAGATTTATATATAATAATTACATATATATATATACACAACACAACAGACACAACAGACCACACCGACACCACACCACACACACACCACAACACACACACCACCACACACACACACAACACACACACACACACACACACACACACACACACAACACACGCACACGCCCACCGTACATGGAGTATAAACATATATATATATAATATATATATATTATATGTAATATATATATATATATATACATACTATATATATACATATATATATATATATATTATTATATGTAATATATTATAATATGTATGTAATATAAATATATATATAAATATTATACTATAATATATATATTATATATATATATAATTATATATATATATTATATATATATTTATATATATATGTATATATATATATAATGTGATATATAAAAAATTATGTATTATGTATATATATGAATATATATAAATGTATATAATTATATATATTATATATATTCATATATATATTTATATATATATATAAAATTATATATATATATAGTGTATATATATATATAATATATGTATAATATATTATATATAAACTATATATAATATATATATAATTAATGTATAATGCATATAGATATACAAATATAGATACATGCGTTATAATCTATAGCTATGATAACCATTACCGTAATCTATGCTTGCAATTAATGAAAATTAATCCAGATGAACTTTATCATTCTCTCCACTCTTATCCTTTGCATTGACAAACAGAACGTAGGAAGCAAGCCATTATATTAGCCAATTTAATCCTCATGTGGCTTTAACCCGCGTTGCCATGTTATGCAAAAACCTGAACCAGCAAGGCGAAGACATGGGCCGTTACAGCTTGCAACGGGACAAGCTGGAGTATATTTGAAGCGGGGGTCAGCTAGTTGCTCCGCGAGTAATCTGTTCCTCTCCATTCCAGGGCAAACCAGGTTCTCCCAAATACGTAGGGACACGATGATGCCGAGTATGTCCCACCACATCTCCGACCTTCCGAAAGGCCTCGAGGACGAAGTCGCCCTCTGTCTTGGCTGTTGAGAGTGAAGCCGGAGGAGCCCGTCCTCTGGAGGCCTCTCCTACGGCCCGAGAGAGGCCTCGAGTCGGGCAGCGAATTCGATACGGACCTCGAGTAAAAAGAGATCCGCGCTGGCGATAGAAATAGAAGGCTACGACAGCGGTTTCGAGACCGCATCCTCTGCATCTGAGGTCCCCTCTGAGGCCAGAGAAGAGTCCAACCCTGACGGTGAGGAGGGTAAGACTGCTCAGAGAATGCATCTGTTAAAATGCATGCAGAAATTGAGGATGGCATCAGAGAATGAGATGCATCAGAGGAAATGCATCTGCTAAGAATGAATCAAATGCATCAGAGCAATATGAATGCAATCGAGGAATAAGAATGCATCAGAGAATAAGAATGCATCAGAATGAGAATGCATCATAAATAGTTAGTATATATATTATATACTATATATATATATATATATAATATTATAATATATATATAATATATTATATTATTATATATATTATAACAGGAAAAAAAGGTAGATCATGCACGAAATGGTCTTGGATCTAATAGCACGTTTAACCATTCCTGTTGCGTGTGAATGACAACGTTTTATGATGGACACGAAATTTTATTTTCGAAATGCTGTTGACCTCGATAGTCAACACTGACAATAAAGGTAGCTGACGAGCCATCTAATTATATTTCCTAGAATGCTTTTACATAATTATCCCTCGCAATTAGATTTTTCTCCAAAATAAGCATTCTAGCAAATGCGAAAATTCTTAAATTTGACATCCTACGTTGCAAAGTACAAATACATACAAAATACATATCAGGGAATACTGACCAACGATTTATTTTTTTCCATCGCACTTTCCAATTTCATTTCAGGGTAGGACGCCAAAAAGCCATATGTATATATTAGATTTGTAGTATCTAGGTTTTGTATACTAGAGAATAAATGTTTAATAATGTATTTTTTAGGAATTGTGTAGTGTGTGGTTTATGGTTTTTAAGTGCGTATCTAATGAATAAAAAAGTAGTCTGCATTAACAGTAACGTGCGAGTTACGAGTGTTACGAGCATGTTTACGAGCATGTTTACGAGCATGTTCACGGGTATCCGACGGTATCCGACGCCCGAGTGCGTTCACACTCAATGTCCATTTGACTTTTTAGTCTCGACATATGTATCCTTGATAAAGGGGCAGAAGGTGGATAAGATGCGTTCGATCAGTAACAGAGCAGGCTGGTTTTGGCGATGCATTAACCACCCGTACAAGCAGGCGGCTTAGCTCGTACTCATCCCAAAATTTGGAAACATTCTCCCTGTGTCTCCGCTGCACGTCACAGAGCTCATGACCTTAAAAAAGGTAAATAATCCGTGCATGCTACACTGTGTGCCCAATTGAGCTGGTAAAAAGTTTGTCGTGAAATCTGTGAGGAAATCTGTCAAGGGCACAATGACATCTACCAGAGCCTGTTTCGGCGGATAGGGAACCCGACGACTAAAGTGAAGGAAATCGGCTCGAAAACAATATTAAAGTACAAAGCTTTGCCCAAGAAGGCAATCCCGACCAAGAAAGTTGCCACGGTCTTGCAGATGTTTAGATATATGAAGGAAAATAAGTCAAGAGCACAGGGGGCGTTGAGTTTAATGGATCGTTTAATAACTATAGATACCTTCTTCGTTGAGGGATTTAACCCCGGCAGCCTTTCTCTCTCAGCTGTTTCTAGCTTTGGGTAGACTCTCCTCAATCAGCTCACATTTCACGGAGGACCGAATATGTTCAATTTTCAACTGACGAAGCGCTGGGTCTCGTCCGATGTCGCTGCAACCTGGAACGACGCGGACCTTCGCCGCCGACCGCGCTAAAACCTGCGCCTGGAAAATCGATGTCGTTCCACGGAGGCTACCTCGACGCGGAAGAGGGATGGAATATAGGTCTATAATATTGATAGTATAATAATGGATTTAAATCAGGTTATATTACTATATACAATATTATTATCATACTATATATACTATATGAATATATATATATAATATAATGTAATATACTAAATATTCTATCTATATTATATTGCACGTATTATTATATATATATATATATATACTATTTAACATATATATGTGTATATAATATATATTATATATATTACTTACGTACATAGTATACTATATATATCTTATATAATATTACTTAATACTTATATATCATGTATACACTATATACACTTATATTGTGGTATTATATTGCTTATTACCAACAGTACACACCACACACACACCACACACACACACACACACACACACACCACTATATATATTATATATATTATATATATATATATATATATATATAATATTATATTATATATATACAGTGCACGTCAGAAATCTTGGCGCGAGAGGGACCGCGCCAAGATTTTTTGTTTTTTTTGTCCTCTTAATATTCATTGCAAATAGACCCATAATCACGCCCCGTCAGCTGATAGATTCCTCATCTAACTCCATAGCCTAGAATTCTGGAATTCTGTAGAGTTCTGTTGCTGTTTTTGGCCAGTGTGTTGTGATGGCTGCCTCAAGCTTGGGGATTGATGAGATATGCTCACGTAATGTTTTTCATGTGCCCACAATTTTACAATAGGATTTAAAGCTATGCATTATGGCAAATGCACCACCTGCACTGCTCAAAGCAATCCAGATTATAACTCAGTAGGTCCAAATATGTCTGCATTTATCAAAAATTCCTTGTTACTATTACCAATGCCCACACCACACCATCGATTTTATCTGGATTTTTCAGTCCTTGGATGAATCTCGGGTCACACGGATACTTTCATGCCGCGATAAACTTTTGCCGTCTCTGTTCCAGTACACTCATCATCGCTCCATAAACACTCGTTTCCCCTTGTCCTCGTCCCACTGAAGATATTTCTTGCAAAAAGGAACCGTATTTTGCCTCTGCTTAAGAGTAAAAACCGGTTTCTTGCGAGCGATGCGTTGGGAAAATTTTAAGTTATTTGTAGAGCCGTCGCTGTATGGTCTCACAGACACATTAGCCAGTAACACAGGGTTCCATTCTTTTAATTTTGGTGCTGTTATTCATGGCTGACTATCCACCTGCCTCTACATAACATACACACACACACAAACACACACACACACACACACACACACTACACACACACAACACACAACACACAACATATATATATATATATTATATATAGTATATATTAATTATTTATATATATAATATATATATATAATATATATAATATATATATATATATTTATATATTATAATGATTAATATATATTATATATATAATATTAATATATTATTTATATATTATATAATATATTATATATATTATTATTTATATTTATATATTATTAATTTATTATATTTTATATGTGTTATGTGTTTGTTTTTTGTATATATGTATATACGTAATGTAAATATGCATATATAACTATTATATATGCTGTATTTGTATGTTTGTGTATATGTTTATAGAATTGTATATATGCAAATATACATATATATTTTGTATATATATATAAATATATATATATTTGCATATATATATACTGTATATAATATTTACTCTACTATACTATATATATATATGTGTCAGAATTTATTCCATTTTAAATCGAATACGTTATAGAAGGGTTGCTGTAAACAGGAAGTGGGTATGATACGTTCCAATGTCTCATGTATTTATTTTGAATATAGTAAAAGCTTCATGCCCAGTAAATAGTAAAACAATTATGCGCGATATGTTTCTTTTGCTCTTGCTGGACTGGGTATATTTTGAGGGAAGTGCTCGTTGAGAACCAGGATTAACGGTTTAATTAAGGTATCAAAGGGATGTTAACATGTGTAATAGTGGGGGGAAAGTACATATATATTTGTGTGCTATATAATGAGTTGGTCTGTGGACACCACTCCCTTCAGAAACGAGAACAGAAGCTGGAGCAGCTGGCTGGGGACGCTGGCGTGGCAGCCATTTTTGGGCCCAGCAGCACCCAAGGAGAGGACCCAAATGGATACCCCCCCTTTGAACCACTGGAGTGAGGATCTTGTCAGAGAGGATAGATCCAGATATGCAGATAATATATAATATATAATATAATATATAATATGCAGATAAGGACAATGATAAATCAGGTGGGGCAGTGCCAATTGGTGGGAAAAACAAGTAACTTTTTGGGAGGATCGCGAGCTTCATGAACATGTATTTGCTTTAGTTGATTATTTTTTAGACTCTTTCTACCAGTCCAGCTTCATTTTTAATCAATGTTCAAGTTGATGAAGATATGTCATTGTATAAATGTATGAATGGGATGAGATGATCTTTCAATAGACCACAATTTAAATAGTTGTCAATAAGGACGAGTATAACCAGCCACCACTCACGATCACCAAAGGCCGCCGAGTCAGCTACCACACTATAACCTTTATAACCATTGAGAGGGTTTTTTTTTTTTTTTTTTTTTGGTGGAATACCTCCTGATGTCAAAACAAACAATCCGAGGTGCATGTGCGCCGCTGCAAGTTTATGTTACTTATGGAGAATTAGATGTTACTTATGGAGAATTAAATCAAAATATTGGGGGGGAATAACAATATGTAATTCACCCAAATCCGTTTCATTTTTCTTGTTTAATTGAGGGATGAGTAAATTAACAGCAGAGAACTAAATCATTCTGCCGTTAGTCGGTAACAGTGACCAGCTGATTAAAAATATGCTGCGATATTAATGGCCCCAGCGCAAGTATCAGCACAAAAAAATGCTGTGGACATATATATATATCTATATAATATATATATATATATATATATATATATCTAGATATGTTGTGCGTGTGTGGGTGGTATGTGTGTGGTGTGTGTGTGTGTATATATACACATAAAATATATATGTATAATATATATTTATATGAATACATTTATTTATTATAAATATATATATATATTTACGTATATTAAGATATAATATATATATATAATAATACACATATACATATACATATTGTGTGTGTGTGTGTATTATATGTGGTGTAATTATATATATAATATATATATATTGATATATATATAAATATAAAGGGAAAACCAAAAAAAAATAAAATTATCAAAAATTTAAAAATTATCAAAATTGTTAAAACGTAAAAATCCAGAAAAGAATCAGAAAAGGCTGTTAAAGAGAAGCAAAGAGAAGCGAATAAAGAGCTATTCCGAGAAAGAGAGTGAAAATTAGCAGGAGAAGAGGCAAAGAAGAAAGAGAGTCAGGAGCGAGAAGAAAGAGAGAAAGAGAAAGAGAGGCGAGAGATAGAGAAGAGAGAGAAGAGATAAGAGAAGTATAGGAGCTAGAAGGGTGAATATGAGGAGAGGCAAGAGAAGAGCGATAGCGAGAGTCTATATATTAGAGAGAGAAAAGACTCTATGTCTTTCTCTTTAGAGAGAAGGAGTGAAGAGAGAGAGAGAGAGAGGGAGAGAGAGAATACAGAGAGGTACATATAGACTTATACATAAATATAAATAACCAATACCTTTCTCAAAGTCAGTCTATATGAGAAAGTACAATATAAGGATAACTATAAAGTAACATAAATTCCTAAAGTGGGCTATGTTTCCTTCTTGATACGACTGTGCCGTAATTATAGATAATGTCTGTAGTAGTTTTAAGGTTATCACCAGCTCTTACGGAAGTGGTAGTAATAATGGTAAAGGTGGTAAGTCGTACCATGAGCCTGTGTTTTTAGACGAAAGGTCAATGGTAATGCTATAGAGATGTAAGTAGTAACTTCATCCTATTAGTGGGATGGTACCAAAGGGGTCCCTATCGTTATGTGCTAGTAATGGTAGTAACAGTCGTATCATTCTTTGCGCTACGTACGAAAGTGGTAGTAAATCTGGTAAATAGTAACCACTTCGTAACATTTGCCAGTTGCTACATCCAGCAAAGAACGTTATCAAAACGAGGAATTTTAACTGATGATAGTTTTAATGGTAATAATATTATTATATGAAAGATGGTAATTCTGGTACTAAACAACTTCCTTGTGTGCAATTTGTGAGAATTGGAAATAAAGTTGTTGAATTCCTTCATACTTTCAGTAGCCATTTATTCCTCCTCCTATAAACCCACTGGGTCAAGTTAAAGGAAAAAAAAAATTCACCTCCCCTATAATATACAAACCAAATGTCAGCAAGTCACACACGACACACACACCACACACACACACACACACACACACCCACACACACACACACTTCACACACCACACGAGAGCAATCTCTCTCGGGTAAATCTATGTCAGATCACCATACCTTTAAAAGTAATCACCATCAGGCTGGATTCAAAATGCAATCAACACTATGAATCATAATATCATGTACTATTGTGAGGGGATACTCGCTTCACACCTCTGACTTTGTTCCCCAATTTATTCTATTAACCTTTGCTAATTGCCATAAAGAATTGCATAAATCTTAACCAACCATTACCTCACAAAACCTAGCTCGTTGTCGTCGTGGGAGGGCTTAGGAGACGGGGACTGAGACCCAATGTACAGGATTACCCCTACCTTGGGCCTCAGCCCTTGCCTCAATTAATTTTGCTTGGTCCTTTCTTCTCTTCTTTCCTCTTCCGTATCTTCTTTACTCCCCTCTTCTATCCCATTCCTAAGGTGTGAGAGCCGTGCTGAAAGGATGAAAGGCTGGCTTTGTGTCAATCACGAACGGCCTCCGGGAGCCATGGGCACGGTATTCTATTGGTTAATTAATTAGCCCTGACCCCTTATGGGGACCCTAAGGGGTAGACCATTTCTTTTCCCCAGTTTATTCAGGCTCACCATGGCCAGTAATGAAGATTCCTTACCCTTGATAGAGGCATTAAGGCTTGCCCCTTCACCAAGTAGCCTATCTGAATTTGATTTTGATGGTTTTCCGACCCCTGCCCCTCCTTTGACCACGGCTCCGACCAATGATGCTAGTACCCCCTCCGACACTTACGAACAACTCTAACCATTCTGAAAAACCCATTCAGGTTGTTACTCAACCCCTAGAAAATACCTTTTCCTCATCCCCAATATTCTCCTCTTCATCCCCTATTGTACAACCCTCTTAAATGTCAACCCCCTCTTCCCTTATTACTGCTCTTCATCCTTATTGTCCTCCCCCCCACAGAACTACTCCACTCCACACCACCCCATCTTCCTCTCGCCCTCGTCCTTCTACTACATCTACTTCTGCAAACCTTCTGGGTACTCTATTTGGCCCAGCCAAGTGGGATCGATTCTTTGTGATTCCCCGCACAGTCCCCTATTCTGAGAATACCCTTCTCTTTCAGCAGTGCCTCCAGAAACAAGTAGGCAAGGTTACCTTTCGCAGTCGCTCTGATCTTTCACGCCTTGTCACAGTTACATCTGAAGCTCAAGCTCGTGCACTATCTGCCCTAACTGACCTTATTAGCAAACCCATTCCTGCTGCTGAATCTCACCCAACTCTCAATACTTGTACTTGAACTGTTTCTATTCCCCCAAATGCTTGTCCCATGCATAACAAGGATTGGTCAGACTCTGAAAATGACCTACTTTCTTGCCTTGATGAATATGATGCAGGCAGTACAGTGTTACACTTCCTCATACAGGCCAACATAAATCTCATGTCAATATTGCCAAGATAGCTTCCATAGACAAGATCTCCCCCATGAGGTTATATTGGTGGATTGTCTTATCATGTCAGACAAATATCAACCCTTTCCTCGTCAATGTCAAAAATGTTGGCGTTTTAGCCACCCAGCCAAACATTGTTGCTCCACAGCCCAATGCCCTTTATGTGCCCAACCTGGTCATGACCGTTCAAAATTGTCCAGCTCAGTCACGTACATGTGCCAATTGCGGAGACTCCCATAATGTGTTTTATAGGAGCTGCCCTGCCTATAAGTTTGAATGTGGTAGCAGTCCTCAGATTTAAACTAGCCCTCACTCTATGAGAGGCCAGACAGGAAGCATGACAACGAGGTTTTTCAAGATATTTCTGCATCTCCCGATATCTTTTCCCAATACCCAAAACCTACATCCTATGTCTACTCACCCTATCCACCAGTCAAATCCAGATACTCCAATCTCTACCACTTCCCGGATACCTACCCCTCCTCCTCACTTTAGTTGTCGTACCAGACAACCTAAGCGTTCCACTCCACACTCTCCTACTACATTCTCTCCTACACCATCCTCTTCATCTGTTCCTCAGATATCCATCTCCTTTCAGCCTCCTTATAAGAGAACCTTTGTTTCTCAGTCCTCTATACCAAATTCCCCTTCAGAAACCCTTGAAGACATCCAAAACTTCCTAAAGATGACCCAGGGAATACTCCGCTCCCTCATCCACCCCCAGTCCCTCTGTTCCTACTCCTGCTACATTTAAAGTATTTGCATATATTCATCCTCCTCCTTCCCAAGTTCCCTCCACCCCCTTCCTCCTACACCCTCCCAACATACCCCACCCTCTCTACCACTTGAATACTCACACGAATCCTCTCTATCACAACAGTGTCCTTCTCCAGACCCCTCCTCTCCAAACATTTTTCCTAGTGTTTCCTTGATCAGTGTCCCTACTCCTTCCCTAGTCACAGATACACTGCAATTCACTCACTTGCTCTGC
>NW_020868640.1:817763-823945 GCF_003789085.1 Penaeus vannamei | reverse complement strand
CATGCACTCACACCGAGTGAAAAGCTTTTCTTGTAACACCAGTCTTCACAATACTATAAACGCTTCCTTACCTGACGATAGAAAATGCCAACTTGGGTAAAGTTGTCCTCATCAGCACTGTTGTAGCGATCAACATCAGCAGAAACAGAAAATTTAGGAGCAGTGTGTTTCCTGCAGTCCTGTGGGCCACTAAAGCTGTTGGGGAAGTAGTTAGGAGCACTTTCCTGAAATAGAAAAATAAAAATATATAATAATAATCAAATGATTATATATTCATGACTGTTAATATTTCATCTTTCAGCAATAAAGAAAAAGCAACAATGCGCAATGAAAGAACCACATTCGTATATTTATTACAACAGAATCATATGCTTCTGCCCTTATTTTCTGAAGCATCAAGTACATTTCTGTTATTTACTGAAGTCTTACACTTTTCTGTTTCTAAAACTCACCTGATTGCCATCAACACACATGGGGCCATCTCTCTGGTAGTTCTTTGTACGGGCACGGTACGGGCAGTTCACGGGGATCTGGGTGTAGTTGGCACCCAGACGGTGACGGTGAGTGTCGTTGTAAGAAAAGAGGCGACCTTGCAACATTTTGTCAGGGGAAGCCTCAATACCCGGCACCATGTTGGCAGGAGAGAACGCAATCTGCTCCACCTGGTTTGTTAAAAAGAGAATACTTATAAAGATGAACCTCAACACCTTGCATTCTGAGTTTTGTGATCCTCTTTCCTACTAAAGCAGATATTTTTATATTACAGGCAAAATTATGGTAATTTCCTCAACCTTGCCATATTTCTATAAATGCTCTGTACTTACAATATCAGACCATACACTACTCATACTCAAGAATACTGTTACATACATCAAATAATCCCAGTCATATTTCATCTCATACTCAAAAAAAAAAAAATGATTCTCCGATATCAAAGAAAAATTGTTGTTACCTCAGCAAAGTAATTCTTTGGATTGCGGTCAAAAGTAAGACGGCCTACTGGGATGAGTGGGAATTCCCCATGAGGCCATACTTTGGTAAGGTCGAATGGATTAAACTTCCACTTCTCTGCTTCTTCGAATGTCATCACCTGAGAAATGAAAAAATTTGAAGAAAATTAAAACCAGTACCAAATAAATAAACTAAAAAACATACACAGGCACCTTAAAGTCTGATCTCTTAAAAAATTGAGGTTAAAAGTACCTGAATATACATAGTGTATGAGGGGTAATCGCCACTTGAAATCGCATTGTATAGGTCCCTTGTTGCATAATCTGGGTCAGAACCTGCCAGTTCATCAGCCTTCTTGCTGCTAAGACACCTAAAGAAAAAGTGGAAAAAGCCATAAATAATCTTAAATACAATTATAAATTAATAAAAAATAATTCAGAAGTCATTTCAAAGGAAATACTTATATCCTCAGTGACTGGCATGTTTTATGACAAAGAACATTTTAATGGTAGGGTCCCCTAAACATCAAAGTGCAAAAAAAAAAAGCAAAAAAAAACATCACAATAGCCAAACTGAATAACATCACAGGATCTTACTTGATGCCTTGGTCCGTCTTGTAATGGAACTTGCAGTAGACGGCCTCTCCCTTTTCATTGACAAGCTTGAAAGTATGAGAACCATAGCCATTCATGTGACGATAGCCATCAGGGGTTCCTCTGTCAGAGAAGAGGAATGACACTTGGTGTGTTGTTTCTGGTCGCAAACTAATGAAGTCCCAAAACATGTCACAATCCTGAAAGATACAGAAGAAAATAACTAATGTTTCTGATAACACTTCTCACTTAAAGAACAACAAACTAAATGAATGAGACAGTGGGCACTGGCATTTTTCTTTCATTCCCATTTTTCATTCTTGAATCTGAAAAAAATATATATATAAGCAATTAAAAATTTGCTGAAAATTTTGACCTTTGGGAAGAAAATGAAGATCATTCCAAATTGTTGGGCTTTCTTATATGAAAAGGATATGGGAAAAATTAAAAGTGTTTTCCTTTATAGGGGGTTTGATAATAATTAAACATTAATAATCTCCAAGATCTTGTAAGGGAGACCTATTGAAAAAAAGATGAGAAAAACAGAGAGTTTCAAATCCAGCTGCATTTCCTTTTATTTCCTCAAAGCATAAAATGAAGAAAAATAAAAATGTAAAACCTGGTAACTACTTAACATATCCTCAAATTTTCAAACACATGCCAACATGCACACACATACATGCATGCACACACATGTGGTAATTTCTAAATATTTCCTCAAACTTTCAAACACACACATAAAAACACACACACAGAACACACACAAACACACACACACACACACACACACACACACACACACACACACACACACACACACACACACACACACTCACACTCACACTCACACTCACACTCACACTCACACTCACACTCACACTCACACTCACACTCACACACACACACACACACACACACACACACACACACACACACACACTCACACACACTCACACTCACACTCACACTCACACTCACACTCACACTCACACACACCACACACTCACACTCACACTCACACACACACACACACACACACACACACACACACTCACACTCACACTCACACTCACACTCACACTCACACTCACACTCACACTCACACTCACACTTACACTTACACTTACACTTACACTTACACTTACACTTACACTCACACTCACACTCACACACACATACACACACACACAGTACCTTTAGATGAGTTGCAGGATTCCTCTTCTGCGTGTGAATGAAGGATGGGAACAGAATAGGATCCCTGATGAAGAAAATGGGAGTGTTGTTCCCCACAAGATCCCAATTTCCTTCTTCTGTGTAAAACTTCACGGCAAAGCCTCGAGGATCCCTGAACAAAAGTTTTGAAATTAATCATGTGTATTCATAATACAAAGAAACAAATTGTTTTCCATCGACAATACATACTGCTGACACTCTTTATCCACAGGCTTCATGTATGTGGATTATACTAACCAAAATATTAGGCAATAAAAGATATAACATTCCAAAATGTTCTACAAGGTAAACATTTAATCTGTCAAACATCAAACATACCAAGGAAAATACCATTTAATTATAAACAAACCCAGTCATTCAACATATGTAAGCAAAAGAAATATATACATAATTCAGTAAAAATTGTTACGAGACAAGAAGCAAAACATAAATTTCCTATTCTGATATAAAATCTTTACATTCAATTTCAGGTAGCAATGAATCATTATGGGTAGTGACAAAACTAAATTCATGTATTAATACTGTAAATTTTACCTCTGATTAATAGGATATTCCTTTTTTTATAAAAACAAACAAGAGTAGAAACAATATGTGCCTGAAATAAAGCTTTGTGAAACATTTGGAAACTCTGTGCAAATGGTTATTCATATTTGAAATCTTCCTTAAGTCTTTCTGATAATATATATATTTTTTTACATATCAATTAATTTTTGGGTTTTCACTTGAAGAAAGAAATAGCTATGGTGAAATGTGTTCTGCTGCATCATTTTAAGGCCACAGGCACACCATTATCATTTTTTTCTTGCTATTAAATGTATTGTCTTGTATTCACAATATCAACAGCAGAGAAATTTAATATCTATGTTCATGGACCATTACAAGTTCATTTGGGGCTTGGCCTAAGCTTCTACAATTCAGACATACATGCAGTGTAATTTCTAAGTACATTTCTCAGGAAAACTACGTCTTACACATTAACAAAGATGGTAATGAATCCAAAGATGATTTTAAGTATACAAAGGATGGGCATAGCTTATAAGCAAATACTAAGTTATATATTCTAGTAATGAACATTAAACCTGGAATTCTAGAGAAACAGTATGTACAAAGTTGAATGTGACAAAAATAATAAAGGTTTGAATGAAAATGTAAGTGGCATTTCAATATTTTTTTCCACAGAACAACACTTAGTGTAATTCTGACAAAGATGAAATTCTAAAATGTTAATTACAAATTCATTCCCATTCAAAATTTCCACTGCATATATCTTACCTGGCAGTGTCAGCTGATCCACTCTCACCTCCTACAGTGGAGTAACGAACAGCAATAGGAGTTCGTTTCCCAATCTCACTGAACAAAGCAGCCTTACAATACTTGGATATATCATGTGTTACCTCAAAGTAACCAAAGGCACCTGTAAATATATTGAATTTCATTAGTAACAATCTGCATGTTTCATACCACCTGATACCACTCACACAGCCTGAATTCTCTAGCCTTTGTATCATCTCTCTATATATCATCATAATTATATTGATACTAATATTGATAACAGGACTAATAAACACTACTTATAATACCAATTCTAATACACGATCAGGGCAACAATAAAAATTATGATAATGATAAAGATAACAATAATAATAACAATAACGATAAAGATAAAGTTGACAGTGATAATGATCATAATAGTAATATGACAATACCAACAAAAAAGTTATAAGAATTAAACAACTAGTACCTGCTCCCTTAGCATGCACAACCCTCTCTGGGATGCGCTCACGGTCGAAGTGAGCCATCTCATCAAGGAGCTGAATGTCCTGCAGGAGGATGGGGCCCCTTGGACCTACAGTCAGGGAATTAAGCTTGTCCGCAAGTGGGCACCCATGGCTCGTGGTCAGGTTATCGGGAGCCTGCAGAAAACAAGCATGATGAATTAGAGACATTGTGGAATGGCATACTGTAAATAGCACTTGGGCACAAAAGATCCTTTCCTCCTCATCTTAGCACAAACAAATTTATGTATTGGCATAAGGGTATATAAGTACATATGGGGTAAATTCTCTACAATATGGCAGATATAGTCTAGCTTGATACCTCTTTTCCTCAACTGTAATAATTCTAAATGCCAAAAATCCTTTCATTACCCACACTAAGACCACCTTCTGTTACAATAACTTGTAATGGCAGCATTGACAACCTCACAATGCCAACACCAATTCACTAGGAAAGGATAGGGTGGATAGGATAGGATAGGATAGGATAGGATAGGATAGGATAGGATGGGACTGAGTTAGATGGGATAGGATGGCGTAGGATAGGATGGGACTGAGTTGGATGGGATAGGATGGAATAGGATAGGATGGAATGCAATGGGATAGCATAGGACAGGATGGGATAGGATAGAACAGGATGGGATAGGATTGGATGGGATGATATTAGATAGGATAGGATGGGACAGGATGGGAATGAATAGTATGGGATGGGATGGATAGGATGGGACAAGACAAGACAAGACAAGACAAGACAAGACAAGACAAGACAAGACAAGACAAGACAAGACAAGACAAGACAAGACAAGACAAGACAAGACAAGACAAGACAAGACAAGACAAGACAAGACAAGACAAGACAAGACAAGACAAGACAAGACAAGACAAGACAAGACAAGACAAGACAAGACAAGACAAGACAAGACAAGACAAGACAAGACAAGACAAGACCAAGACAAGACAAGACAAGACAAGACAGACAAGACAAGACAAGACAAGACAAGACAAGACAAGACAAGACAAGACAAGACAAGACAAGACAAGACAAGACAAGACAAGAAGGGAAGGGATGGGTACAGATAGGTAAGGAAGGGTAGGGAAGGAAAGGAAACAATAGGGAAGGGAAGGGAAGGAATGGTATGAAATAGAAGGGAAGGGAATGGTTGAAATAGAAGGGAAAGGATGAGAGAGCAGAGCAGAGCAAGAGCAGAGCAGAGCAGAGCAGAGCAGAGCAGAGCAGAGCAGAGCAGAGCAGAGCAGAGCAGAGCAGAGCAGAGCAGAGCAGAGCAGAGCAGAGCAGAGCAGAGCAGAGCAGAGCAGAGCAGAGCAGAGCAGAGCAGAGCAGAGCAGAGCAGAGCCAGGCAGAGCAGAGCAGAGCAGAGCAGAGCAGAGCAGAGCAGAGCAGAGCAGAGCAGAGCAGAGCAGAGCAGAGCAGAGCAGAGCAGAGCAGAGCAGAGCAGAGCAGAGCAGAGCAGAGCAGAGCAGAGCAGAGCAGAGCAGAGCAGAGCAGAGCAGAGCAGAGCAGAGCAGAGCAGAGCAGAGCAGTGCAGTGCAGAGCAGTGCAGAGCAGTGAGAGCAGAGCAGAGCAGAGCAGAGCAGAGCAGAGCAGAGCAGAGCAGAGCAGAGCAGAGCA
>NW_020868640.1:802002-810142 GCF_003789085.1 Penaeus vannamei | reverse complement strand
ATGACGGCCCCTGGGCAAAAAAACAAACAAAAAAAAGTAAAAAAAAAACTGGTAAGAAGGTAAGGTTACTTAAGTTCACGGGTTCAGGGGAATAGGTTCACTTCTCGGTTCTATTCCGGCAAGAGAATAGAATGCTGCACTTCCTCGATTGAGAAGGTGACGTCAGCGATGTATAGGTTGGGTTTCATGGGACAGGAAAATGGGCTGAGATTTTTTCCTTTTTTCAGGGGTATGGGTCTGCAATTGGTTGTTTGTAATTCTTTCGCTGTTTGGGCTCGTCTTTCTTTTCATTTTTTTGTCTTTTTTTTTATGCCTCTTCCTTTTCTTCTTCACTTCTTGCTTTTTTCTGCTTTTCTTTCTTCTCCTTGACTCGCCTCCTCCTCTTCCTCCTTCGGGTTTTTCTTTTCAACTTCTGCTTCTTCTCTTACTCCTTCTTCTCCACCTCCTCCCACCTCCTCCTCCACCACCGTCTACCCCACTTCCTCCCCCACCCCACCCCCACTCATCCACCTCCTCCTTCTTCTTCTTCTTCTTCTTCTTCTTCTCCTTCTCCTTCTCTTCTCCTCCTCTTCCTCTACCTCCTCTCCTCCTCCTCCTCCTTCCACCTCCCCCCTCCTCCTCCTCCTCCTCTCACCCTCCCCTTCCTCCTTACCTCTCACCTCTATCTCACCTCCACTCTCCTCCTCCTCCTACGTGTGGGCTATATTTTGCTCTCCTTCCTCCACCTCAAAACAGTTCTGTCTGACGTCCAAGTTAGGTCATTCTACCGCACACGACGAAAGTGTGTGTACATGTGGTATGTGTTGACTATGTGTGTGAAAGAGAGAGAGTGGGGGGGGGTCGGGGTGGGTGGGCGGGATTGGGGGCTTGGGGGGGTGGAGCGGGTGGGAACGAGGGGCTGGAGAGAGAGAGCAGAGGAGAAGAAGAAAGGAGAGGCAGAGGGGAGAGGAAAGGGGAGAAGAGATAGAACAGAGAGAAGAGGAAAGCGAGAAAGAGGGGAAAAGAGAGAAAAGGAAAAAAAAATTAAGAAGAAGAGAGGGGAAGAGAGAAAGGAAAGAGGTGAGAGGAGAGAAGGAGAGGAAAAAGGAAGATAGGGAGGAGAAGAGAGAAAGAGAGGAAGGAGGAGACAAGAGGAAGGAGAGGAGAGAAAAGGAAAAGAATAAAAGAAGAGGCAAAAAAAAAAAAAAAAAAAGAAACGAATAGAGGAGGAGTAAGAGGAAAAAGAGGGAGTGATGATGAGAGTGACGAGCTGGCGAGAGGAGAATGGATAGAGAGGGAGACGAGAGAGAGAGAAATGACACTGATCACATGACCTCCTGGGGATTCCGGAGGGGGCCCATGGGGAGGCGAGGGGTGTACGAGGAGCAAGGGGGCTGAAGAAGAAGACCGGGGACGGATCGAGGGGGAGGGGAGGAATGCGGGGGAGCCGAAGGTGAGCGGGGGAGGAGAGAAGGAATGAGAGAGGTGAGAAAGAGAGACTGAAGAGAGAGAGATGACGAGAGGAGAATTAGAAAGAGAGAAAACCAGAGATGAGAGAGAAGAGAGAGAGAGAGAGTGAAGAGAGAGAGAGATGAAGAAGAGAGAGAGAGGAGAGAGAGAAGAGAATTAGAAAGAGAGAAACAGAGAGAGAGAAGAGAGAAAAAAGAAAGAGAGAGTGAGAAGAGAGAGAGAGAGAGAGAGAGAGAGAGAGAGAGAAACTAGAAAGAGAGAAACAGAGAGAACTAGAAAGAGAGAAACAGAGAGAAATTAGAAAGAGAGAAAGAGAGAGAAGGAGAGGGAGAATGTTCGTGACGAGCAGAAAGGCGCCTCGCCGAGAGTGAGAAAGAACTGCAGCAGAAGTAAAAAAAAAAAAAAAATAACCGCAGCGTATAGCACGGGAAGTCCTTCGGGGAAAGTGCGCTGCGCAACAGCTCTGATTTTATGCTTTGCTGTCCGTCTCGCGAGAGGTGTCTCTGTCTCTGGCGTTGTGATTTATCTATCTTTTGTCTTAAGGATGTGTGTGTGTGTGTCCCCTGTCTGTCTCTGGTTGTCTGTCTGTCTGTCTGTTTTCTTTGCTCTTTCTCTTTCTCTTTCTCTTTCTCTTCTCTCTTTTCTCTTTCTCTCTTTCTCTTTCTCTTTCTCTTTCTCTCTCTTTCTCTTTCTCTTTCTTTCTTTCTCTTTCTCTTTCTCTTTCTCTTTCTCTCTCTCTCTCTCTCTCTCTCTCTCTCTCTCTCTCTCTTCTTTCTCTCTCTCCCTCTCCCTCCCTCTATCCCATCCCTCTCTCCCTCTCTCTTTGCTTTATCCCTTCCTATCCTTCATTCACATTCTTACACTCTAAGCAAGTACTTCCGCGTACATACATACCTGTGAGGAAGGTCCAGTTCAGCGTCCATGACTGTGTGTACACCTTTTTTTTTTCATGTAGACATATAGTTGTACGTGCACATTCTGTCTTTTCCTTGACTCTAAATTTGGGTTGGTTGGGGGGGTAGAGGGATGGGGGGAGGGGGAGGGTTTGTGAGGTTAGTTGGGGGGGGGGAAGCAGGGAGGGGAGGGGGGAGGGGTGAAGTTATGAGGAAGGTTTGCAACTTTTCCTTGAGACTTGATGACTGGGTAATGTGTTCTTTTCCTCTCTCTTCTTCTTCTTCGTTTTCTTTGTCTTCTTTCTCTGGCTCTCTCTCTCTCCTTCTTCGTTTCTCTTCTTTCTTTTCCTCTCTTCCTCTCTCCCTCTCTCCCTCCCCTTCCCCTTCTCTCGCCATTCCTCCCTCTCTCCCACTCTCTCTCCGTCTCTCAATCACCCCTCCCTCCCTTCTTCTCTCGCCTTCCTTCCCCTTCCTCCTTCTCTCCCTCTCTCCCCTTCCCCCTTCTCTTCTCTCTCCCTTCCTCCTTCTCTCCCTCTTCCTCCTTCTCTCCCTCTCTCCCCCTTCCTCCTTCTCCCCCTTCCTCCTCTCTCCCCCCTTCCTCCTTCTCTCCCCTTCCTCCTTCCCCTCCTCTCTCCTTCTCCCCCCTTCCTCTTCTCGCCTTCTTCCCCTTCCTCCTTCTCTCCCTCTCTCCATTGGCTTTACTACTTCTCTTGACACTACGAGTCCGCTGTCTCCTCTTCCTGGGACTCGTTGGACTCTACGTTCGCTCATGTGTGAGGTAAATGTTGATTTTTTGGTCACGTACTTGCTTGCTCCGTGTTGTTATTCTTTCTCTGTGGGTTACTCTCCTTTACTTATTCTTTCTCTCTTGTTTTTTGTCTTCTTTCTCTTCTTCCTCTCTCTTTTTGGTCTCTTTCTTTCTCTCTCCTCTCTTTCTTCTTTTTTCTTCTCTCTCTCTCTCTCTTCTCTTTTTTTTCTTTCTCTTTCTCTCTCTCACCTTCCTTCTTACTTCCTCTACCTCTCTCTTACATCTTTCTCTCTACTTCCCTCCATCGCTTCTTTCCTTCCACTTTCCCTCTCTCCCTATCCCTGCTGCTTCACACCCCTCCTTCTCTTTTTTCCCGCTTTCCCTCTCTCTTTTCCTCCCTTCCTCTCTTCTTCCCTTCCTCCCTCTCTCTTCTCCGCTCCTCCTCTCTTCTCCTTCTTCCTTCTCCTCTTCCCTCCCTCCCTCTCTCCCTCTTCTCCTCTTCCCTCCCTCCCTCCTCCCACCTTCTCCTCTTCCCTCCTCCCTCTCTTCCCCCTCCTTCTCCTCTTCCCTCCCTCCCTCCCTCCCTCCCTCCCTCCCCACCTTCCCACTCATGCATCTGCAAAGGAGAGAAAACACCAGACGAAGTGAAAGGGAAAAAAAAAAGAAAACTGTAAAAGAAGAAGAAGAAAAAAAAGTTGCCCTGAACTTTTGACGTTTAATATGAACGGCGGCGGCGCTGGAGTGACCCCCCACCCCCCCCCCCCCCCCGACGCCCCAGACGAGATTGCGTCATAGGGCGAGCAGACGGGCGGCGAGGGCGAGGAAGAGCGCATTTTCCGCGGGCGTAGTGCTGCCGGTGGGGTGGGAGGGGGGAGGGGTGTCAGGAGTGATGGGCCAGTGTCAGGAGTGATGGGTGGGTGTCAGGAATGATGGGTTGGTGTCAGGAATGATGCCAGTGCCAGGAGTATGGTGTGGGTGATGGGTGGTGTCAGGAATGATGGGCCAGTGTCAGGAGTGATGGGCCAGTGTCATGATGGGGCCAGTGGAGTAATGGGTGGGTGGCAGGATGATGGGCCAGTGTCAGGGAGGAGGGCCAGTGTCAGGAATGATGGGTTGGTGTCAGGAGGATGGGCCAGTGTCAGAGTAATGATGACAGTGTCAGGAATGATGCCAGTGTCAGGGATGATCGGCCAGTGTCAGGAATGCTGGGCCAGTGTCAGGCATAATGGGTGTGTGCTTTGTGTGTATCTGAGACTAAGGTGTTACTGTAGTCGTATTTTGTACTGTATAGTATTGTTAAGATTGCGGGGAAGAGAGGGGGTGACAGTCAGGGAGAGGAGGAGAGAGAAAGGGAGAGAGAGGGTAGAAAGACGGAAGAAGGGAGGGAGAGAGAGAGGGAGAAAAGGGAGGGAGAGAGAAAGAAAGAAAGAAAGAGAGCGTGTAGTTGAAGAGGAGAAATAGAGAGAGAGAGAGAGAGAGAGAGAGAGAAGAGAGAGAGAGAGAGAGAGAGAGAGAGAGAGAGAGAATAGCAGAGAAAAAAGAGAAAGAAACAAAAAAAGAGAGAGAGGGGGAAACTAATCCCGAGAGCCCTGCCAGTATGCACCGCCGCTACCTATGACGAATAAAACCCGAATCAACCTCTCCCACGGCAATATTTATGCTCTTTAGGCCTACCTGGACGGACGGACCTTTCGCAAGCCAACTAGGAAATCAATGCACGTGCGGGTTGAGTCGATAATCCCCCTTTCAGCAGAATTACGCAAGACTGGTAGTAAGTCCAGTAGAACGTCTTATTCATCGAGCCATAATGAGCGTTTTTTTTTTTTTTTTTAATCCTGTGGCGAAAGTACTCGTTGGGTAAATGTAGGAAAAAAAGTTGTGGTTTCAATTGAGTGGGTTTTTTTTTTGTGTGTGATTGTATATGATTTTTTTGTGTTTGGGTGCGGGAGGGGGTATGTTGCTGTTACGCTTTTTGAGATGAAGCAGTTTGTTTCTCTGTCTGTCTCTGTCTCTCTGTCTCTGTCTTCTGTCTCTCTCTGTCTCTCTGTCTCTGTCTCTGTCTCTGTCTCTGTCTCTCTCTCTCTCTCTCTCTCTCTCTCTCTCTCTCTCTCTCTCTCTCTCTCTCTCTCTCTCTCTCTCTCTCTCTCTCTCTCTCTCTCTCTCTCTCTCTCTCTCTTCTCCTCTCTCTCTCTCTCTCTCTCCCTCTCCCTCTCCCTCTCCTCTCTCTCTCTCTCTCTCTCTCTCTCTCTCTCCCTCTCTCCTCTCTCCCTCTCTCCCACTCTCCCTCCCTCGCAATACCTCGATCAGAGTTATTCATTTATTTTTTCTTTTCTTTTCTTCGTGGGTGCTCCACCCATCCCACTTCCTCATCCACTCCATTTTTTCTCCCTCGATGTCCACTTCCAGTAACATTAGAAAGTGGCGCTTCCCTCTCTCTCTCTCTCTCCCTCTCTCCCCGTCGCGCGAGTGGCTCTGTAAAAGCACGTAAGCCACAAAAAAAAAAAAAAAAAAAAAAAAAAACTGGATCGGGTCGTGGAAACTGCTGTTGTGAACCTGCTGTTACCACGTCTCCACTCCCTCGGTCTTGGGCTCCTCTCCTCTCCTTCTCGCTCATTTGTTTATTTTAGGTCTTATTCTGCTGTTTTGTTTTGATTTTTTTACTCTTGTCTTAGCTTTTTTCTTTTTTTTTTTTTTCTTTCTTTCTTTTTGCCTTTCGCTTCTCCTCCTCCTCCTCCTCTCTACCTCCTTTTCCTCCTCTTCCTTCTCCTCCTCCTCTTCCTTCTCTACCTCTCCTCCCCCTCCTCTTTCTTCTCTTTCTCTTCCTCTTTTCAATACTGTTCATTTTGTTCTTTTGCCTTGTGTTCAGAATACTACAGCATTTCCGTCGATTTCATTTTCTTACTATGTGTTCCTTCTTGCATCGCCACAAACATGCACACGAGTGTACGAGCTAAAACAAAACGCGCACACGCACACATACGCGCGCGCGCACTCACTCACTCACACTCACACTCACACACTCACACACACACACACACACACACACACACACACACACACACACACACACACACACACACACACACACACACACACACACACACACACACAACACACACTCACTCACTCACTCACTCACGTACATCCATCCATCCATTCATTCCCTGCATCAAATTCCAAATCTACCAACTTCATATAACCGTTATCAAGGTCATGACTAATTATTTAAAAAATACCGAAGAAAGATCCACTTCCTTCCGGAAATTTCTTGCACAAATTCGAAATTGTAACCCCAGGCCGCCCGTTGTGACTGGCCGTTGCTTTTGTTTGAAGGGGGAGATCTCTTTTCCTGTCCATATTTCCGGCATTTATGTCGTAAGGACTGCGAAGAACAACTATTCCTACTATTACGTGAATAATGAGGGCGGGCGGGGGGGGGGGGGTTTAACTTCACGCTAATGGCGGTGTTTATACCTTAATTTTCACCTGACGTCCACCTCTCTCTCAGCTGATCGTTATCAGTCTCTCCGCGCCGACGCCCAGGACCTTTCCACAGGCGCCTCGAACGCCTTTCGACTGACGCGGAGCCTCGGAGTTTCGAAATAAGGTTCGCGATGGACGTGGCGGCTGCAGCTGGGTCTCTTCCACTCGCCCCGCCGCCGGTCCCGTGTCTTTCGTGGCGGCTCGGGCAGGGAATCCCCAAGGGCAGGAGGAGGACACCCGCTCTGCCGACGACAGGATAGACAGGATTTAGGTTGCTTCCGTGATGTCGGTTTTCATTAGAGGAGGGGAATCCGGGCATTATTTTTTTTCCGATTTCGTGTGCGTGTGTATGAAAGGAGTTTTCCGGGCGTCGGGTAGAGAGGGTCGGGCGACCGCAGCGCCACTCGCTTGTGACGTTCGCCGAGGACGTTCAGTTCGTCACCCTTCGCAGCCCTCGCACGAATGTCCTCCGTCGCAAGCAGTTTAAAATGGGTTGGATTGTTATTCCAAACGCCACGGTTAATCGTTGGTTGTTAATTTAGATTGGGACCGGCATGTGGTATCCACACTTCCCTTTAAGTGGGTGTTCCGCTGCCATAACAACCGTAATTGCTCTTTACCGATGCCCCTTTCCCGCGAAAACGAGCGAGGATAGCACCCTTAACCCCATTCACTTTCGCGCGTTATACCCCGGAGTCCTCGCTTGGCCTAGAAAACGGTAGCTTCGCCCCGAGCTGAGGGGGTTATCCTAACGGTCCGACCCGAATACCAGCGATGCCCGTACGATACCCTAAATCAACGGGGCATCGATATACGGTGGTTTCTGGTGGCATTCTCGTTCGTTCTATCTCAACCCGAATGCCTTTGTGTTAGTGATGAAGATGAAACAAAGAGCTTTCTAAGACCGTATGTTTAAAGTACCGGATGTTTTTGGTCTCCGGTAGGACAGCCGCGTGACGTCACGAGATCTCCACGAACGCTCGTCTTGCTTTACGGTAACGAGGGACATCCGCTGAGAAATGTATATATTAATTATTCTTATAATATATATAGATTATAAAATAAATATATATATATTTAAAATATATAGATTATTCTTATTTTATTTTTTTCAAAGGATGTAAGCAAGTCGATTTTTTTTTTAAATTGTTCCTGAAAATATTTCGATCTACAACGCTACGCCATGTTTATTTTAAGATTAAATAGATCGAGTGCTTGGTCTGAATCCTTCATTCGTTGCAGTCACACACTTCCGGTGCTGTGAAGTGCAGAAGACACGCCAAAACGGAAAGGGATATGGCACATTACGCTTGGTTTTCTTCCAGTTCTGTAACGACTAATTAAGTCCTTTAACTAACTGGCGAATTCCTTTCCGTGGAAATATCTGCTCTTGGCTTCTTCTCACTTTCGTCTTCATTCTGTCTGTGTGTGTGTGTATTTATTTTATTTTATTTATTTGTTATGTGTATATGTGTATGTTGATAGATTTATAGATGGATGATGCACATAGGCCTGTGTGTGTGTGTGTGTGTGTGTGTGTGTGTGTGTGTGTGTGTGTGTGTGTGTG
>NW_020868640.1:794502-797002 GCF_003789085.1 Penaeus vannamei | reverse complement strand
ACTCATTTCCTTTTCAGTCTTAGGATTAGATTTCAATGTAATGTTTTGGTTTAAGAATGTTTGGTGCGTTTAGAGTACTTCAGATTGGTCAGATTACTAATTTTGCTGTTAAGAATTAAGTGTTTTACTGTTTTTGGTCATTTTTCTCTCTGCCTCACAGAGTTGAACTTGATAGTGTTTCATCCTCCCCTGTGTAGAATATTTTATAGTGTTTTTATACCTAACCAGATGGAATAAGTGATTGATCTTAATTGATGACTTTGTAATTTTTTATACTTCAATATCCTTTCTAGCCATTTTAAGCTATGGCAACCTTGCCTATAATTAGGCAAAGACAGAGAGGAAAACTCATATATAATACTTTAAATTAAATTTGTCATGAATGGTGTGGGTATCTATTATTGGGGGCATTAATTTGCAATGCATAACTATCTATAGGCTTTGGTGCTTAATATGGATTATTTTGGTCATTACTCTCCCAATGTGGAAATTCTGCAGTCTTCAAAACATCAGTTTGATCATTGCTCACAATCCCTGTCCCAACTTTTTCTTAAGCTATAAGAACAACTGCTTGAGTAATGGCATAAACACAAAATATATATATAGCTACACAAAATATGCAGAGCATTATTGTTGAGCCAGTATTTTAAATGTATTTTTTTGTGTAACAACAGTAATATTTTCTTATTGACTGCCTTGCTTTTCTTAAGCTTTAAGAACTGTTTAATTATTGGCATAATCACAAAATATATACACAAAGTAGACAGAATGTTGTTGTTGGGCCAATATTTTAAATTTGTTCTTCCTGTAATAGCAATAACGCATTTTCCTATCAACAGCCTCGCGACAATGAAGGGGGCGGCAAGTATGGAAGAGGAGTAATCGTAAAGAAATACAAGCACAGCAGCATTGTGAACCTTGGAGTCCAGCTCACAGCCAACCATATGGGATTCTTCGAGTTCCGCCTGTGTCCCCACAACCAGCCCAACAAGCCTGTTACAAATGAATGTCTGGATCAGAATGTTTTGCAGAAGGCTGATGGATCTGGTACACGGTGAGTTTCATGGTATATACTTATACTAAGCCAGATAAGGAAGACATGAATTGCATTAACTCATTCACATATCTTTTTGCTTTTTTATTACTATAGTTATCACTTTTTATGTGCATCTTTATCATGCTTTATATGAAAGATGTTAGCAATTACTTTCTGAGTACTCTTGTACTTCTATATTTGCTTTTCAGCTTTGCTTCAGTATTTGATTTTGCAATGGACTTGAATTTGATGCTCTCTTTTTGTAATTGTTGATCAGTGCATACAGACTTTTTTTATTTTCTTCATTTGTATCTAACTAGACATCACAAATTTTAGTCCATTAATATTTTGCAAATTATACTGTCTTCTAAAATGTATTTTGGGCATCTGGGAAAAAAGATAGTCAAGATTAAATGAACATTAAACATTTTCTTGAGTTTTGTGAAAGATGAATGCATGCATGTTTGGAGAATAAGGGTCTTTTGAATCTAGTAAAAGAAATTAAGTGCTAGGTTTAGGATTTATAATCTATTCTCTGGATACAAAAATACATCTGGTCTTCATATACTGAACACTCTGAGCCTTACATTATTTATTCCAGTAAATATATTGCTATGTTTACTTCTCATTTGGTTGTTTTGGCATGGTAATACACAAGACCTTTTTTGGTTTTCCAGAGTTACAGCCAATAGAAATAGTTTGGAGTTTCATTTTATTCATGACCTATGGCCATCTTTACAATATATATGCTATTTAGTTGGAAGAATGAGAAGATCATAGAACATTGCTGGTTTGCATGCTATTGCCAAGCAAAAACTTTTCTCTCTCCCATTTATTTACATAATATAGGACAGAGTTAACTTACAATTGAACACTAAATTTGAAATCACTTACAGGCATACATTCACAGGCACACACTCCCATGAACACTCACACTCACACACATGTATAAGTATATAAATGTATGTATGATAGAAAAAACGACAATGCACAAACTAGTTTATTGAAATATATGAGACATCACTTTCGGAATGCTTCTAGGGACGGATTCACTAATGCACTTTTGCTGGTAAAATCACTGGTAACTATAGTTACCACGGTAAACAGTCGGCGGTGATTTTCACTAACAGCTTTCCATATAAGTTACCATGCTAAATTTTACCTGTAGTCGAAGTACTGGCAGATCCGCTGGTAACTCCTGGGAAGACGATGTGTCTTGGCAAAGGCGTTTTTTATTCCTAGGAAGATGATGTCATCACGTGCTATGTCCTCCAAAAAGGCAAAGTTTTTGGTTCGTTTTTATACCTGATATAATTTGTATGATGGCAAACACATATCACAATATAGACATCATGAAGAACTGCAAATTTCACATGAAACTAACAAGACTAAAATCCACACTGTTGTGCAATAAAACATACATTATAATATAAATGAATCAACAACAGTTTGGACTGTTTATTT
>NW_020868640.1:779502-784502 GCF_003789085.1 Penaeus vannamei | reverse complement strand
TCCCAGTATCTCAGAGTGTACGATATCCAACTTCGGATTGTTTACCTCAATGAATTTTTATAGCTAAGAAATTCCTACATCTTCCAAATCATTAAAATATACATTGTCTGGCCATTATAAATATTTCAAGTATAATTTCTTGTGCATTGTAGAAGAAAGAAGAAAGGAAATATGTGAAAAAATAAAAGGTTTTTGGTTAATTTTTTTTATCAATTTTTTGTTCTGATGTTTATTTTTGCTTGCAGGTATTATCCTGGTCCAGGTGCCAAGACCTTCTATTCAAGATACCGCCTTCCCCTTGGACTGACCTGCAAGCAATGTGTTTTGCAGTGGCGTTATGTAGCAGGCAATAACTGGGGTAAATGTGAAAATGGCACAGGAATGGTTGGCTGTGGACCTCAGGAACAGTTCCGGTCTTGTTCAGATATCACCATCACAGAAGAAGATGGATATGCTGATGAAACACCAAGTTATGTACCAGACTATGATGATTACAACGAAGTTGACACCGAGACTCAGGAAGGATTGCCCAAAGTACCAGAAGACACTGCCAACCATGTGGGACACATTGTGGCACTCACCCTATCCTTCCTGTTGGTTGTGCTGGTCTTGTTTGGTCTCGTTGTATACTTCTACTGGGCTCGTGATGCTTTCAAAGGCTTCATGAAGAGCCAAGCAGGGCGCTGGTCAAAGACTCCTCCACCTGTACCAACCTCCGCTCCTCAAAAGAGCTCTATTATTACAATTTCTGGACCTATTGGAGCACCTCCACCAGTTCCTCCCCGCCGTCAGCGATCTGTATCAGGTGGAGAACCTGCTTTGAATTCTGATCAGAGAGAGATACGATCAATTAGTGCTCCTACTAGGGTAACTATCAATGGCATTGCTGTACGTCCTAGTGGTGCTGATAATGGCATTTCACAAGCTCGACTCCATGTGCCTGATGATTGAGTAGTGTAATCTGTAACCATTGTAATAATGCAAGGGTTGTAAGTTTCTTTGGGATGTAAACTAGTATTTTTGTTTTTTTTAACAGTGTAACCATTCCAATGTAAAATTATATTCATGTCTGTAGTGAATTTTACTTGAATATGTATAGCATGAACTCCTAAGCATTCTTAGTGTAGCTGGCCAGTTCTTAGTTATATTTATAACTGCAACCAGTGCTTTGTGTCTGATTTAAGTGATACTGTCTGCTCTTGGAAATGTGGAATATTTAATATAATTTATATGTTCCAAATTAACATCACAAGAGTATTTTTCTTCACAACCAAAAGTGCATGACCAAGGAAACCTGTAGTACTGAACACTTTATGCATTAAGTAGACTGCACCAGGTCATGATTTTTTCTGGGTATTATATATATTTTTTTGCTTTTAGGTTTTTCATGCATTTCAGTTTAGAAATCCTAGTGCATTGTAAAATAAGTCTACCAAGAATATTTTGAAAATTCGATTGGATTTTTTTTTTTTTTTTTTTTTTTTTTCGTCTGGAGGTACTGATTTGAAATCTTGTATAATGTCAATTCTGAAGGCAGTATTGTGTGATTTGGGAATGTAGATATCTTGAGTGTAAAAGCAGTAATTAAATTCATTCTTTATAGTTATCATAAAACTTGATTTACACATTTTGGCTGGTACAATTACTGTAGGCCTCTTGCCTGTTTTTGTTGATAAATGTAAAGGACTTTGAATTTGGTACAATATCTGCTTTGACATATTTGAGACAATGTGATCAGTTATGTAATAATTTGCAGATAGTCTGCAGTCTCAATATTATTAATAATCTTCCAGATGTCCCATTTCATGGTTAGATCTTTGTGAATATGTTCATGTAGTGGATACATTTCTGTGCAGTCCCACATTTTGTTTGTGGATTTCCTATATATGAAAGCCACTAATGCATTAGAGAGGTTTCACTGCCTTTTGCCATGTTTTATTTAATTCATGTTATAATTGTAAAGTTGCCACCAGTAACTAGTTTGTGATAATACACAAGTGTGAATAACTGAGTTTTGTGCTAGTTATGAGATGCCATGCAGACTGATTGGCATATTAATGAATGGATGTAAAATGTCCAACTGACATGAAAGCAAATATTTTTGTACTGGTGAAGCAAGATCCCATGTGATTTTTGTATGTGATGTAATACAGAATTTAATAGAACTCCTTTCTATTATTTAATCCTTCATTTAGACCTATCAATGACCTAATTAAACTTGAAACCATTAAAACAATTACTACCCAATAAAAGGTAACATGATCAAAATTGAATATATTCCTTACTTTTAGTAACTACAAGTTAACACTAATAAACTTAGTGGACAAAGTTTAGCAGACTGAATCTACAAAATCATTTTGTATGTGGGAATAAAACTTGTACTCAACATTTCCTTTTATTGCATACAATACAATATCACCTTACTTAAACCCTGAGCCATCATATTTAAAACAAAAAATACCGATTACTGAGGATTTCTATAATTCAACCAAGAAATACATTTACAATATAAAAATTATAATGGAAGCTCTTAAGATTTTCTTGCTCTGAGATCCATTCAAGTGAATTGTAGCAAACAGCAGTCCTCAACCTGGCAAAAGAGAAGAAAAGTTAAATTTTTGTAATAAAAATTTTCATAGTTCACACAAATTCTTGAGAATATAATATCAGCCCCAATTCAATGATATTTACATTCATCCGTTTACTAATTACCACCATGTAAAAAGATGAAACGTATCAGGGAAAATAAAAACTCAGAAAATAGAATCAGTATCAATTAACTTTATATTTACCATTGATTCAATTTCAAGAACTTCCTCGTTGAGGTTAACTGCAATTCCAGGCGACGACTACCACCAAAGTGTCAGGCTTTGGGCTGCTTCACAACCTTCATCTGGGTTCAACTGGATGTCATCAACCCATACTGGTCATGTCCCAGTTTAACCTAAGTAAAAAAGAAAATATTAGTCATAGTCAAAACCATTAAGGATAGGGATACTGCACTAAAAATTTAAACTGACGCTGCAAGAGTTTTCTGATGTTGTCGATGCGAAGGGTTTCGCGGAAGTCTAGGGAGAGTTTAGGCTTTTTATGGGCTGGGAAATTTACTTCAAAACGTCCACATCATTTATGTGAAAAGGGGCAATCGAAAAACAGGTTTCGAAAGTCTTGAAAGTACGAGACTTTACTACAAGGAGCGTAATCACATCTATTAATGGTATCCCTCTAAGGTGAAACTAATACGATGAAGATTTGACAGGCACGAATTTTTTTTTTTAGACATTAAACCCAAGCAAATGTAGATACATATGAATACATTATGTCAAAAGGCGTTGAAATTACCACCGCAGACTGTCATTAAGCTAGGCACAGCTTTGCTTAAATGTAGACATGTACGCAGTCGGTAAATATCTTGCCAAAGAGAAGACGAGTGAATGGCAAAATGGTTCTTAGATAGTAAGATGGGTATTTCAGGTGATGCGATGGATTAAGTGTAAAGCTTGGATGATATACTCACAGGGGAGCATTCTTAGCAGCCACTGAGACTGTACTTAATCCTAAAGAGTATAACCTATTAAGTGAGGTAGGACATGCAAAAGTCAATAGACGTTTGTTAGGGCACCGCCTCCCTTAGTTCACCCGTGAAACAGCTAACCTGCCAATCACGCACTGATAGACGAATGTGAGTCAGACGAGTGAGCGAGTCCAAGAGCAAGTCCGGGCACTCGAACGCCTGATTCACATCTCGCTCAAGCTCTCACACGCTCCACCTGCAAGAGATGTTGCCGGCCGGCGCTGCCTCGGGCCTCTAGCACGCGGTCACATCGCCGTCACAAGTCTGGTCGCTTACGATGCTTGTGAACAGTGGGGGTGGTAGTAGGTCGAACAGCATCTGGCCCAGGACATTGTCTAGGTCCTACAGTGAACTACAGACGGATCAGGCAAGGATACTGAAGCAAGTGACAACTAGAAGGTCGCCTCACGTGAGTATTGGGTCTTACCTGGATACCTGTCGCTGCACTGCTCTCCTTATTTTTGTTTCCGCTTTTTAATCAGAGCTCTTGGTGATTGTTCGGTATTTTTCAGTGGTGATATATGATTATGGTCGCAAGGAATCATTGAAAAAACTTTTAAAGGTTTCCTTAAAAATTAGATTTATTGGTACGCAGTACACTTAAAAGTAAACAATATCGACTTTTTTGTTTTACTTAAAAAAAACTCAAGTCTCCTGGTTTGTTCAAACATGTGACGCAATCATGAATAAAGACTTCATTCGTCTAAATCACTTTTAGTAACTTTATTTCAAACTGATATAGAATGCCTCTGCCACCAAGATCTGATTATCGGTGCATGCACACGTCGCTGTCAGCCTCTACTTCGCATCTAAAAGCGTCGGGGGGGCATGTCACGGGGAGGACCGGGGTAGCTACAAGAGAACATGAAAATAGTCATATCATTTTCCAGCTCAAGACAAGCCATAAATAGGTTAAAAGTTTGCTAATCGCAAGTTAACATTCGATAGTTATGGACAGTGAAACTATTTCAAACTTTTGAAGACGATTATTCTGTGGGCATCGCAAGGTTACCTTTTACCTTTCGATTAATCTCGTTACTGTCCTACTTAGCAAGCGAAATTGTCCCTTAATTTATAAAGACACTGCAACACACAAAATGGAATTAATTATGCCCAAATATAACACTATTTCACAAAATTCCCAAAAGTGCACTGCAGTTCCTACTCACCGGCGTGGTGGACTGCGTCGGGGAGGGGATCTTCCACGAGGAGGGAACATTTCCCGTCCACCTCCGTACATGTCACGCCTATAAGAAGTGCAGGCATGTTACTAAACTTGCCAAAAGAACAATCGTGCATTCACTTTTACGTCAAATATTTAATCCATAATCTATGAGGGATGCCCTACATGATACTTACTCGGCTCGTGGTCCATACATGTCTCCGTAAGGGTCATCTCTGCGATCATAGCCCATGGGAGGTGGCC
>NW_020868640.1:744502-762002 GCF_003789085.1 Penaeus vannamei | reverse complement strand
GTTCATGTTTTGCCTTGACCATTTTATTGCTCTTAAAACCCACTTCCTCCTTCTGGAGCCTCTTAACCCAGGGGGATATTCTGCCTCCTTGTGTGCCGATGTTTATCTCTTCTCTCTCTCTCTCTCTCTCTGTCTGGCTCTCTTTCTCTTTCTGTTTATCTGCATGTCTCTATCTTATTCTTTCTTTCTCTCTTTCTGTTTGCAAGTCTCTGTATGTTTCTATCTTATTCTCTCTCTCTCTCTCCTGTCTGTAAGTCTGTCTCAGTCTCTCTCTCTTTTCTCTCTCTCTCTCTTTCTCTTTCTTTGTGTCTGTCTGCCTTCCTCTTCTCCTTTTTTACAGTCTGTCCCTTCATTTCCTTATCTATATATCTTCAATACTGTGACCCCTTCTGTTTTCCTGCGTTCGTCATTTTCCTTTGCTCTTCAACCTACGCCTCTTAGTCACCCTCTACCTGTTCGTGTCTGTCTGTCTTGCTTGTCTTTCTGCTTGCATGCCTCCCATCTCTCCCCCTCCCTCTCTCATGTGTCTGTCTATCTTTCCCTCTGTCCCTGACTCTCTTTCTTGCTCGCCGGCTCTCATTCTCTCTCTTTCTCTATCTCTTTTTCTTCTTCTCTCACTCTCTCTCCCTCTTTCTTGCTCGCCGGCTCTCTCTCTCTCTCTCTCTCTCTTTCTCTATCTCTTTTTTCTTCTTCTCTTACTCTCTCTCCCTCTTTCTTGTTCGCCGGCTCTCTCTCTCTCTTTCTCTATCTCTTTCTCTTCTCTTACTCTCTCTCCTCTTTCTTTTTCGCCGGCTCTCTCTCTCTCTTTCTCTATCTCTTTTTCTTCTCTTACTCTCTCTCCCTCTTTCTTGCTCGCCGGCTCTCTCTCTCTTTCTCTAAGTCTTTTTCTTCTTCTCTCACTCTCTCTCCCTCTTTCTTGCTCGCCGGCTCTCTCTTTTTCTTCGTCTCTCACTTTCTCCCTCTTTCTTGCTCGCCGCCTCTCTCTTTCTCTTTTTCTTTTCTCTCTCTCTTCCTCCTATCTCTCTCTATCTCTTTTTCTCCTCTGTCTGTCTGTCTATCTTTATCTATCTCTTTTTCTTCTCTCACTCTCTCCCCTCTTTCTTGCTCGCCGGCTCTCTCTCTCTTTCTCCCTCCCTTCTCTCTCTTTTTCTCCTCTCTTCTGTCTATCTGTCTCTCTCTCTCTCTTCCTCTCTCTTTCTCTGTTTCACTCACGTACTCCCCCCCCCCCCCGTCTCTCTCGAAAACAGCGCAACATTGGGATGATAAAGCCCTTTGCTGTTTCTAATTCAATTTGCATTTTCCTTTTTTTTTTTTTTTTCCTTTTTAATCTGTCTCTTTCAGTCGCTAATATCCGTCCCTTTTGAATGTAAAACACCAGCGCAGTTGATCTGATTCAATTTAATTGTGCCGCGATGATTACCGGATTCGGATAACAAGCCCTTTATGGAATTTCCGGGAAAAAATGCGCTTGGGTAAACGGGTACATGTTGATAGGTAATTTACGTGATATTAAACAACCCTTTCGGTTATTAGCGTGATCAGCTGATTGATGTTAGCGAGCTCGTTTGCTAATTGATATGGTTGTTTGATAATAAAAATCTACATCAAAGACAGGCCGGTAGGTTGAAGTAGAACAGTTTGTACCGGATACGAAATTCGGGACAAAAGTTGTAGCTGATCACTTCGACTTTCTAAAGCTGATCGATCTCTTTTTTTCTTAATCTATTTTGAATATATTATCTTATTTATCTGTTTCTTAATCTATTTTTAATATATTATCTTATTTATCTGTTTGTTTATCTAATCTAAATCAGAGAAGGCGTCTTCTGTATGCATCGTATGTTTTCCTATAAAAAAGATAAAAAAAGCAAAAGCAAAAAAGTAAAAAAAGCAAAAAAAAAAAAAAAAAAAAAAAAAACAACAACTCCATAATGGCTTTCCAATTTGCCTTTGAATTTGATATTGCCCGATTGCAGGACGCAAAATGATATCCTGGCGTGCGTGGATGTTTGGACATGGCATATGATTCCATTCCATGATTTAAAATTGGTCCGGAAGTGTAATTACTTTCCGATTCAACAATTTGCAAGCTATTGCTCCCCGACCACTTGAAAAACTGACAGATTGAACTTGATATTTCCCCCTCCCGTACAAAGAAAAAAACAAAACAAAAAACTTCACCATCCAATATCCAAGTTCGAGAATTAGAGAATATATTCCACATTCTGTTTTTGTTTACACTGGCGGGTCGCGAAGGAGTCATACTATCTAATCACTTCATAGCGTCTAATCCGATGATAATGGCGCCAATATTCGACAAAGGAACACCTGTTCGTTAAATCTTATTGACACATCCCCAGATCATCCATTCCCCATTATCACAGTCATTAAATCAATCACTTTAACTGACATGATTGATTTTATCCAAGATGGCGTCGCTGTGGCAGAGGCAGGCGTCGATCACACGTTGACGGTTAAAGCGAATCCGATTCCGTTGTTCTCCTATAGACGATATAACTTCGGCTAAGTTATATCGTTATTTATGGGATCGAATACCTTAGAAGTCACGTGGTATAAGTGGATCTGGTGTGGATGTTTTAGCTGTGTTGATTCCTTTCTTGTAATAGGTCTTGGGGTTTGAGTACGAAGTATTAGGAAAAAAATATGGATTGTGTTTCGTCTTCAATCACGCTGATATGGTATGAGTGACGTGTCATACGTACCCTAAAATTCTTGTGTGGGCGGAACATGGTCTTTCACAATTTCTTTTCTGCAGTAACTTGGATTTCACACACACACACACACACACACACACACACACACACACACACACACACACACACACACACACACACACACACACACACACACACACACACACAACACACACACACACACACACACACAACACACATTTATGGATGCAAGTATATATCTGTCTCTCTATACATTATATATATACATATATATTATACACACGCACACACATATATAAATATGTATATCTATTTACTCATCCATCACTTTATATACACATATACTCATACGCAGGTGCTTAAAAAAGGTTAAATAACAGGGAACTTCAACAACTAGTTCCATGACAGTGCAAAGTCACATCTCGAGACCGTGTTGCGAAATTATACAGACTTAATCGATACCTACAAGGGATTCCCTACACTCCCCCCCCCCAAGACTAAATGAATCGCACACTCCAGGTCTCTCTGGAATCACAATCTCTCTACAGCCAACCCAGGAATCACGATCTCTCTACAGCCAACCCAGGAATCACAATCTCTCTACAGCCAACCCAGGAATCACGATCTCTCTACAGCCAACAGCAATTTCTCCAGATTAGCCCAGATTAATCCAGACAAGAATCGATGTCGGCGCAGAAAGACCTTCCTAAACGCCACTCGAGACTCCATAATCGTTAGTATGCAGCCACCAGCGACTTATCCCGATTTAATCCAACCTCAATCGACGCCTGTATGGAAGGAATCTCCCTCCACCACAACAGGTACACTCACAACGTACACAACCGCCGCTTACAACCACCTGCGACTCGTCCCGATTCTTACAAAACCACCCGCGATTTATCCAGATTAGTCCAGACTCAATCGATACCCGAATAGCAATAACCTGCCTCACCACAGCAAGCACAATCACCACATGCACATGACCACATGCCACCCCCTGTCGAGCGAGGCGAGTTAGTTCAATGCGCCACATGACAAACCAATACACTCCACATACCAGTGTAAAATGATTCCAGCATGTGTTTCCCAAGCAACCTTCTCCCTCCTGTCCTCGCTCTCCCTCCCTCCCGCTCTCTCTATTGGCCTGGCTGGTTATCTCATAATGGAGGCTGTCAGAAGAAATCAGAAAAGAGAAAAAAAAGCTAATAAATATTGTAGGTTGGCCGATGCAGGAACATTGGCGGCGGAAGCGCAACAGATGTCAGCTGATCGGGACAAGAGATCAGATACCAGCTATCGCTCTTTTTACTATTTTTCCTTCCTTTTCTTCTCCCCTTTCGCGCTCTTTCCGGTTCTGAGGTCGCGGTTACAGAGGGCGGCGGCGTCGAGGAAGAGAAGGAGGACGCAGGGGAGGTAAAATTCAATAAACTGATAAAGGGAAAAATCTTGTGACAGGCGGAGAAAAAGACCACACCGCATTGGCAACTCGAGAGTGAGTGACCCACGTTGGCGGGTTAAAAGACTTCAGTTGGTCTTTCCCTTGTTCTTCCTTTCTTGACTTCTTTTGCTCTCTTTTCTCTATCCTTTCTCTCCTTTTTCTTCATCTCTTAGTCTCTCTCTCTTTCTCTCTCCCTCGCTCCACTCTCAGTTATTTCTGTCTATCCTTTCCTTCCGTTTTCCCACCCTGCTCTTTGTCCTCACCGCCCCTCACACTGCGCTCTCACTCTCACTATTTCTCTCCCTTCTCCATTCAACTCCATTCTCTCTCTCTCTCTCTCTCTCTCTCTCTCTCTCTCTCTCTCTCTCTCTCTCTCTCTCTCTCTTCTCTCTCTTCTCTCTCTCGTCTCTCTCTCTCCTCTCTCCCCTTCCCTCCTTCCTTCACCTTCTCCTCCTCCTCCTCTTCCCCCTCTCCCTTCTTCTCTCGCATTCTCCTTTCATTCCTTCCTCCTTTCCCTTGTTATCCTTCCTCCTTCCTCATTCCGTACGTCATTCTTGTCAGATCTCTTCCATTATCTTCTCTTGCATTCTATTTCCTCTTTATCTTATTATTCTATTTATCTCTCTAAAGGGAGGAGAATTAGTAAAGGAGGAGGAATAAGTGATTAAAGAGTAAAAAATTAAGAATAAGGAAGACAATAATGATAACAATAAGAATTAAAAAGATGGATAGATAGATCGAGAGAGAGAGAGAGAGAGAGAGAGAGAGAGAGAGAGAGAGAGGAGAGAGAGAGAGAGAGAGAGAGAGAGAGAGAGAGAGAGAGAGAGAGAAAGAAGAGGGAAAGAAGCCAAGGAAGAGAAAGAGTAGAGGTAAAAGAAAGAACAAGAAGAATAAAAAAAATACAAAAACAGACTAAATAGACCAAGAAGATCGACCCAAGAAAGTGAAAAAACAAGGGGAAAAGAGACAAGAGAAGAAGAGGAGGACGAGAAAAAAGCAGGAAAGGAAAAGCCAAGAAGGACTGAAAAGGTGGGAGCCCAGAGTTGAGGAGGCAAATAAAAGCAGAGAAGAGGACACGGCAGCCACAGCAAGTAGGGCTAACAGAAGACAGAAGGTAGGACTGAGAGTAAAGGGAACGACGAGAAGGAAGAGAGGAAAAGTCTGAGGATGGGGGGTTCTGATGACTAAAGCGAGCGGTTTGAAGTTCAGGGGAAGTAATCAGGGGAGGGGTAAGGGGAATGGGGAGAGAAGGAGAGATAGGGGGAGAGAGAGAGAGAACAGAGAGGGAAAGCCGAGAGAGAGGAACAGAGGGTAGACATAGGCAGAGGGGAGGAGAATGGTGCGGGAGGGAGAGGTAACTGAGGGAGAGGAGCTGGGAGAGAGAGAGGGAAGACAGATATATATATATATAGAGAAGAGAGAGGTAACTGCAGGGAGGATGAGGGGAGAGAAATGGATGGGGAAGAGAAGGGAGGGGAAGGGAAGAAGGGAAGAGAGAGAGACAGAGGGCAAAGAGATAACAGGGGCAGAGTAGGAGAGGAACAGAGGACAAGCGAAGATGAGAGGGACATGAAAGGAACCAGATAGAGATATGAAGAGATGAAGGAGGTATAATAGAGAGAGACTGAAGGGGGGGGGGAGGGAGAAGGAGATGAGAGAGAGAGAGAAGAAGAGAGAGCAGGAGAGAGAGAGAGCGAGGGAGAGAGAGGGAGAGAGAGAGAGAGAGAGAGAGAGAAGAGGCCGGGGTACGGGAAGTTTCAGAGAGAGAGACAGACAGACAGACAAGACAGATAGATATATATAGAGAAATGAGGTGACCTAAGGGAGAGGAGAATGGAGATGGAGAGCAAAAGAGGAGAAAGAGAGAGAGAGAAAAGGAAGAGAGAACCGGAAATATGACTGAAAAAATGAGATAGCGAGACAGTAGGCTCGAGAAGAAGCGGAAGAATTGAAGATCAAGGAGACAAAGAAAAAGAAAAAGGAAGATAAAAAGATAAAACAAGGAAAAAGAAAAGAAGAAGAGAAAAGAAGAAAAGAGGGAGGGATATAAAAGGAAAAAGAAAGAGAAATGGAGCTAGGAGGATAGATAGGGTGTATGGATAATAAAAAGAGGAAGAGAAAGAAAAGAAGAAAACGAACGAAGATAGAAAAATAAATAGAGAGAAGGAAGAAAAGGGAGGAAGATGGAGTAAGAAAGAATAAACAGAAGAGGAAAGAAGAAAAGAAGGAGAATGAGAGAGGAAAAGCAGAGAGAAAGGGATCAAAACAATAGAAGAGATAAACAAGAAGAGAAAAATTATCATAATAAAGAGAGCAAACAGAGAGAATAATAATAATAAAGAGAGAGAGAAAGACAGGAGAATAATAAATGATAAAGAAAGCAAACAGAGAAATCAATAACTGGTAAGATAAAGCAAATAAGATAAGTAATATAAGGTGGATAATAAAGAGGAGGAACACGGGATATAGAGTAGAATAAATAATGGTAAAGGAGAGTAGACAGATAAGTGGCATAAGAAAGCCAAACAGAGATAGAGTAATAGGAAGTCTGGCATGTATAAATAAATCGAGAGTGGTGCAATATAGGATAGATAGTATAATAATAGATAATTATAAATAATCACATTATAATAATAATAATAATAATAAATATGAGAGAAGGAAAACAGAAGCATAGAATATTAGAAATAAATATGTATAACAATAAGAGGCAGGCAACACGGATAGCGAAAAGAAGATAACACATATGAGAAATATAATATTAGATAATAATGAGAGAGGAACGGAAAAAGAAGAAGAACGAAGAAGAAAACAAACATAGAGAACAATAATAATATAAAATAAATAAAGAGGGAAAAACAAAGAAAAATAATAATAAAGAGAGGACGGAAAGAAGAAGAAGAAAAGAGAAAACAAACATAGAGAATAATAATAATAGATAATAATAAAGAGAGGAAACAGAAGAAGAAGAAGAACGAAAGAAGAAACAATTCATAGAGAACAATAATGGAAACATAGAAAACAAAAAAAGCAAACATAGAGAGCAATAATAATAGAGAAAATATAAAGAGAGAGGAAAGGGAATTAATACTAAAGAGAGAGGAAACGGGATAAGAAGAGAACGAAGAGAAAGAAATAAACATAGCGAAAAAAAGAGGTAAAACAATAATAGATAATGAATAAAGATAGGGTATAAAGCAAAAAGAGAGGGATGACCCGGAAACAAGAGAGGGGAAAGACAAGAAATTAAGGTACTAAAGGAGTAGGAAACGGAAGGAGAAGAAGACAAGGAGGAGAGAGAGTCTACGTGTTCGCTCTTGGCAGGCCTTTGGGCCCGTCACCTCCACTCCCGTTCTCCTCCCCACACCCTTTACCACTTCGGCACAGCCCTTCCTCTATCACGGGCAGGAGACGAGGGCACGAGAGCCCACCGGCCGTTAGAGACAGGACGCACCTCGGCACCGGTCAAACCAGCACGAGACCACCCGTTGTGCCGCTCCCCCAACACCCTTTAAACCATTCACGGAGTTCGCCCTTGCCCTCCATCACCCCTCCCCGTCACCTCCTCACTCCGCGTTCCCTCGGCCCCAACGTCTTTAAAGAAAAAACACCATTCACAGGGAGGGCACGAAGACTGTGCCCTTCCCCTCCATCACCCCCTCACCCGGTCGACCGAGGAAACCACGAGAGAGGCCCGTTCTCGCCCTCCCCGGCCTCCACCCGGTCAACCACCACACCTCCACGTTCGTCAGACCCTCGCCCCAAAACGCGCCTTACCATATGAACACGTGGACGGGTTTGGGGGGAGAAGAGCCCGCCTTCCGCCTCCAATCAGAAGACCTCAGCAGACGGTACCACCGAGTGCGCCGTACCGGTTTCTCGCAGTCCTCGCCCCAACCGCTACCTTTGGACCATATGACACCCGCCTTTGGCCCGAGAGCTAGACCATGAAACGAGCAGAGAGCGGGGGCCCCAGATCGGCCCTTCCCTGCAATCACCGCCTCCCGCTTCCCCTTCCATCACCTGATTTGAACCTCGACCCGTCAACCATCCACATCACACCGAGATCATGAAGCAACCCCCCTCCCGTCACCGCTCCCAACGTCGCAATCAAGAGCCATGCAACCAGAGACCCGATCGAGAGGGACCCGTCCCTCCATCACGCGGCGGTGGGCCCTCACCCGTCACCTCCGCCGCGTTCTTGGGCCCTCACCACGGGTCAACGCGGGTCTCATGACCAGAGGGCGGGAGGGCGCACACAGCCATCGGCCCGTGCACCTCCATGACACCTCCTCGCACGTCAGCCTCCATCACCGCCTCGACGGACCCGTCACCTCGATGAACGCGCGGCGAGAGAGAAGGGAGGGCAACCATCCATGTCACCAGCCGGGTGGGTGGGCGCGCGGGTTCGGGATCAGAAGAGACGACGAGCTGGACGCGATCACCAGGTCATCATCTCCAACGGCCCCTCCTCTTCCCCGTCCATGCACCCGAGGGCCTCCCGTCACCTCCATCAACAGGCGCGCCCGTCAGGGCCTTCGTGGCACCGTCCATCACCGCAGGAGACTGCCTGCGACGAAGAGAGAGAGAGAGGGGATTCGGCCTTGGGAGGAGGAGAGAGGGGAGGGGGTTGGAGAGGAGAGAGAGAGAGATCTCCCGAACCACCCAGAATGAGAGAGACCTCGGGGGGAGAGAGAGGCCCGTCACCAGGAAAGCTGCACGCCGGTGCCGTGTCTCAGAAGAAGCCCTCGCGGGGGGCGGTGCAACAGGATGATCGCAGCAGGAGAGCGACAGTTCTGCGGGGCGGCTCTTGCGCGCCTCCGCCCGTACGAACCAGTCCCATCAGAGAGCTACGGGGGAAGAAGAGACGAGTAGGCCCGTGCGAGAGTCGAGAGCACCGTCCCCGGCGGGTGCCATCCGGGCCATCGAAGAAGAGCACGTCACACCAGAAAAAGGACCTCCATCACCCCCTCAGATCACCGCCGGTCAAACCCGCGGTCTTTCCATCACCGGGCGGCACCCCCCTCCCCTTCCCGCTCTGCATCACCCGGGCCCAGCATGCCCTACGGCACGAGGCCCGTCAACGACCTTCCATCACCTCCCTCTCCCGTCACCTCGCATCAACCCCCCTCACGAGAACCCGTCACCTCTTCCATCATTCAGCCTCGCCCGTCACTCATCACGCCCCCGGTCCCCGTCACCGTCGCGCGGGATGCTGCCGATTCTCGGATCCCCTCCCCGTCCACCGTCCATCACCGCCCTCGCCGATACCATTGCACATCACCCCTCCCGTTGCCACCTCATCACCCCCTCGCCCGTCACCTCCATCAAACCACGCCTCCCGTCACCTCCATCAACCCCTCCTCCCGGCGTCACCATCATCAACCGACCCTCCCGTCCCGCTCCGCCGCGTTCTCGCCCTCCAGCCCGTGCACCTCCATACAACCCCTCCCACCGTCACACTCCAATCACCCCCTCCCGGTCCCCATCCATCATGCGCCCTCCGTCACCGTCCATCACCCCCTCTCCGCGTCACCTCCATCACCGGGCGCCCTGCCCCGTCACCTCCGCCCCGGTTCCTACCTCCCCGTCACCCCCCCGCTCCCCGTCACTCCGCCCACCCCTCCCCCGTCACCCGCCATCCCCCTCCCCGTACCACACCCCCTCTCCTCCGCCGCCGCCGCGCCGCCGCTTACGCAAACACACGACAGAAATCTATATGACGGATGCCCTGACATCGCTCTCGGGTGTGATTGGGGGAGAAGGAGAGGGAGGAAGGAAGGAAGGAAGGAAGGGAAGGAGGGGGAGGGAGGGTTGGGGAGGGGAGGGATGGGGAGGATGGGAGGGTTGGGAGGGGAGGTGGGAAGGAAGGGAGGGAAGGGAGGGAAGGGAGGGAGGGAGGGATGGGGTGTGATTGGGGGAGAAGGAGAGGGAGGAAGGAAGGAAGGAAGGGGGATGGGAGGGAGGGAGGGGAGGGATGGAGGGGAGGAAGGGAGGGGATGGGAGGTGGGAGGGAGGGAAGGAGGGGAGGGAGGGGAGGGGAGGGAGGGAAAGGGGAGGGAGGGGAGGGTTGAGGGAGGGAGGGAAAGGTTGGGATGGGGGATGGGGAGGGTTGGGGAGGGATGGAGGGGAGGGAAGGGAGGGAAGGGAGAGAAGAGAGAGAGAGAGAGAGAGAGAGAAGAGAGAGGAGAGAGAGAGAGAGAGAGAGAGAGAGAGAGAGAGAGAGAGAGAGAGAGAGAGAGAGAGAGAGAGAGAGGAGAGAGAGAGAAGAGAGAGAGAGAGAGAGAGAGAGAGAGAAGGACAAGGGAAGAATAAAAGAGGAGAAAGGAAGAGAGGAGGAAGAAGAAGGGCGAGAGAATAAAAAGGAGAGAGACAGGAAGAGAGGAAAAGAAGTGGAAAAAAGAGGGATAGAGAAAGAAGGAGCAGAGCGGAAGAGAGAAGGCGAAGAGAAACAAGAAGAAAAAGGAGGTAAAAGGAGAGACAGGGAGAGAGACAGAGAGAGAGAGAGAAAGGCGCGCAGGAGGAAGAAAAGAGAAAGGAGGGAGGCTGATAGAACGGAGGAAGTGAGGAGGAGAAGAGAGGGAGAGAGTAGAAAAAAGAAAAAAATCAACAACAAAAAACTGAAAAAAAGAAAACGCAGACAAAAAAAAAAGAAAAAAAATGCTCCTTTAGTAAGAAATAAAAGAAAATAATAGAGAAAGCAAAAAAAAAAAAAAAAAAAAAAAAAAAAAGAAAGTTATGTAACGGCAGACAGTGCTATCCCACGACCAACCTGCCGGAGTGAAGGTGAAGGCTCAGAAGCCAGTGTTGGAGGCTCTTCTCTCGAGGGCGAGAGAGGGAGAAATATTTTGATGTGTTGGTGATAAAAATCTCGACTGGGAAGAAGCGGCATGTTGAATTATTGTGGACGGGAGAGGAAGGAAAAAAAATGGCGCGTACTTTTCTCTCTACTTCTGTCTTTTCTCTTATTTTCTGTTTGTTTGTCTCTCTTTGCTTTCTGTGCGCCTTTACGCTTTGTAGCTTCCTTTCGTTTTCTTCTTTTCTTTGCTTTATTCTCCTACGCTTCTTTCTGTTTCGTTATCATTTCATCCTTTATTTTTTTCTCCATTCCTCTCCTTTTCTCTATTTTTTTTCTCTTTCTCTCAGTTCTTTTTCTTTCTTCCTTTTTTCTTGTGTTCCATAGTATCGTATTCTTCTTCCTTTCTCTGGCTCTCTCTTTCTCTTTGTTCCCTTTTTTTCAATCTCGCTTTCTCTTCTCTCCTTCCCTCCCAGCTCCATTTCTCTAATTCTTTCTCTACTTCTTCCTTTTCCTCGACTCTTTCCTTTCCCTTCTTCCTTTTCCTCGATTCTTTCCTTTCTCTTCTTCCATTTTTTAACTTTCTTTTCTCTTTGTTTCTCCCTTCCTTCTCTTTCTTTTCTGTTCTTCCTCCTTCCCTTTGCCTACCTCCCTTTCTCTTTTCCCTTCTTCCTCTTCCTCTTTCTTAAACAGATCGGCGCAGAAGGCAGCCACTGCTAGACGGGGAGGAAGAGGAGGAGGAGGATAAAGATCGTCTTTGACTCTGCGTGACCTTGTGTGACCCCAACCGATAGGCAAGGTTAAGTTGTATCTTTAATCTTGTTTGGCGGAAGACGTAAGTCTCCCAAAGTTGCACCAAAGTCTTGGATGTGTGGGAGCTTAAGTGTTTACAAATATCTTTTTTTTTATTAATAATTATCCCTCTCCCCCGAAGGAAAATCAAAGTAAAGTCAGGTAAATATTGCCTCTGAACAGTAAATGCAGGGCAGGATATGAATACCTTATAATCACAGGTCTTATCTAACTCCATTTAACCAAGAAAGAGAGCGAACTGTGCTGGATGTTGACAGACACAACACCACGGCATCCACCACAGATGATATCAGTTCCTGCTGCACATTGGGATCCGCTGGCCTAATGAGACTTATTGATGAGTCATTTGCAGTGCTGCTGATCGAGCTGTTCGCAGGTGGACGTGATCATCAGCTCCGGATCCCATTTGCCTAAATCAGCTGTGGTATTAGAACCCGTCGTGTTAAAAGCTCTTCTGAACCTGTTCTGTTGCCGAGCCGTCGGGTAAACGTACCATATAAATACTCTTTATTATCACGAACAAATTTTAAAAAATAGAAGGAATTCATGAGTAGCAGAGGTACTGAGAGGTGGATTAATTATGCCAGATATTGATGGAAGGAATTCATACTGTGATTCATTATGATCTAGAATGAAAAAGCGTTTTAGTGTGTGTACAATGCACTTCCCTATTGGTGATGCAGTATTAAGACCAGCTATGTAAACATTGTCAGTAATTAAACTCTCTCTCTCTCTCTCTCTCTCTCTCTCTCTCTCTCTCTCTCTCTCTCTCTCTCTCTCTCTCTCTCTCTCTCTCTCTCTCTCTCTCTCTTCTCTCTCTCCCTCTCCCTCTCCTCTCTCTCTCTCTCTCTCTCTAAACTCTCTCTCTATATATATATATATATATATATATATATATATATATATATATATATATATATATATATATACATACACATAAACATATATGTAATATTTATACATACATACATATATGTATATATGGATATATATATACATACGTACATATATATATATATATAATATATATATATATATATATATATATATATATATATATTACACACTGTATATATACATACATACATACATACATATATATATACATATATATGTATATATATATATATATATATATATATATATATAATACACACACACACACATGTATGTATGTTGTGTGTGTGTGTGTCTCTCTCGTTTATATACATATACGTATGAACCTCTACATGCCTGCAGACCCTACATACAACCCATTACCCCCCCCCCACCCCCACCCCCACCCCCCCCCATTCCGACATTGGTCCCTCCCTTCCCGATCCCTATACGTGAGCAACGGACAGAAAATGAAAGAGCTTGCCGTTCAATAAAGTCAGTGGTGTGTGAGGCATCCTTTGTCTCTTCAGATGTGACCTGCCAGATGTAAACAACGACACAGGAATTTAAAAACGATGACACATATTCACAGAGACATTTTCCTCGAGAGAGAGAGAGAGACAGTACGACTTGGAGGAATTCGTGGCCGCTGAGAAGTCTTCATAATTTTTTTTTTTAGGTTTGTTATAGATTGTGATTTTGTTGTGATATATACGTGTTTCGTATCTGCGTATCTGTGTAATATCTTTTTTTATATTCCACGTTGGAAGGGAAATGGTTAACGATTTATATATAAAGAGGAAATGGAATATGGATTTCGTTGGGGTCATCAGTCCATCGCAATATAAACAAACCATGGTGAAGTGATAATTACGAAAAATTTCTTACTTGTTTATTTTGGAAAATGAAATACTCGGAAAGGGCTCTTCATAACTGGGAGTTAACTGTTTATAAACAAGCATGGAGTTTGACATTTCGTGATTGATGCCTAATTTATTTTCTCCCTCTCTCGCGCTCTCCCTTGTTTTTTACTTTATTCTTCTGTCTCTCATTCCGTTATGTGTTTTGTATAGTTCTTTGACATCTCTCCGCTCTGTTATATATATATATATATATATATATATATATATATATATATTATATATTATATTATATATATATATATCTATTTACATATACATATATATAACACACATATATATATACACGTACACATCTCTCTCTCTCTATATATATATATATATATATATATATATATATATATATATGTATATATATACATACAGACAGACACACACACACATATATATGTGTATATATATTATATATATATATATATAATATATATATATATGTATGTATATGTGTATGCATATACATATATATATATATATATATATATATATATATATATATATATATACATACATATATACATATATGTATGTATATATATCTACACACACAACACACACACACACACACACACACACACACACACACACACACACACACACACACACACACACACACACACACACACACACACAACACACACACACACACACACACACACACACACACACACACACACACACACACACACACACATATATATATATATTTATGTATGTATGTATGTGTGTGCATATATATATTTATACATCTATATACGTATGTATATAAAGACACATTCGCACACACACTCACTTACACACACATATATGTGTATGTGTACATGTATGTGTGTATACATACATTACATACATACATACATACATACATGTATACATACATAATTATACATACATACAATATATATATATATAATATATATATATATATATATATATATTATATACACACACACACATATACATGTATACACACATGTATATACACATATACATACCCACCCATATGTATGTATGTGTATCTCTAAGAGGAGCAGAACACGGAGCGTTTGGGCTGAACATCCATCAGCAGATACAGTGGCGACAGGGCTGATTGCCTGCCATCTGGCATGTCACTTTATGTAAGTATGTGTTTGTGTGAGTAAGTATGTGTGTGTGTGTGTGTGTGTGGTGTGTGTGTGTGTGTGTGTGTGTGTGTGTGTGTGTGTGTGTGTGTGTGTGTGTGTGTGTGTGCGATGCTGCAGAGAGAGAGAGAGAGAGAGAGAGAGAGAGAAGAGAGAGAGAGAGAGAGAGAGAGAGAGAGAGAGAGAGAGAGAGAGAGAGAGAGAGAGAGAGAGAGAGAGAGAGAGAGAGAGAGAGAGAGAGAGAGAGAGAGAGAGAGAGAGAGAGAGAGAGAGAGAGAGAGAGATGACTGACAGAGGGAGTGGGAGAGGAGGTGAGAGTGAGAGGGAGTCGGAGGGAGGGAGGTCGAATAGAGCGAGAGAGAGAAAGCTTGGACTAGTAAAATGTTTTTTTTTTTTTACTTCAAAGAGCTACACATAGAATAAAAAAAAAAAAAAAAATGAAGCACCTACATTTAAATAATCAAAAAAAGACCCTTACCAATATAGCGTAATAAACGGATCAGTGAATACAACAAGGGGATATTACAGTTGAAAAATACAACAGTATATATGGGCTTCCGTTCCACATCTTTAGATATAATATGAACTTGCATAGAATCGTTAGTTTTTTATCAATCAGATAATTTTGGGATCGATCTTGTATATCCAAAAAAAAGGTCAATCACTATCAATTTTAGTTTTTCATCGATTTGTATATCATAAAAGGGAGAGAAGTCGGAGGGAGAGTCCTTTCTAACTAGTCTTCATAATTTATTGCGGATTATTTCACTGAGAATAAAAAAACAGTGACTGAAAGTGCTTCAAATGGAGGAAAAGGAATAATTCAACCAAAAATGTGACTTTTCTTCGGATACTGCAAGTGCGCGAGGTGGACGATATCTCTCCCGAATTAGATAATCAAGCTAATGGATAACAATGCATCTAGATAATATGTGGTTAATCAACAAAAGTGGAGATCACCAACTCACTCATCCAGGAGTGGACTATATTCGATCGATATAAAATAGCATCGAGAGAGAGACGGAGACTGCGTGCGGAGGGAGGCCTTTAATAAAAATCTCACCAAGTGGCTGTTTTGAGGAACTGGCAAGTGCGCGAGTGATATCTCTCCCGGACGGAGTGGATAACAAGCTTTGTGTATGGATAACACGGCATCTAGATAATCCATATGTGTTGCAATGGAAGAAAAAGGTTTCAAATTTATTTTCCTTGTTTGTAATCTCAACCAGTTACACAAACGCACAGACACACACACACAGACACACAACACACACACACACACACACACACACACACACACACAACACACAAACACAAACACAACACCACAGAAAACACACACACTCATATACAATAGATAGGTAGGTAGATAGATAGATAGATAGAGAGAGAGAGAGAGAGAGAGAGAGAGAGAGAGAGAGAGAGAGAGAGAGAGAGGAGAGAGAGAGAGAGAGAGAGAGAGAGAGAGAGAGGGAGGATGAATGAAAGTACTTGGCTGTATATTTTTTCTCTCCCATCTTAAAGAGATTACTTGATATGGCGGATATAATCTAATCTTTTCACCGTCTTTCAGTTTTCATTCCATCGCATACCTCTCTTATCTATCCTCTTCATATTTTTTATCCTTACCCCTTCCTTGTTTTGAAGATAACACCGTAAAGCTTCATTCTTGTTATCATTAATACTTACAGAGGCATGAGTCACACAGAACAGCGCCAGAGATATACATTGCTATATCACGTTAAATTCGCAATGTTTCAGTAAAGTTTATAATCTGTATTGAATAAATTTGTATAACAGACTCATCAGTGATCAATTTAATGTTTTCATTTATTTATGTACGTATATGTGCGTAAAGTAAAATTTCAGTAAAGTTTATAACTTTTACAGAATGAGTTTACATAGCAAGACTCATCAGTGATCAATGTTATTCTCAGGAACAGATTAAACTCGCGTGTTAATTAAAAAACAAAGTTAGAGGAGGAAGCAAAAGTGGGCGTGCTGTTAACAGGGAGGTCCAGGGGGCGGATTCCTCCCCGGTGCATTCACATCCGTCTTTGAGTTGCTGTCAGAGGTCTTGGAGGAGGTGGTGACAGATTCGGTCGTCTCAGCACCTCTACAATGTTGACATGGGCGCGCGAACGGCGTCGGTCCCTCCTCCTCTTTCTCTTCTTCTTCCTCCTACTCCACTTCTTATTCTTCCTCCTCCTCTCCTTTCTTATTCTTCTCCTCTCCCTCCTCCTCTTTCTCTTCTCACTTCCTCTTCTTCTCCTCTCTTCCACTTTCCCTCTTCCTCCTCCCCTTCCTCTTTCTCTTCTTCCTCCTCCTACTCCACTTGTTCCTCCTCTTCCTTCTCACCTTCCTTTCTTCCTCCTCCTACTCCAGTTTTTCCTGCTCTTCCTCCTCCTCTTCCTTTTTTTTCCTCCTCCTCCCCCTCATCTTTTTTTTTCTTCCTCTTCTTACTCCTCTCCTTCTCGTGTATTTCGTCTTCAAAGTACTCATACAATCTTCGTAACAGCCAGTTACTGTCATCAAGTGTGGTTATTGTTATTGTTATCAACATCATGACATTTGCTATACTTTTCTGTCATTATTATTTTTATTGACATGATCATCACTGTCACTACTATCGTCACTGTCATTGTCATCGTTACTATTATGATCATGGGTGTTACCATTGTTAGAAAAATTAGGTGTTGTCCAAGCTCTGAATTTGATGTTTGGATTATACTTGACCAATATTCGCAGAAAAAAGTGTTATGGAAATTACAAAGCATAATGAATTTTATAATTGTATAATTAGGGTGTTACGTATTGCTACTGGTTAACTAAAGTAGATCAAA
>NW_020868640.1:724502-732002 GCF_003789085.1 Penaeus vannamei | reverse complement strand
CACAAATACCTTTCCCTCCTCACACTTCCATATACATCTTTGCCTTTCTCTCTCCACGCTCATACACCCACGCCCATCTTTTTTATTTCACTCTTTCCCCACACCTCCTGATCTCCTCCTCTCTCCACGCCCACAGTTCCACCACGTCTCTGCAAGCCATATGGGTATGAATTTCCCCATCCGAGAAATATGCATTCCTGTAACCACAGCCCTCATGACCTCTCTCTTACAGCCTTCCAAAACTATATTCTTCTGTAAGTTCTCGGTCCCTTCTCCTCCCCCCGCCTTCCCCACATCCCCCACAACACCCACCTCCTTCATGGGATCGACCTCCGGAGGTAGCTTCTCGGGGTCCTTCTCCCTCCCCCCCCCATCCCACAACCCTCCCCCCTCCCCCCATAACACCCACCTCCTTGTGCACGGGTCCCTTCTCGGGTCCTTCTCTCCCCTTCCCCTCCCCCCACACAACACCCACCTCCTTGTGCACGCGGGTCGACCTCCGGGGGCAGCTTCTCGGGTCCTTCTCCCTCCCCCCCTCCCCCCATCCCACACACCCTCCCCCACAACCCCCTCGCCACACAACCCCCCCTCCCCCCCTCCCCCCACACACACAACACCCACCTCCTCTGCACGGGGTCGACCTTCTAGGGTCCCTTCTCCCCTCCCCCCCTCCCCCCACACAACACCCACCTCCTTGTGCACGGCGGTCGACCTCCGGGGGCAGCTTTCTCGGGGTCCTTCTCCCTCCCCCCTCTCCCCCCATCCCACAAACCCCCTTCCCCTCCCCAAACCCCTCCCACACAAACCCCTCCCCCCCCCCCTCCCCCCACACACACAACACCCACCTCCTTCTGCACGGGGTCGACTTCTAGGGGTCCTTCTCTCCCCTCCCCCCCCACACAACACCCACCTCCTTGTGCACGGGGTCGACCTCCGGGGGCAGCTTCTCGGGGTCCTTCGCCCCCCCTCCCCCCTCGCATCCACAACCCCGTCCTCCTCCCCACAACCCCTCCTCATACCTCCCCCCCCACCACCCACCTCTTGTGCACTTGATCGACCTTCTCCCCTCCCCTCGCACCCACAACCCTCCCCCACAACCCCTTCCCCCCCCCCCCACACACACACACACAACACGCCCCCCACCTCTTGTGCACGGGTCGACCTCCGGGGGCACGCTTTCGGGTCCTTCTCCCTCAGCGCGCCAGCGGGTACGTCCGCCTCCCACTCGTCCAGACCCCGTGACGTCACGGAACGGTGGCCCCCGGGCGACCTCACTGAAGGCGCTCGCAGTGTGGCGTAAGTCCATGTTATCCTGCAGGGAGGAAGAGGAGGAGAAGGAGGTGGTGGAGGTGGGGAAGGAGAGGAGGAGGGTGGTGGAGGAGGTGGTGGAGGTGGTGGTGGTGGGGAGGAGGTTGGAGGAGGAGGAAGAGGTGGGGGAGGAGAGAGGAGGTGGTGCGTGGTGGGAGGAGGTGGTGGGGAAGGAGCTTGGGGAGGAGGAGGAGGAAGTAGGAGGAGCGGGTGGAGAAGGTGGAAGAGGAAGATGGAGGATTAGATCGAGTTATCAGTGGTTGGTCATTGTTATTACTCTTGTTGTTGTTGTTAATTAGTCTTTGCTGTTTTATTAATTACTATTGCTGTATTATTCATTACTATTGTTGGTTTATTAAATGTACTTTTTATGTGTTGCCATTATTTACTGTTTGTTGTTATTATTACTGTTGTTGTTGTTTTATTAACTGTTGTTGTTGTTATTATTACTGTTGTTGTTACTGTTGGTGGTTGTGGTCGTTCGTCAATGGTAAAAAAAAAACTGATAATAATACCAAAAAGAGGATAGATAATGTTGATGATAACGATGTAGTGATATATACCAATAAGAGGATGATGATAATGCTGACGATGAAAGAAATGATAAATGATGATAGTGATATCAAAAGTGGTGATACCAATCTATGATCCTCATTAAAAATCTGAAACTGACTCGAGACAAAATGACACAACACGTGAATCTAAGTCCAAAAATATCATCAATAGTTTAAAAATAACATCAAAAATACAGACAAAGTAAGACATGCAAAATACCCCCCCCCAAAAAAAAAAAAAAAAAAAAAAAAATGCATTATAATAAAGCTGGCACACATGAAACCTTTTATCAGCAATCTAATAATCAATAACCTTGTTGCAATTTATATTAAGCGAGGGGGGGGGGAGGGATAGGGGGAAGGAGGGCAATCATCTTAGTGAAAGAGAGAGAGAGAGAGAGGGAGAGAGAGGGAGGGAAAGAGAGAGGGAGGGAGAGAGAGAGGGAGGGAGAAGAGAGAGAGAGAAAAGAGAGAAAGATAGATAGATAGATAGACAGAGAAGAGATGAGAGAGAGAGAGAGAGAGAGAGAGAGAGAGAGAGAGAGAGAGGAGAGAGAGAGAGAGAGAGAGAGAGAGAGAGAGAGAGAGAGAGAGAGAGACTAGAAAAAGAGAGAAAAGATAGGAGAGATAGAAAGAGAGAGAGAGAGAGAGAGAGAGAGAGAGAGAGAGAGAGAGGAGAGAGAGAGAGAGAGAGAGAGAGAGAGAGAGAGAGAGAGAGAGAGAGAGAGAGAGAGAGAGAGAGAGAGAGGAGAGAAGAGAGAGAGAGAGAGAGAGAGAGAGAGAGAGAGAGAGAGAGAGAGAGAGAGAGAGAGAGAGAGAGAGAGAGAGAGAGAGAGAGAGAGAGAGAGAGGGGGGGTAAAGAGAAGAGAGAAGAGAGGGAGAAAAGAGAGAAGGGAGATAGATAGATAGATAGATAGATATAAGATAGACAGAGAGAGAGAGAGAGACTAGGAAAAAAAGAGAGAGAGACTAGAAAACAAGAGAGAGAAAAAAAGAGAGACTAGAAAAAATTGAGAAAGATAGATAGATAGATAAATAGACAGAGAAGCGAGAGAGCTAGAAAAAAAAGAAAGATATAACAAATCTCAAACAGATATAAACTGAGAATAGACAGAAAAATAAACATGAAACAAAACAAAACAAAACAAAACAAAAAGAAAGACATTGACTTCTTCCCCTTTCTCTATCTTCAAAAAAACTTGCTAAAATCAGCTGAGGAATTTTCTTGCTCCGAAGAAACTCATAAAAGAGCGTTTGAACCATAAATATTTTATCTCTATTTTATTTTTTATCTATCTTTTTTTTGGCGTATAGATATAAATCTTGACCTCAGAGGCAAAGCAAGCAACACACACCTTTAACATGCAAAGTCGTATTAGCATCTTCAACACCCTTTAATCTACAATATTTTGCATGACCCAAAAAATAAAAAAAAAAAAAAAAAAAACAGACAACAAAACAGAAGAAGAAAAAGACAATAATAACAATCACGCATACCAATTACATTTTCTTAAGAAATGCAAAGATCTAAAATAATCCAGTCTATTTTTAAAAATTTAATAGTCCAACCCCAACGTTCAATTATGCATACTATTTAAATAAGACTTTTTTCCTACCGAATAAATGTCTTTGCTACTGGACTACTGACAAAAGGTATGGCCAAATATTCCTAACTACGTAAGTATGATTGACAAATACGCTTGGTATAGGCGGCGCAATAGGGAGAGGGAAGAGAGAGAGGGAGAGAGAGAGGGGAGAGGGAGAGGGAGAGGGAGAGGGAGAGATGAGAGAGGGAGACGGGAGGGGAGAGGGCAGAGGTCCTGAGCGGGACTAGGGAAAAGGGATGAGGGAGAGGGAGAGGGAGAGGGAGAAGGGAGAGAGAGAGAGAGAGAGCAGACGAGAGAGAGAGAGAGTGAGTAGAGAGAGAGAGAGAGAGAGAGAGAAGAGAGAGAGAGGAGAGAGAGAGATCAGCGGTAAGAGGGAGGGGAGGGAAGAGGAGCGCCAGGGCAGTAGGGAGAGGAGAGACGCCAGAGAAGAGACGAGAGTGGAGAGAAGAGAGAGAGAGACGAGAGAGAGGAGAGAGAGGAGAGAAGAGAGAGAAGGAGGAGAGAGGCGAGAGAGAGAAGAGAGAAGTTAGTGGCGAGGGAGGAGATAAGGGTGAGTGAGAGAGGGCGGGAGGGGAGGGAGGGGCAAGAGGGAGAGCAGGTAGAGAGAGAGGGAGAGGAGGAGAGCGTGAGAGAGAGAGAGGAGAGAGAGAGAGAGAGAGAGAGAGAGAGAGAGAAGGAAAAGGAAAGCAGAGAGCAAGCAGAGAGAGGAGAGACGGAGAAGAGGGAATCGATGGAGAGAGAGAGAGAGAGAGAGAGAGAGAGATGAGAGAGCAGCAGAAGAGAGAGAGAGAGAAGAGAGAGGACGATGAGAGAGAGAGGTAGAGAGAGATGGAGCAGAGGGAGGCGAGAGAGGGGAGAGAGGGAGAGGAGGTCAGAGGATGACTGTGGAGGGCGGTTGAAGGGAAGAGCGGATGAGAGGGGAGATGTAGGGGAGAAGGGAGAGGGGGGAAAGGGGAAAGGTGTGAGTGAAGTTGGAGAGGGAGATGGTGGAGAGGAAAGAGGGAGCAGGTAGAGGGAGAGTAAGAGAGAGATGAGAGAGAGAGAGAGAGAGAGAGAGAGAGAGGGGATAGAGGGAGCGGGAGAGGGAGATGGGATAGAGGGAGAGAGAGAGAGAGAGAGATTTGAGAGAGAGAGAGAGAGAGAGTGAGAGAGAGGAGAGAGAGAGAAGAGCGAGAGAGAGAGAGAGAGAGAGAGAGAGAGAAAGGGGGTGGTTGGGGTGAGAGGGAAGAGGGAAGGGAAATAACTACAATATAAAAAAATATTTACCTAAAAAAAAAAATAGACCAAATAATGGGAGAGAGAGAGAGAGAGAGAGAGGAGAGAGAGGAGAGAGAGAGAGAGAGAGAGAGAGGGAGAGAGAGAGAGAGAGAGGGGAAAGAGGGAAGGGGTGGGAGAGTGGGGTGGGAGAGGAGGGGCAGAGGGAAGGGGATGAGGAGAATGGGGAAGGTTGGTGGGGAGGGAGGGAAGGGGGGGAGGGGGAGGAGAGTGGAGCAAGGTGCGGAGAGGGAAGGATGGAGAGGGAGAAAACGGAGAGAAGGTGGAGGAGAGATGAGAGAGAGAGAGAGAGAGAGAGAGAAGAGAGAGAGAGAGAGAGAGAGGAGAGAGAGAGGCAGAGAGAGAGAAGAGGGGGGGTGTGGGTTGGGGGGGGGGGGGGGGGCGGGGAGAGGGTGAGATTGTGGACCGAAAGGGGAGTATGGGGAGGTCGGACCGGGCGGGAGGGGGTTACACACACACTTTTTGTTGTGGGGGGAGAGGGGGGGAGAGGGGGGATTAGGGGTGGCCGATTGGGCGGAGATTGGGAGATTTTTTCAGATTAGCGCCTGTGGTATAGATAACAGTTGCATTATTCCCTTGAGGATTGTGGAACTGAAGGATTGATAGAGAGAGAGATAGAATAGATTGATAGGAGAGATGGATAGGATTAGATAGATAGAGAGAGAGAGAGCAGAGAGAATTGATAATGCCCGATAAAATGCTACTCGAAGTGATAATGAAGAATCAAAATGGTAGATTGACGATGTGGATGATGAATGATGGTGATGATAATCAAAAGCAGCAACAGTAATAATTGTAATAATATAATGATATAACAACTCAACCAGGAACACACCACACAAAACATACACACATACAACACACACAACCTCAATCACCTCCAACACCTACAAAATCACACACACACACACACACCCTTATACCACACACCACACAACATCTACACACACACACATACACACACACACACCCTGCCACACACAACCATCACAACCAACACCCTACACCCACGCACAACCAGCACACCACATACACCTTACACACACACACCCCTTAACACAACACACACCCTGCCACACAAACCAACCACCCCCATTCCACCTACACTTCCACGGCACAACAACCAAACAGCAACACACACCCTTACACACACACGCACATATATGTGACACACACACACACACACACAGTCATTCACACACACACCACACACACACAACCACACCTTACACCATAACAACACTACACACCCTGCACCCAAACAACACCCACACACAACGCCCCAAACACACCAATTTCCCACCTCCACCGATCCCCACGCCCACTTACGTCCACAGGTCGTTGTCCAACCAGACTCCGAAGTGTCCCGTGAAGTTCGGGGGCTCGTATCCTGTTTAACTTGATGAGGGACGTTTTCCTGCCGGCGGGGTCCGTCCGGAGGTACTCGAGGGCCAGGGCGTCGGAGGTCACGTGCTCCGGCCTGGGGTGAAGGAAGGTTGGGGTTAGTTGGGGTCCTGCTTGGAGGAGGGGTCTTGGGGGTCCTAAGGTGGGTTTTGGGGTTAGGTTAGGGTCTTGGGGGCCTTGGGTGAGGCAGGTTTGGTTAGGTTGGGGTCCTGCTTGGAGGAGGGGTTCTTGGGGGTCCTGGAGGAGGTTTGGTTAGGTATTGGGGGTCCTGCCTTTTGGGGTTGGGGGTTAGGTTAAGGTTCTTGGGGGCCTGGGGTTAGGGTAAAGAATTAGGTTGGGGTCCTGGTAGGAGGGTTTGGTTAGGTTTCGGTTATGTTTATGTTATGATATGTTATGTTAAACTTTTAGGGTTAGGGTTCGGTTCGGCTAGGTTAGGTTAGGTTAGGTTAGGTTAGGTTAGGTTAGGTTAGGTTAGGTTAGGTTCGGGTTAGGTTAGGTTCGGCTAGGTTAGGTTAGGTTTAGTTTTCCGTAGGGCCTTTATTAGGGTTGGTTTTTTTTAGGCTTAACGGTTAGGTTAGGTTTAGGTTAGGTTAGGTTAGGTTGTTAGGTTAGGCTTAGGTTTGGTTAGTCGGTTCGGTTTCGGGCTAGGTTAGGTTTTAGTTAGGTTAGGTTAGGTTGGTTAGGTTAGGTTAGGTTAGGTTAGGTTAGGTTAGGTTAGGTTAGGTTAGGTTTAAGGTTCGGCTAGGTTAGGTTAGTTAGGTTACGGTTAGGTTTTTAGGGTTAGGTTACGGTTTTTTTTTTTAGGTTAGGTGTAGGTAGTTAGGTTAGGTTGTGTTCGTTCTGCTAGGTAGGTTGGTTAGGTTAAGTTAGGTTTAGGTTAGGTTAGGTTAGGTTCGGACTAGGTTAGTTAGGTTAAGGTTAGGTTAGGTTAGGTTAAGGTTAGGTTAGGTTAGGTTAGGTTAGGTTCGTTGGTTCGGCTAGGTTGTTTAGGTTAGGTTAGGTTAGGTTAGGTTGTTAGGTTTAGGGTTAGGTTAGGTTAGGTTCGGTTCGGTTCGGCTAGGTTAGGTTAGGTTAGGTTAGGTTTAGGTTAGGTTTGGTTAGGTTAGGTTAGGTTAGGTCAAGGTTAGTTTTAGGCTTAGGTTAGGGTTCCGGGTTATCGGTTCCGGTTCGAGTTTCGGTTGGCTAGGTTAGGTTAGGTTAGGGTTAGGTTAGGTTAGGGGTTAGGTTAGGTAGGTTAGGTTTAGGTTCGGTTCGGCTAGGTTAGGTTTAGGTTAGGTTAGGTTAGGTTAGGTTAGGTTTCGGTAACGGCCTAGGTTAGGTTAGGTTAGGTTAGGTTAGGTTAGGTTAGTTAA
>NW_020868640.1:703854-716840 GCF_003789085.1 Penaeus vannamei | reverse complement strand
ACAAGAAGAGGAAAGAAGGAGGGGAGGATAGTAGAGGAACAGGGGAGGAGGCGGGAGAGGGAAGGAGGGAGGTAGGAGGGAAATGGAGCATGAGAGGAGAAGGAGAGGAGGAGGAGTGAAAAAAGGAGAGGAACAAAAAAAAATAGAAAGTGAGAAAGGGAGAAGGTGAGGAGAGGGACAGGGGAGGGAGAGTAGAGGAGAGAGAAAGGGAAATGGAAATGAAGAGAAAGAGGAGGAAGGAAGAGAAGAGATAGAAGACGGAGAGTAGGAAGAGAAATTAAAGGACGAAGAGGAGGAAGAAGACTCAGATGAAGAGGAAGTGAGGAAGAGAAGAATGGGAAAATGAAGGACAAACGGAAGAACGTAAACAGGATGAAGAGAAGAAAGAGAAAAACTACGAGAACAGATGCAAAAGACATGAAGAAAACATAATAAAAGAAAGAAGGAGAAAGGAAAAATAAAATACGCGAACGAGAGAGAGAGAAAAAAACAAGACAAAGAAAACAAATTACGAGAAAGAGAGCAGAAGAGATAAAAAAGACCATAAAGAAAGAAGAAAGAAAAAGCCAAGAAAAGAAAAATTACGAGAAAGTAGAGAAAAAAACCAAAAAAGAAAGCAAGAAAGAAAAAAAAAACAAAGCCAACAAAAAACAACGAGAACAGAGAGAGAAGAAAAGAAAAAAACACCAAAAGAAACAAAGAAAGAAAGAAAGAAAAGAACTCGAACAGCCAAATAGGATATCAGACTGTTTACAATGGTCCCTGACAAAGCCACTTCACGGGACTTGACAAAGCCACTTCACACATTGACTAGTTGGCCATAAGACAAGCGAAACAGACAGCTTACAAAAGAGTTTTCAAGGAGAAAGGAAGCAGCGTTTGGTTGGGTTTTGATAGGCATGCGTGGGTGGAGAAGGAGGGAGGGAGGGAGGGAGAGCGAAAGGGAGGGAGAGAGGGAGGAGGGAGGGAAGAGGAAGGGGGAGAGTGGAGGAAGGTGGAGGAAGAGGGAGGAGGAGAGATGGAGGGAGGAGGGAGGGAGGAGTGGAAGGAGAGAGGGATTGGAGAGGGGAGAGAGGAGAGAGAGAGGAAGAGAGAGAGAGAGAGAGAAGGAGAAGAGAGAGGAGAGAGAGAGAGAGAAGAGAGGAGGGAAGAAGAGAAAGGGAGAGGAGAGAGGGGGAGGGAGGAGAGAGAGAGAGGAAGGAGGGAGAGGAAGGAGGGAGAGAAGGGATTGAGGGAGAGAGAGAAGAGAGAGAGAGAGAGAGAGAGAGAGAGAGAGAGAGAGAGAGAGAGAGAGAGAGAGAGAGAAGAGAGAGAGAGAAAGGGGATGGAGGGAGAGAGAGAGAAGAGAGGAAGGGAGAGGGAGAGAGGGAGGGAAGAGAGAGGAAGGGAAGGGAGGAGGAGGGGAAGAGAGTAGTGGTGAGTGAGTGAGTGAGTGAGAGTGAGGGAGAGAGAGGAGGAAGGAGAGGAAGGAGAGATGGAGGGAGGGAGGAAGAGAGAGAAAGAGAGAGGGAGGGAGGGAGAGAGGTAGAAGGGAGGGAGAGAGGAGAGAGGGAAGGAGAGAGAGAGAGAGAGAGAAGTGAGGGAGATAAGTGAGAAGGAAAGGAAGGAGAAGGAAGAAGGGAGAAGGGAAAAGAAGAGAAGGAGGAAGGCGGTAACGAAGAGAAAGAAATAGGAAGGAGAGAAAGGAGAGCGAAGAAGAGGGAGGAGGAGAAAGAGTAAGACTCGAAGGAAGGAATCAGTTTCTCCCAAGAGATGACAAAAAGAAGAAGAAGAAGAAGAAGAAAAAATGATGATTTGCCGGCGTGAAGAGAATGCGGCGATAAGGAGATAAATAGTGATTTCAGAGAAGTACTTGAAACAGCTGTGGTTCGGAGCTGCTTGTTTACCCTCCTCAAATTTCTCTCTTTCGCCTGTTATTATAAGCAAGCTGTTTACCCAACGGCTGATAATACACTAAAATATATATATACATTTCTTCAACACATGAGTATCTGAGTTTTCTAACCTTAGGAGAAAGAAAAATAGTAAAACGGAAAAAAAAAATCTAGTTGATAAAACAAAAACCTCAAAATAATTTATATTAGCTACTTAATGATTCATATTAGCTAGTAAAAAAAAAAAAAAAAAAAAGGTTAGAACTGAAAGAAACATGAAAGAAGAAAAAAACGAAAAAATAAACAATTTATATTAGTTAAAAAAAGAAATACTTCAAAATTCATATCAGCTACTTGACAATTTATATTAGCTAGTTTATTTAGAACTAAGAACCCAAAACGGTTAGAACTAAAACTAAATAAAATAACGAAAAAATATAGCTAATTAAAAAACAAAAACAAAACAATTTATATTAGCAGTGGAAAAAAAACTTCAAAACAATCTATACTAGCTAGTTAAAAAACAAACACAAAATTTATATTAGCTAGTTAACAAACAACCCCCAAAAAAAAAAAAAAACAGAAAAAAAAACGGTTAGAACTAAAAGACTGAAAGCATAGAAAACGGAACTACGGAACACGCCGTCGCCCACCGAAGCAAATTCTCCTCCAGGTCAGGACTCTCACACTTACTCGAAGCTTGCCTGCCGAAGCCCTTGCTCTGGTCCTTGTCCTTCCAGTCCTTGAACAGCGTCTTGAACTCGGGCGGTTCTCCGTTGTCGATGACGCGGCTGACTTTCGTGCTGACGGCGAGAGAGAGAGAGAGAGAAAGAGAAAAGGGAGTCAGGCGGGGGATCGATTACTTTCTGTCAGCGTCGACGCCATGTTATCCGAGTGTCCAAACTATTTATTATATGGACGCCGCTTCACATGGCCGATCGGATGGCGCGGTTTTTCGACGACCAAACACGCATTTACGAGCTTCGTCCCGATTATAACCGGCCATTAATTACTCAGCACCGAAGGAGGAGAAACGAAAAACAAAACTATGCATTAAAAAGTCGCGTCAATTTGAGCCTGGCTTGATCTGGGTTAATCCGGCAAGATTCGGGACACAGCTCTGATCGGTCTCAGATGGCGACAGATGGCAGAGCAGATGGCAAACGATGGCGCCTCATCGTGGGAGAGCCATAGCGCCAAAGGAGGGTGATAGCGAGATAGATAGGAACACAGATAAACAGACGAGAGATTTAAAAAAAGGGCATCCGGTGGCTGTCTGTGGTGTCACTCACACACACACACACACACACACACACAGCCGCACGCACGCACGCACACGCAGCACGCACGCACGCACGCACACACACACACACACCCACACACACACACCACACACACACACACACACACAACACATACACGCACACACACCACACACTCACACTCAAAACACACACACACACACACACTCAACACTTCACTCACTCACACACACACACACACACACACTCACTCACACTCACTCACTCACTCACACACACACACACACACACACACACACACACACACACACAGATAGACAGCTAAATAGAAGCGACAACGCCCAATAGAAGCACAATAAACAGACAAGCCACAATTTGACTGTCACAAGAGCCTCACAGAAAACCCTAAATTATTATTATTATTATTATTATTATTATTTATTATTTGTCAAAGCAAACCTAAATTATTTTATTATTATAAATTATTATTATTATTATTAATCATTATTACTGTCACAGCAAACCCCTAAATTATTATTATTATAATTATTATCATAACATGTCACACAAAACCCTAAATTATTATTATTATTATGTCACAGCAAACCTAAATTATTAATTATTATTATTATTATCATATTACATGTCACAGCAAACCCTAAATTATTATTTATTATTTATTATCATTTTACATGTCACAGCAAAACCCTAAATTATTATTATTATTATTATTCATTATTAACATGTCAAGCAAACCCTAATTTATTATTATTATAAATTATTATTATTATTATTTGTCACAGCAAACCCTAAATTATTATTATTATTTTTGATATTATTTTATTTGTCACAGCAAACCCTAATTATTATTATTATTTATTACTACTTGTCACAGCAAACCCTAAATTATTATCATTATTATTATTATTATTATGCTTGTCCAGCAAACCCTAAATTATGATTATTATTATCATTTGTCACAGCAAACCCTAAATTATCATTATTATCATTATTACCCGAACGGCACCCAGGGATAACTTACTTGGTCGGGTATCCCTTCTTGGTGATGAATCCTTGGGCGTTCCTTAGGGCTTCGTCTCTCTCCTTCTGTGTCGCCTTCTTCCCCACCCACACCCATATCCCGTCCGGTCCGTTGTCCACGATGAAGGAGTCCTGCGGGAGAGGGTGTGGGTGGGGTAGGGGGGGGTGTTAGGAGAAGGGAAGGAGGGTGGATGAGAATTGGGGTAAAATTTTGTTTTTTTTTTTGTGGATTTTTTTTTTTTGTACTTGTTTCTGTTTTTTTTTTTCTATCTCTCTATCTCCTTTTTTTCTCTCTTATCTATCTTTTTTTTTCATCTATATTTTTTTTCTCTCTATCTCTTCTCTCTCTCTCTCTCTCTTCTCTCTCATTATTCTTTTTTATCTGTATTTGATGTTATCCTGTCTCCTCGTCCTCTCCTTTTCAATCATCCTTGCTTATTTTTTCTTCTTCCTTTGACATCTCTAATTTAATTTCCATAAAGCAAACCCTTTGATGTTGCTCAAATATTCATTCATGTAAATTTTCTTCATTGAACATCTGTTGTATAATACAGAGTCCCCCCCCCCCCCCACAAAAACAATATAGAAACATGTACATGCACATGTACGTACGTATATGTGTAACACACATACATATGTGTGTGTGTGTGTGTGTTGTATATGCATATATATATATATATATAATATATATGTATATAATATATATATATATATATATTATATAATAAAAGATATAGTACACACACACACACAACACACACACACACACACACACACACACACACACACAACACCACACATATATATATATATATATATATATATATAATACTATATATATATATATATACATATATATTAATAATAGATATATAGATATATTATAATTAGATAAAGGATATGAACACACACACAGATATATATATATATATGTATATATATAATAATATATTACATATCATATACATATACAATATATAATCTAATATATTATGTATGTTTGTATATCTATCTCTCCTATGTGAGTCGTGCTGCCCACACTCGCACGCATAACGCACCTTGGAGTGAGGTCGGTCTGGACAAGAGGGCCGTTCTTCACCTCCGTCACCTTCAGAACGCCGCTCTCCTCCGAACACTTGAACAGCTTGAGTTCTTCGCTTATCCTGGCGGGGGAGCCAGAACAGAACAGACGTTGAGGAGATAAAGGAACTGTGTGGGGGAGGGCGTGGAGGTGTGTGAGAAGGGAGGGGAAGGGGAAAAAAGTCTGACGGTGGTGGTGGGGATGCCTGCACCTGTGGGCGAGTCATGGGTGTTGTTATTGTGACAAGATGGATGTTTTTAGACTGACGATTTCTGATTAAATCTGTCTTATTTGGGAAAAAGGGAATTAATAAAAAAAAAAATCGGGTTTTAGCGCCTTCAGGCAGGTGCATGTCGTCAAGTCCTTGTCTTCTACTTTTCCTGCCTTTGACTCTTTACGATCTTATTTACATATACTTGTGATATTATATTTTCTTATTATACTTTTCCTATTATAATATTCGCGATAACCTATTAATTGGATATCATTATATAATATTAAGTATAGTCGGTCAGTTTATTCATCTCTTCTTAATATCATCTTGTTATGTGAGGCATGAGAGAGAAGAAATTATTGAAGTATATGATCTAGAGAGTGGATGGCGGATATTATTTACGAGTTGGATGAATCGTAGGGAGGGAAGGAAGGAAGGAAGGGAAGCGGGATAGGGATGGGAGAGGGAATAAAAGGCAAGGAACTGGAAGGTGGAAGGTAAGGAAGGAAACGGAAGAGGAGAGAGGAGGACAGGAGGACCGGATTGGATGAAAAGAATGGATGGAATGGAAAGGTGGGATGGATGGTTGGATTGGAGATTGGGGTTTATATTATACATACTATAGTAACTATCATTATAATAGGATAGATATGATAGATTATTAGATGAAGATATGATAAGATAGAGTAGATAGATAGATATGTGAATAGACCCAGGTGATATTAAAGTAGTTACTAGACGGCATGTATATATGTTACCGAGAATAAAGCATAGAGAAGAGATTTCAAGAGAAGAAGGGAGTTGCGCCTTGTGTACCGTAAAACGGTCTACATGTAAAGGTTTAAAATATGTGAAGAACAAAAAGACATGTTAGGAGGAGAAGAACTGAGTAGTGGCTAGTAGAGTAAAAGTGAAAGTAGTGTAATGTGTGGGTTGATTAATGAGTCATATGCTTTGTATGATATGAATAGAAGGGACGAGAATGAAGAGAGAGAGAGAGCAGAACTCAAGAGAGAAAGGAGAGGAAAGGAAGAGTGAGTCAGAGAGAGAGAGCAGGAGAGAGAGAGAGACTGAGAGAGTAGAAGAAGAGAGAGAGGAGCACGAGAGAGAGACGATGAGAGAGAGATAAGAGATAGAGCATCGCAGCGAGATCGTAAGTTATGTTGCGGTCAGGGTGAGTGAGTGAGAGAGAGCAAGAACATGACTCTTGCTTTTGACTCAAGCTAGATGACATGTGTATAGATTGAGACCAGACAGACCTCAGCAGTAAGGGAGCAGGAAGAGAGGGGACATGAGGGCAAGACGAGAACGCAGCAAAGATAACTTACCAGATAAACAAGATGACAAAGGAGAGAGGGTTTAATCCGGTTCCTACGACGAATACATTTCCTGTCACGTACCAATGGCGCTAGTTTGCACAGGAAAAAAGGGAATAAGCAAAAAGCACGACAAACGACAGAACAGCAACAAGATTGAATACAGAACGAGACGAACCATAAACAGAAACAGTGAACATTCAGATTGCAGAAACACAGGCGGACACAAGATGCGAATCAAAAGGCAGCGCGACAGGAAACAGGAGGAGGGGTGAACGTCTGAAGCCTAATAAAAGCCTCACCATCGCGAACCGCACGCAAACCGCTTCGGATAGCACACAGGCAGTGAATTAAAGGGGGAGGCTTTTGATAACGCGAGTGACTTTCCGACTATCGAAGCGCAAATTCACCGAAAATCTCTGTTTCGAAAATAGAAATCGGTCTGTTATCTTACCTGATCGATACCGTCTGGTACTTCTTGGAGGGGTGGCTACGCGTGCGAGCGGGTTTACTGTGAGCTAAACCAGCAGGGTGATGAGAATGCTTCCTATGGACTAACTCTTAGCGCTTGTTGTTGAGGTGAACGCAAGCAGTTCATGCGGATTAATCCGAAGAGAAAGGGAGAAAGGGAGAGAGAAGGAGGCACCGAGAGTGATCGCAACTAGCGAGAGAGAGTCAAGGGAGAGCAGAGCAGATGGAGGGAGGCCTCCGATGGAGCCAGACCGTAAGGAGCACGATAGAGTAGAGCACGAAGCAGAGAACGAAGGAAGGAGAGAGACGACAGAGCAGGAGAGAGAAAGCCGAAGAGAAAGAAGAAAGTATACGAGGGAGAGATGACTTCGAGAGAAGAAGAGAGAAGAAAAAAGCGAAAGCCGAAAAGAGAGAGAGAGAGAGAGACGCCCCGTGGCTTTTAGGCCCGCCGTAATCCCCAAAAGGAAGACTCAACATCCGCCATGCTCCTGACGAAGGGTCCCGCGACCACTGTTGGGAGGATCTTTGAGCTGGCCATGCGGCGGTCCTCTCTGCATGAATGTCGAGCCACGGTCCCTTTTGGAAACGGCACGGGGGTTGAGGGGGGGGGAAGGAGAGGGTAGAAGGAACGGGTAATCTATGTAAGGTTATTCCTTCTACCTATGGTAACTTCCAACGTACTTTGCTTCTCCCGCCTGAATCTATTCCTCACGCCACCTGCACGCCCCCGGATCCGTGGTATGATTCCGATGAGGGAGGGCAAGAAAACAAAACAGGTTCTACCCTCAGCTAGCTATGGACAGACTCAACACACATGAATCGTAGGAAGCTATTCATGATTCATAATAATAAAGGCTTCTTTCAATAACGTGCACAATAACAAACGCAAGCAATATCACACTCACCACTCCCCCATTCTCTCGCTCTATGTTCCTTCCCCCTACTCGGCACTTCCTACCTGAGGTGGAGTGTTCCCGGACAGACATCCCGGGTACAATCTACGGGAAAGGGTTTCCTCGCAGACCAACTCTCCACATACATACTGTTCCCCTTCGTAAATGTTTTTTTACCCCCCCCCTCTCTGTTCTTTTTCTTGTATTCTTTACATGAACTTATCCTTTCAGCACAACTCGCTTCACACTACTCCCTTGCCTCTCCCCAATAACACTCTCCCCCCGCTTATGCCTATCCTTGGCATAAGTCCTCTGTCTTTTTCTTTTGCCCGTTGCTTTTTTCTTCTTCCTTCTTCGTTCTTCGCACTGTCTGTAACTTTCTGTCTTTTTATCTTTTCCTTTTTTAAAGCCTCCTATGTTTTTTTTTTTTGTTTTTTTTTTTTTCTTTTTTTTTAAACCAATTTCTTTCCCGTTCTACTGCCAACTCCTATCTCTAATTTTTGTATATATTACTCTCCATACGTGAGAGGTCAATACATAACTAACATTAACTAACCATCCACGCAAACTAATATATGTCCTAGTATTTTCTATATGTTCTGCCTACTCTTCTCTTTCTTCTATCTACTTTTCCACCTTCAATATTCAACGAACAACTACACAAACATTACTCTCCTCCACTAATCCACTCACTCCTCCTCCTCCTCACTCCTCACAAACGTTACGCGAACTAACACATCACCATCCTCCTCCTCCTGCCCCTCCTCACACTATCACACCTACACATCCTCACATCCATCGCACGGCACCTACTCACCTTACCTCTTCACCACCTACCTTCTCCTCCTCCTCCTTCTCTCCTCCTCCTCCTCCTCCTCTCTTCGCCACTCCTCTCCTTTCCTCCTCGCTCCTCTCCTCCTCTCTCCTCCTTTCTCCTCTCCTCCCCCTCCGTCACAAACAACAAAACACACTTACCACAATTTTGAATACAAAAAAACAAAAAGTTCACATATCACTTCTATTTCTCTCGCGTTTCCCTCTCCCTTTTCCTCTTTAGAAAAAGGGGTGAAAAAGAGGAAGAGTGAGGAAAAAAAAAAGATGATAAGGCACACCGATTCTTTAAGGTGGGTTGGTTGCTTTAATTATGCGTGGTTGAAAGAAAGAAACCAACAAGACAAAAGAAAAAAAAAAAGACGAGGGTGTGGAGAGCGAAACAGGATCTCTGAATCGGCAGGTGAAACGACTTCTGTCACGTCATGTCATGGGGGGGGGGGGGGGGGATGGGGTACGACGTTGGGGAGGGATAGGGGGGATGGGGGTGCGTTGGTGAGGGAATGGGGGGGGGGTATATTGTAGGAATGGGAAGGAAAAGGAGAGTTGAGGGGAAGCGGCGCGACGAAGGGAAAGAGGAGAAGTGAGGAGGAACGGAGGTGGAGGGGGGGGTGTAGAACGGAGAGGGGGGGAAGAAGGAGAGGGGGGGGAGGTAAACGGAGGGCGGGGTAAGAGGATGTGTGTAAGGGGTGACGGGGTCCGAGGGTCAGCCGAGGAGGTAACGGAGGAATGGGGGGAAAGAAGGGTGTGTGGAGGGGGTTGGGCGGTACAGAAAGGGTGAGGCGACAAGGGGAGTAGAATATATGACAATGTGGAGCAGGGGAGGGTTAGAGGGGAATGTTTAAAAAGGCGTGAGGACTTGATGGGTGACACGAGGACCCGCCTTCCCCATCAGGTAACACAACAGCGACACACACACAGCAACACACACACACACACACGAACACACACACACACACACACACCGCACAAGCACCACACACACACACACACACACACACACACACACACACACACACACACGACATGCACCACACACCACACACACGTCACGTCACCTTGGCTCCCTGTATTTTTTCCATGTTGTTGCTGTTCCTGCCCGTCCAGACGTAAATAATTTCCCTGTTGTCTATTACATATACGTCTCCGTCGTTCATAAGCTTCCAGTCGATCTGCAGAGAGCGAGGAGGGCGGAGTCAGGTCTCTAGATGAGCTACTGTGAGTTTTTGATTTTTTTTTTTGGAGTGATGGAGGGAAAGGGAGAAGGTAAAGGGAAGGGATGAAGGGGAGGGGGGAGAGGGAAGGGGGAGAGGAGAGGGAAAGGTAGATTAAAGAGTAAGAAGGAGAAAGAGAACTAAAGGAAGATAGATAGATAGAATAGATAGAGAAAGTGAGAGAGAGGAGAAGAGAGAGAAAGGGAACTGAGAGAAGAGAAAGAGAGAGAGAGAGAGAGAGAGAGAGAGAGAGAGAGAGACGAGAGAGAGAGAGAGAGAGAGGAGAGAGAGAGAGAGAGAGAGAGAGAGAGGAGAGAGAGAGAAGAAAGAGACAGAGCAAGAGAAGAGAGAGTAAGAGAGTGAGAGGAGAGAGGAGAGAGAAAAGAGGCAGAGCAGAGAGGCAAGAGAGAGAGAGTGAGGGGGAGTGAGAGAGGAGGAGAGAGAGAGAGAGAGAGAGAGAGAGAGAGAGAGAGAGAGAGAGAGGAGAGAGAGGAGAGAGTAGAGAGAGAGAGAGAAGAGATGGAGAGACAGAGGCAAGAGAGAGAGAGTAATGAAGTGAGAGAGAGAGAGAGAGAGAGAGAGAGAGAGAGAGAGAGAAGAGAGAGGAGAGAGAGAAGAGAGAAGAGGAGAGAGAGAAAGACAGAGCAAGAGAGGCAAGAGAGAGAAGAGTAAGAGAGTGAGAGAGAGAGAGAGAGAGAGAGAGAGAGAGAGAGAGAGAGAGAGAGAGAGAGAGAGAGAGAGAGAAGAGAAGAGAGAGAGAGAGAGAAGAGAGAGATAAGAGAGAGAGAGAGAGAGAGAGAGAGTAGAGAGAGAGAGAGAGAGAGAGAGAGAGAGAGAGAGAGAGACAGAGACAGAGACAGAGACAGAGAAAGAGAGAGAGAGAAAGAGAGAAAGAGAAAGACAAACAGAAAGATAAACGGATAGCCAGACAAAAAGAGAACAATAGACTATCAAACAGATCCACAGAGAGAACAGACAGAGATAAAAGGGACGTAAAAAAAAAAAAATAAAAAATATGATTCAGCGAACAGAAACAGCATAAAAAATAAATAAATAAATAAATAAAAGATAGGATTCAGCGAACAGAAACAGCAGACAGCAGGCTTACAGCAGACATCTCCGTCACCACAGTAGACCGCTTCCCCTTGACGTGGTAGCTGGCCGGCTCGAAGTCATCCACAACATGTTTCATTCCCGAAGCAACACCTCCTTTCAGAAGCCTGTAAATGAAGTCAAATAACAAATAACTCATCTAGTCTAAATAATTAATCTAGTCTAATTAATCCCTTAGATAGATAGACTTCGGAAATCGAAAAATTCCTAAAAGAAAAGAAAAAAGTAAAAGAAAAGAAAAAATCCGAGGAACGGAAAAAAATTCCGTCGATCAGTAGAAATCGGAGAATGATCATTTCCTCGACGGGCGGCTGGGGAAGGTGGTTGAGAATAAAGGAGACTTCTCTCGTATTTATTTATTTTTTCCTTATTAATCTTTTAAAGCAGGGAGAAAGGTGCTGGAAGGAGGAAAGAGTGAAGGCGAGAGTGCTTTGATGCTGCAGGAAATCTCAAAAGCAAGTCAATGTAGAAGGAACTGGAGAAATGACAGCAGATTGTGTCAATTTCGAGAACTGAGGGCTGTAATTGCAGCACCCTATTCATGCCTCTAGGTCACATGCACAGGCCTATTGTCTACAGATATGCCAAGATAACAATTTCAAAGATACCGAAGTGCTCACTCATACGAAAAGGAAAGCAAAAATGTATATATAGCTACGTATGTATATTCCTATCTATCTATCTATCTAGTTTATATAAATAGATAAAAATAATAATATATAAATATTCATATACATATATGCACACCACACACACACACATATACATACATACATATATATATATATATATATATATATATATATATATATATATATATATATATATATATATATGTATGTATATGTATATGTATATATACACATAATCTATCTATCTATCTATATGTATAATACACATATTATGTATCTATATATGTATATATAAACATCTATCTATCTATCTAGATACACACACACACACATATGTATGTGTGTGTGTGTGTGTGATCTATAGACGTACACATACAGCAGAGAAACAGGCCTTACTGACCACGCACACACACTGAGCACGTGACCACCGGCCGCTGCAACTTACTTCTCTTCGCGTCCAAATCCCGGAATCCGGGCGTGGGCGAGTCGGGCCGTGAGCGATAAGAAAGCGAAAACATGAGCGGCAACCTCAGAGGCGGGGAATAAGGGGCGATAAACGTTTCTTCAAACTTAGACTCTAGTGTAATGACAGGCGTGACACAAGGCAGTTGACAACCTTAAGAACCATCATCTTGAGATATCAGGTTTATCTATTTTTCTATCCCTTGTTTTTTTTTTTTTTTTAAGTTGTAACGGGTTGTATGTGTCATGACTTGTTAAAAGAGGCGTGACAAGGTTTGCTGTCATATGAGGGCGTGTGGATGTTTTATCAGCTCAGTTGACAGGCAATATGTCGATTAGAGAGTAAGCAATGTTGCTCCTTGCTTTAAATTTACGGAATCTACACTGACAAGCTTAAAGATTACGTGCTTAGTACTTATATATGCATGAAACAGATATAAAACTCAGTAGTATTTATATATACAAGGAATAACAAGGAAAGACACAATAAACAGACTTAGTAGTATTTATATACATGGGAACACAGTATATTCAAGATATATACTCGGGGCTGGGTCTCCTTTCAGCTTAAAATGCTAGAAG
>NW_020868640.1:684780-687280 GCF_003789085.1 Penaeus vannamei | reverse complement strand
AATAAAAAAAAAAATTGTCTGAAGGAACAAGGTATGTTATTATTCACGAAAATAACATACGAGAAAAAAAATTGTTTCGAAAAAAAAAAAAAAAAACTTGTTTGACGGAACACGAATCCTTAAACTCCACTAGTCTTTAAATCCCAATTCACTTCTTCCTTCCCTTCAACAAATAGATTATCAACATCTATCTCAAGCCTCCAAAATTCCCTCATTTCCTACCCTCATTTCCTATTTCCAGACGGCTTTTTCGAGGCTTTTGACAACAGCGTTTCCCACACCGCGACCACCATCAGCATTGCACGTAATGAGAGACGTGGCGAAATGGGGGTCTAATCTGTCATACCAGTGTCAAGGCTGTCATGCTGCCACTAAGCCTAATCTCAGCCGCTGTTAGAAATTGTGGGGATGGAGGAAATGTACACCGGATAAGGAGGAGGAAAGGGGAGAAAAGAGGGAGAAGAGGGGAGGGAGAAGGAAAGGAAAAAAGAAAAAGGGGGATTGAAATGTAGAGTCAAAGAGAGAAAGAGAGAAGAAGGAGGAATATAGAAAGGGAGGTAGAGGAAGAGATAGGGAAAAAAGGAAGAGAAGGGAAAAAGAGGAAGAAAAAAAGAGATTGAAATGGAGAGAAAGGAAGAAAAAAAATAAGGAGATGCATGGAGAGAAAAGGTGATGTAGAGAGAGAAAGGGATAAAATAGAGAGAGAAAGCGGAAGAAAAGAAGAAAACTGAATTGAAATGGAGAGATAAAAAAGGGAGAAAATGGAGATGAAGATGGAGAAATGGAGAGAAAGGGAAAGAAATGAGGAAAAGGGAAAATGGAAGAAGGGTTGAAATGGAGGTAGAGAGAAAAAAAAAGAGAAACGGGAGATGTAGAGGGCAAATGTTAAGAAAGGGAGATACAGGGAGAGATAACAAAAGAAAAGGAGAAATTAGATTAATATGGAGAGATAGCGAGAGAAAGGGAGATATAAGATGTATAGAGAAAAAAGGAGACATAGGGAGAGAAAGAGGGAAGAAAATGAGAAAAGAGAAAAGAGAATTGGAAGAAAGAAATCAAAAGAAATGCGAAAAAGGGAACTGGGAATAAAAACATAATCGAATTCTTGAATGGAAGGGAAGAATCAGCAGGAATACCAAATAAGGAGATGAAGAGAAAGATAAAAGTAACCCAAGAACAGATAGCAAAATTAGGCCTATTGGGTCGAACTTCAGGCTTCTCGTCTTTGCCACGAAAGGTCACGGAGAGGTCAAGGTGATACGAGAGGTCAGATCAGCAATAGAGAGAATCTTTATTGGTAATCAAAGTCATAATTAAGAATGGTATGTAATGATATGTTATTATATATAAAGGTGGACAAAGAAATGAAGAGATGAAGCAAATAATAAACAAAATGGAAAAGAGAGAAAGGTAGAGATGAGGAAGAAAGAAGGGAGAAGAAAAAGGAAGAAGAGGAGAAGGGAAAGAAACATTTACATATAAACAAACGATCAATAAATTGTTAGAGCAAAAGAAAAAGGAAAATGAGAGAGAGGAAGAGATGGAAAAAAAAGAGGAGGAATGAAAGGATTATCTTTTTTAACGAATAGAATGAAGAGAAGGAAAAAAAAAGAAAAACATATTTATAAGGAGCAGGGGAAAATGAAAGAAAAACAGGTTAATGGAGAACAGAAAGACATACACAAAAAAACACAACAGAAGATAAGCAAAATAATGCAAAAAAACGGACTCAGCAGATAACAAGAAAACTATCGGTCAATTTCAGTAAAAACCCAAGAACCGAAGATCCACACGAAGCCCCGCTATCGCCTCGAGATAAGACAGCCGCTTCAACGGAGATAAGGGAGCCAAAAACACCCGGAGAAGCGCGTCCGTTTTCCGAATGAAGCGCCGGTATTTGGGGGCATAAGTGGGAGAAGAGGGTTTGTTTTTATCCGCGCCGGTATTGGTAAGTTTTTGTCTTTATCCGGAGTGAAGCGCCGGTATTGGGGGCATAAGTGGGAGAAGAGGGTTTGTCTTTATCCGGAGTGAAGCGCCGGTATTGGGGGCATAAGTGGGAGAAGAGGGTTTGTCTTTATCCGGAGTGAAGCGCCGGTATTGGGGGGCATAAGTGGGAGAAGAGGGTTTGTCTTTATCCGGAGTGAAGCGCCGGTATTGGGGGCATAAGTGGGAGAAGAGGGTTTGTCTTTATCCGGAGTAAGCGCCGGTATTGGGGCATAAGTGGGAGAAGAGGGCATTGTGGTCTTTATTTTGTCTTTATCCGGAGTGAAGCGCCGGTATTGGGGGCATAAGTGGGAGAAGAGGGCATGTCGTCTTTATCCGGAGAAAAGGCCACGTCGTCTTCATCCGGAGAAGAGGGCACGTCGTCTTTATCCGGAGAAGAGGGTTTGTCTTTATCCGGAGAAGAGGGTTTGTCTTTATCCGGAGAAGAGGGCGCGTCGTCTTATCTTCGATCCGGAGAGAGTCAATCCGGCGCCACGTCGGTCCGTCACGTCGTCTT